>JAYESA010000007.1:91030344-91492844 GCA_036927795.1 Iris macrosiphon
ATCACTGAACTCCCCAATTAAAACTGCTAATGCTACTGCTGGGTCTGTTAGGACAAGACTGCTCCCAGGTTTACTTGGCAACTGCCCCTCAACATAATTATACCGATACACCTTAACCCTTATCTACTCTTACTGGTCTGTGTTTACACACTGGTGCCAATCCAGTTGTGCTCGAGCCCTAACTCTAGTTCACTGCTAGCTAATCCTCCAGCTCCTTCCCCCACAACACTGATACACATGTCAGTGCTCCCCACTGATACTGCTGCTGTGCACTACTGCAAATGCCATTACAGTTGTTGCTACTAATGTATCAGAATCTACACAAGCAGTCCACCTAAACTAACTGATACTCTATGCTATTATCTAATCACTAACTGGTAGAGCTAATTAATACTAATTCCAATACACTGACTGATAATTCAGTCCTAACTAACATCTAACATGCCAATACTAAATAGCTAACTGATAACTAACCTTACTAACTAAGCTCTCATCAATACCTACCAATTACTCACCACTTGTATACATTTATATATTCAACCTCAGGACACCACACTCATTATCATTAATCCACAACTAAACCATCCTAGTATCAGTCATCCATATGTACAGGGACCACAATACCAAGATACACTCTTAAATACTAGTACCTACTCATTGCCTATTGCAGTCCTTGATTACTGCATATTGCTCCAAATCTCCAAGTACACAGGCACCACAATCATATTCCAAACCTTATCCTAATATCCTATCCTTGAAACCAACTTGCCTTCTCATGAAATACACTGAACACCACCTGATACTCAATGATCCTTACATTCAATCATAAACCTCACCAATACCTCAGTTGACTGAACTATTAAACTGCTATCAGTACATTTAGGTATCTTAACATACTATTTCCATAATATTAACCCACATGGCATTTACCTATCAACCCCCATCCGACCTCTACCTGGCACTGTCCATTGTAGTGAATCACTACAGACCTCTAACCTAATTACCCAAGCCTAACTAAGTTCCAAGCATTGCCTCCATATCTGCAATTGAACCCTAAAGTACCCCTCCAACTATTACCCCTCTATCTAAGCTTCACACCCATTTCACCCAAAATGTGCACTTGCACTACCTGTACCCGAATACTCCCCTCCACTGGTCATCCTCACCTCCTACACACACAAACACTAGGTGCAAGCTTACCCTATTCCTTTCATCTCCACATTGCAACCTCCTTGCACTGCTGCCAAGCACATGTTGCTGTGCTACTGCACAGACATGCAGTTGCTGATACTGTAATTGTTGCTGCTCTTATGTAAAATCCAACTCCCCAGTCCCCTTACTTCTCCATCTTCCAATTCCACACCAACCGAACACACCAAACACTCTAGTCCTCACTCAACACCTCACTGTACTGAACCTTGCACTACTGGCCACACATCACTCCTCATTAACAGTCACTTGATTCACTAAAAAAACATACACACACAATGTATCAAATATATATATATATATATATATATATATATATATATATATATATATATATATATATATATATATATATATCATATATTAGAGACATTAAAACAAACATCTAGTGTGTGTATTTCAGAAAATTCATGATACACACCCAAGTAAGAAGCTACAATCCCAATTCTCCATAATGAATCAATCCTATAGATATATAACATCTATATATAACCAATTTTGCTTGCTACAAATTTTTTTTTAAAGAGAATTATGCAAAACACCTAAAATTGGGTCACATGTCGCACCGTATCACAAAATACCTTGATACGGCCTACACGTATCCAATTGTGGACACGTACCTAGTCTCATAACCCCGATCTAACTCTAATTAGATTTAATTGGTCTCATGACACACAATTGATGTGTCAAATTCGTAATTCCTCCAACATGCACACAAAACTCCATATAGAACTCGCATTACATAGCCAAATAGCCTAGAACTTGTTCCTATAGGTAGTCCTATGTCATGGGATCATTTCTAATGGTCAAATGCATGATTAAGAAGCTATAATGAGATAAAAATTCAAAAATTATCAATTGGGAGATGGATTCCCAATAAAAATATAATTGGACACGATCCAGACATGATCTCTAGCTCCAAAGTTCCTCCTCCTTATGCTCCTTGCTTCTCCAAGCTCCAAAGCTCCAAGAGTGATGAATTTGAGAAAAAAATGATGGTGAATTGTGAAAAAAATCAATGGAGGGAAAATGGATAATTGGGGATCTAGAATTTGGATCAAAAACGAAATGCAAATAAGGAGGAGAGAGAAGAAGAGACCATCTTCAAGTGGCCGGCCCCTTACTCCTTCTCCAAGCTACATGTAAGGTCCCAAATACCCCTACATGATGAATTATGAGGAATAATTAGGGTGAATATTTTTGGAAGTCTCTAACTAATTATAATTAAACTAATTCTCCTTAATTAATTAATGAGAAGGTTTAACGGGCTTGGGTCCAAGTTGGGTTCACTATTTGTCATGACAAGTCTATATATTGGACTAGTCTCTCTAAAAAATGAATAACACAAGTCTCTAATAAATAATTAATACAAGTCACAAATAGTTATAGATCAACTTAATTAATACAATTATGACATTAATATTCAATATTTATTCCTAAAATTAAATATCCATGTCAAATTACCAAACTACCCTAGCTGAAAATTGAGGGTGACAAAACTTCATAGAAGATTTCAACATTAAATAAGTAGAATTCCATCTATGTGGTGCATCATTAACAAATCGCCTAAAAGTAATACCATATTGTGTACATAATATTTTAAAAGCTTGTTGTCTACTTGTAGAAGTGTTCAAACTCTGTAAACATAATCTAATATTTTCTAATTTAGTTGAAAGAATTTAAGGCATGCATTCTTGTACAATCAAATTAATAATATGACAAGCACATCTAACATGAAAAAGTCTACCTTCTAGCATAGGCAAAATTTGTGTTTTCAAAATATTAATAGAAGAAGTGTTATTACTAGCATTATAAAAAAAATTAAAAATATTTTATTGCAAATATCATATTCACGCACAAATTGCGTTATAGCGCCACTGATTACAGTGTCGGTATGTTATAAATGCCTTAAACAAATGATACATTTTTGCAACATCCATCTTGGATCTATATAATGTGTCGTGATACAGATATAAGCATAATTTTGTTTAGTAGTTCATATATCAGAAGTTAGAGTTAATTTACTAACAAGCATAAAACTGTCTTTCAAAGCAGTCTTATCTTTTTGAAAAAAATGCAAAGCCTCTGTTCTAACACTAGATCTAGAAACTTTAGTAAAACAAGGATTAAGGGTACTACTTGCATAATCATAATAGAAATCACTCTCACAAAATGTAAAAGGTTGTTCATCACAAATAATATATTTGGTTAACTCAGTCTTGTTACGAGCATCAGAATAAGTAAAGTTACCTATAGAAGATCATTGACCACCGGTACTTAGCTAGCTGTGTTTGTCTAGCCTGTAGTGTGTCATTGCTATAGCAACTTTCGTAGTGTCTTCTTAAAGTGTCAGTGTCATCACCCTTTTTTCCATTTATAAACATGCTTAGATTTCTTACATTCTGCAGCCTTAGGTATTGGTTTTTGATCTTTTGGATTTAAAACCGATGCGCCCTCACTATCAGTGATAAATATTTTTGTAAAATAATTCCCTAAACATATTTTTTTTCTATTTGCGGTATTTGTAGCCATGCTCCTAACTTCAGGAGGTGACATTTGTGTCGGTGGTACAGAATCAGAAATATGATTATTTTTAAATATTTGATTATAATAATTAAATTGTTGTTCTGAATCACCTCCATAAGGGTGGTTAGAACCAGTAGCATCAATATTTAAAAAAAAATTAAAAAAATACGTGTAAAAAAAGTATATTTATCTACCAACTAAACAAAAGAGAGAAATAAAGGGGGAAAGAAAAATCGAAAATCACAAGAAAAAATAACTATTAAGAAAAAAAAATCTTGTTACTTGAAGCCTTCAAGAAATTTTGCACTTCAGAAATTACTTGTTTGAATACTGTTGTTTGGCCTCCAGAGTTTCACTTCAAAAATTGTTTGCTTAGAAAATTTTGTAAGAAAAGAGAAGGAAGAAGAAATATTGTTGTGATTATTTTTCATATTTTGGGGCTATTTATAGAATTATTTTGAACCAAAATGATCCCCTATGCCCTCAAAATATAGTTGTTACAAGGGTATTTTGGTCATTTTCAACAAAATGATCAAAATACCCCTTTAACGTTCAAAAAATGCCATAAAATCGGAGGTATTTTGGTAAAAATATCCTCCCAAATGGTCATATACAAAAAAAAAAAAAAAAAAAAAATTTCTCCTGGGTTAGACCGGGCCTGGACTGGGCTTGATCTGGTTGGTGATCGGGACGGTCCGGACCAGGCCTACCGGGCCTCAACGATCGAAACCGCCGCCGGACTGGGCTTGATCTGGTTGGTGATCGGGACGGTCCGGACCAGGCCTACCGGGCCTCAACGATCGAAACCGCCGAACGTTGCTGCAACAGGGCCAGGCCGGACTTGAGGGTCGGATTCTCCGACCCAGCCCAGACCCGCATACGAGGTGGGCCGAGTCGAGCCGGTCAGTTGACCGAATCCGGACCAACCCAGACCGACATTGATCGGGCCGGACCTGAGTCGATTTTCGGGCTGCCCGGCCCAATATACACTATGAGGCTGGGCTGGACTAGGCTAGGCTAAGCTAGGCTAGGCTAGACTAGAGGCCTAAGCTTATTTTGAAGGACAACACTATGATTTTGTTTAGTAAGGAGAATAGAAAAGTGGAAGGAAGGAAAAAAGTATCCATATGAAAAAAAAACTATTTTTTTCTTTGTGTTTGGTAGGATGGAAGGAAAATGAAAGTGATACACTTTTCTTTGTTTTGATAGAGGAAAAAGTGAAAGAAAAAAAATATAAATATAAATTTTACCAATTATATCCTCAACTAACCATATTTATTTATCATTTGGCTTTATTAAACTACTTTAAAATAATATGATCTCTATAGGATATAATTGTAAATTAAGATAAGCATCTACTTTTCCTTCCACTTTTTTTTTTCTTCCATTTTTTTCACTTTTGGAGGAATCGATTTTTTTAGGTTTGGAGGAAAAATTAATTCCTCTATTTTTCCTTCCATCATTTTTCCTTTCATACCAAACAAGATAAAATGAATCATTTCTTCCACTTTTTTTTTCTCTATTTTTCTTCCTTTCATTTTTTTTCTCCTATCAAACACACCCGATACCTATAATCAAATGTTTACAATCTTCCTACTATTCGTCACGTGACCTGACTTTTATTGAAAGAGGAATGAAAGTGGTGGAATCGGATAAGGTCCATATAGCAGAGGGAGAGTGGTTGTAAGAAGTGGTAAGCATTTGGTTGTAAATTTAGCATTTTCCTAGTTTGAACCGGTCATAGGCTGACTAGTTGACTTTGAACAAATTTAAGTAACCAAGGTCTTACAGTAGGGAGGTCCAGAATGTTGTAGGCTAGGATCCCAGCTGGAGTCCATACAAATTTTACCCGATTCAGATCCGACCCAAATGCTGAAGTGGGCTCTGCCAACGGATGATGCAATGACCAATCAGCAGATGCTTGTACTTGGACGACATCCCATATTCCTGTAAGAACGTAATAGATCGAGAAGAGAGTACTCGGTAGCACATCTTTGCCACCTCTAAGAGACTGTTTGGATCGGGATAATACCACAAAAGTGTAAAAGTGACATTTTTGTCATGTTATAATACATTATACTTTTAATGTATTTTATTTTTCAAAATTTGTTTGAATAGAGATCTTTTTGTTTTTTTGCTAGTGAGAAGTCTAAATATGTTTCGTTTGGATACCTCTTAAAAGTGTAGGTAAAACTAAAAATGAAGACTTTTAATGTTTGAATGTCATCCCTACAGTGATATAATCACCATATTAAATTTGGTATGATTTCCATTCATAACAATCAATATCTAGGGTCAAACATTTTACAAACGAAATAAGTTGTTGAAATCACCATGAAAATTAGGAATTTAACAACCAATATATAGTGTCAACATTATACACACAAGTTAAAAAAAGAAAGAAAAAAAAAGTTGTTACAAAAAATGAACACAATGTTACACCACCGCTGAATACCTTATTAACTATACCAGTGTCATCATTCTAGAAAACACTACTTTCTTTTCAAGGTCTACAATGGCCGGGCCGCCGATAACTAGGTCCGAGTCCGACAGGGACAACGTTGGTCGGCCCGGACCCGATAAATGGACCAGCCCGGCTCGTCCTACCCCCTTTGCGGGTTCGGACTGGGTCCATATATTCGATTCGTAAGCCCGGTCAAGCCCGGCTTCGCTGTGGTTCAGGTCCGGATAAATCCGGAAAACCCGGTCATCGACCCAGTCCAAGTCCAGTCTAGGTCCGATCTGACCCGATTTTTTTTTTTCCAATGTAAGCGTTGGGGGGGGGGGGGGGGGGGGGGGGGGGGGTATTATGACCAAACTACCCCATTTTCATGGCTGGCTTTTGTCCGTTTTAGAGGTATTTTATCATTTTTGCTGAAAATGACCAAAAAGATATAAGAGTTTGTACCAAAAAAAAATCTATAAATAGTCCAAAATTTATGAAAATTAAACACAAACATTTCTTCCCTCTCTTACAAATTTACAAGCCAAGCAATTTCTGAAGATTGATGTAACAACTTTATGCATTTTGAAGTGCAACTTTCTGGAGGCCAAACTGCAGTATTCTTGAGGCTTCAACTTGTACGAAAATTCTTGGAGGCTTCAAGTTGACATTTCAAGTAATTTTAACATTACATAATAGTTTATTTTTTCTGATTTGGAATTTTTTTTCCTCTCTCTCTCTCTCTCTCTCTCTCTTGTTGGTAGATAAATAAATTCTTCTCCTCTTATTTTTTTTAATTTTTTTTAAATATGGATGCTACTAGTTTTAACCACCCTGATGGAGGTGATTCAGAACAAAATGTTACTTATTATGCTCAAATATTTGAAGAAAATTCTATTCCTGATTTTGTGCCACCAATACAAATGTGACCTCATGAAGTTAGAAGCATGGCTACGCCTACTAATGTCGTAAATAGAAAAATATCAATTTTATGGAATTATTATGATAAATTATAGGTCACTGATAGTCATGGCGCACCGTGTGAGACGCATCTCACTATTTTAGTATGCATGTCCCAGATACGCGTATAGTTTGCCTTATGTTTATTGCTTACTTTATGCTTAATGCTATTTCATGCATTGTTTAGGTGGTTTTTGTAAACTTTTCTTAGATAGCATACTTTGGACTATTGGTCCCTTAGTTTACTTGGTGTATGGCGTAGATGGAACCGGTGAGGGGCATTGATCATGATCCAATAGCCACAAATCAAAGCTTAATTTGGCTTTATAAGCCAACTTTTTCTCTTTCCTTCACTTTTCTTTCCTTTCCTTTCTTCCCTCAGCCGAGAGCAGTAGTCGAGCTTGACCTTGGCCGTGGGTGACCGTCATAGTGTTTGTCTTAGGCTTAGAACTTGACCGTAGACAAGTACATCTTGCGAACCGAGTGAACCCATGATCTGGGCACATTTATAACTTAGTTCTTATACTGTTATTTGATAACTCAGGTTTTGAGTTTTGATTCATCATATTAGCTTAGAACTGAGCTACTTGTAACTTAGTTTTGTGGCACTTGATTTTGACTTAACTGGAGGAGTTGAGAAACAATAAAGTCGGAGCACAAAGAGTGCTGGCCAGAGGAGAATGGACAAGTATATGAAAAGTGTGCATGGGACCTGTAAACACCCTGATTTTTCAGAATAATTTTAATATAATTTTCCCGGATTTTTCGGTATTTTTCTGGAGGAAGAACCAAGGTAATGGTGATCAAATGATTTTATAAATGCAGTTTATTGGTATTAAAATATTATGGAAATAATATTTTATGGTGTAAAATGGAAAACCGGACATGTGGTAATTTTTGACGAATTTATTGGACTCCGGAGTAGCATTTTAAGCCTAAGAGACTATTGGTAGTGTAAACCGAAACTAAACCCAGATTAAACCAAACCAATCCTGATCAGACTGAACCGAACCCGTTTTGGCAGAACCAAACCGCTGCTGAACCAAGCCCACCACTTGACGGGTCGGGTCGGATTCGAGTCAAACCCGACCCGGATCCGAAACCCATTAGGTAAACCCTAACCACCATTGTTACTGTAGCTATAAAACCTCGTGAACCGAGCCCAGCCGCCGACTCCACCGTGCCGTCACCCGACCCCAACTCGTCGCTGCCGGAACCCTAGACCACCGCTCGTCGACTACTCCCTCCTCCCGCACACACGGCCGCCGAGTCGACGCCGACTTCCCCCTCAACACCCCGCCGCCGCTGCACATCACCCATCCCCGCCGACATATCCAGAACCCTCGACCCTTCCCCGCGAGTGCCGCCCGCGTCCGCCCTCGGCTCCTCGCTTCGAGCCGCCTCCAGAGTCCCCCTCGTCATCGATCAGCCCCGCCGACTTCACCGCTCCGCCGCATCCCCGTGTCGACCCAACAATCGACAGACCGAGGCGGCCTTCCCCGAACCGACGACAGCCCCTGGACCCCGCCGCCGCCAGGTCGTCGACACCCGAGCCCGACCCCTTCGGCGGAACTCCGTTGTCCCCTGATCCGAACCCTAGCTCGGACTCACAAGGACGAGGACACGGGAATCCTCGACCAGGACACAAAGTGACTCTCGGACACGTGAAAAACAGATTCACGGGGCCCTGTTCAGGTACCGATTTCTCTCACCTCGTAACTCCGTTTTCGATTTCGTCAGTTGCTACGCGTAGACTGTATAACCCTCTCGGTGCCCGTACAACCCGCTCGGTGCATCGCGTCCTGTGGTGATCGCACACCGCGATCCAAAAACAGGAAAAATAATGCCATGTTTCACCCCAGAACTGAGTGCGCCCCGCCAAACGGGACGACTTGGTCGCACGCGGTCTTTACCGAAACGTGCGCGTCATTGATACGGACGTGCGGGATTTCGCAGAAGCGGATTCGGATGTGCGAGCACACCGGAATTAACGCGTATCCGCAGACAACGCCCCGTATTCGACTTTTCTGGAACACGCTGTAACTTTGTGTACACACGTCGGATCGAGACGAAACTTGCGCCATCGGACTCGTAGCAATACGCTGGTCCTGTGACCCAAGTTTGGTTCGATTCTGAGAACGTTAACAAAATCGCGTATCGTGGGCCGCACAGGCTCCACTTGACGGGCGATTTTGAGAGCGGCTCATCGGAATCCAATTCCGGAAGTTCCGTTGGGTTCGTATCATCGTTTCTGACTTGTAGACACTGAGTTTGAGGAATTTGGAGACCTTTGACCCTGACCCGCTTTTCGGTGCAAAGTGGCCCACCTGTAGACCCCGCTTTGGCCCGGAAATGACATTTTTGCCCTTGTGTCCAAATTGGACGTAAGGACAGGCAATTCTAGCAGTTTGATATCTTCTGAGACTATTGGTGATGTTTATTACAGCTTTTGGAGGAGTACCCACAGGATCTACTGATACCGGGACGATTGTGGATATTCAAACATCAGGCAAGTGTACCTTGCCAACTCTGCAGTATTGTGTATATTTTCCTTGCTTCCTTATATTGCTGTGCATGCTTAACCTAGGACCGTTTGACGTACTTAGCGTCCGATTATCAGTCGGGTGCCAACATCGTACGCGGTGTTGTGTATTGTCATCTAGAGATGGATACTCGTGACACTTTATCTTCTCGTACTTGTCTTACCAAGTACACTTTGACCCAGGACACTTGGCACTGTTCATGAGACAGGATCTTTCCGAGATATTCATGGTGATTCTGTATAGGATACAGGACTTGACAGAGATACTATATTCTTAGATATATTATGACTTGTGCATTAGTTATGACCCCGCTGACATGGACATGAGACGTTATGGTCATGATATGCATGGTTACATTGGGTGGGGAGAGACACACAGACTACATGCTGATCATATATATACACCCCTACTATTGTGAGGCACAAGACTCTGAAGCCCGAGCTTGGCCCATTACTCATTATTACTGCTGCTACCGGCTCCCCAACACAGAGCTTGTAGTGGCTTCAGCCTGAGTTCTAGTGGTGCTCTCATCTTGCATATCACTTAGCTGGTTATTTAGTATTCCCTTATTGTTCCATCTATTGCTGGAGAGACCCACAGGCTACAGGTTGATTATGTTATGCCGGCTACTCAGTCTCCCGTTGAGCTAGACCACCTCATGATATCACTGCTACCGGCTCCCCTACACAGAGCTCGTAGTTGTTTCAGCCTTAGCACTATTGATGTTCTCTCTTGCATTTTACACAGATGTTTACATACTTGCCCCTATTTATTCTATTTATATTATTATCTGTTGCACTGCATTTATTTTGGCATGAGCTTTCTTGTACCTTGCTATGTCCCCTGAGGACCTGGATCCGGATTATGTCCCCAGGTTTTACCGACGAGATCTATCCCGAGGTATACGGGACCGCAGCAGGAGCTGATCCAGGAGCTGTACCGCCATCCGAGGACGAGGTGTTGGCCGAAGACTTTTCCTGAGCATCCATGTTTCATGCTCAGTATTTACTTATTTATTTCAGTCTTTTATATTCTGGTCTGTTGAACCATTGTACTAGATATTTATCGGGTTGTTCCCCGAAGTACTTATTGAGACTAGCTGAAGATTTACATTCCTTATTTATTCTGTGGATCATATTTTATATCTTGGGTGGATGAGATTAGTTGTGCCATGATTGTCGTAGACTTGATTTTACAGCTTAAGTATGTCCTGATGGATCCATTTAATTGGGTTTGTCCATCGATGCGTACTGCTGGCCATTGCCACGTATCTGGTCCCACGGTATTTTGGGACTGGGACGTGACATAGTTTTTGTGGTGGCCCATGCAGGTCTACGACTAAATCGTTCGGTTTCAACTTAGGGACCGAACCAGCCTGCCCTAAGAATAGGATAAGTTATAGGATCTCATCCATTATTTAAACCATTATTGAACTCTATATCGAACTCGAAATTGTCACTTGATTTGCATCCTGTTTGATTCCTCTGAGCATTCTTACAGTTTACCTTTTGATTGCAGAGTAATGGATCCCAGGAACGGAGACGAGATTCTATTGGATACGCCACACGACGCTGTGGTTACGTATATAGACGGAGTGACCCCAGGGAATGGAGGACAAGCATCGCAGAGCGATCAAACCGGTCAGCCTAATCCAAGGTTCCGGAGAGATGACATCCCACCTCCACCACAGTTCACTCCCCAGATGCCAGTTTTCCCGCCAGGGCAAGCCATGGACGGGCAACAGATGTTCCAGATGATGTATGCTATGATGCAAGCCCAGCAGTAGATTCAGCAAGAGGCCCATCGGCAGGAGGCCGAGTATCTGAGAACCAGCCTGGTATCCCCATTGGAGCATGCAAATCCACCAGCAAGGCGATCAACGACGGGATCTATCACCGATTTCCGTCAGCTCAAGCCTCGTACATTTTTTGGTAAAGAGGGACCAACAGAAGTTCACGAATGGCTCACAAACATTCAGCATTAGTTGGAAGCCGCTGAACTTCCAAGAGAGAAGTGGATGACTGCAGTTAGAATGCAGTTAACTGAGAATGCACATCACTGGTGGTTAGCAGAGGAGAGGAGGCTCGGGCAGGACCGAGTCACTTGGGAAGAGTTCTCCAGACTCTTCCGAGAGATGTATATTCCCGCAGTAGCACGGTCAGAGCTCAGAGACAAGTTCAACCGCCTTATCTAAGGCAATATGACAGTGGAAGAATACAATGCGGAATTTATTCGCCTTAGTCGCTTTGCCCCAACCTTGATTGCGATAGAGGAAGAGAAAGCTGAAAAATTCTTTGACGAGCTGAAGTTCGAGCTTCAGAGATTGATTGGGTCGGTCGCACCTACATCTTATACCGACGTTCTCGCAGCAGCACGACGCATGGAGCGCATCACTAGAAGGGAGTCGAACCTGAAGAGGCCTATCACCACAGCACCATCCAGGATAGCACATGGGGATTCAGCAAAACGGACCCAGAGGAGTACGCCAGAGAGGACAACACACAGGGCCATATCTCTCCCTACTTGTCACCACTGCGGCAAGATAGGTCACATTGAGAGAGAATGCAGACGCAAGTTGGGACTCTGCCTGGCTTGCGGGTCCAACCAGCATCAGACCAGAGACTGCACCGAGCGCAGAGAGGGAGCACCGAGATTAGCTTTGCCTGCACCACGACCAGCTTATCCAGCCGTAGGAGCACAGCAGGCAGGAGTTGGAGGCGTCAGGCCACCAGCCCCAGGAGGGAATCAGCAGAGACCACCCCTGGCACCACAGGCAGCTCTATTTCAGCAGGCTCAGCAGCAGAGAGGCCAAGCTCAGGGACGAGGCCAGGCATTCACATTAGCTGTTGAGGAGGATGCTACAGCAGGCGAGGTCATCGCTGGTACTATTTTAGTAGCTTCATTACCAGCTGTAGCATTATTTGATTCTGGAGCATCGCATTCATTTATAGCAGCTAGCTTTGTAGCCACCCATAGAGTAGCTACTGCACCCCTTCCGAAGATGAAGAGAATTCTTATGGGAGGTAGAATTATTCCGGTTAGTGACGTCTGTAGATCATGTTCTGTAGTAGTCTGTGGGAGAGAAATGCGAGCTCAATTTCTAATATTTTCTATGCTGGATTATGATGTTGTACTTGGTATAGACTGGTTAAGTCAGTACCATACGACTCTTGATTGCCGACTTGGGCGGGTTATATTTAGACCGCCTGGACATTCCGAATTCGAGTTTCTTCGAGGAGCAGTAGAGCAAGGAGTTCAGCCTACTCTTAGGATACTATCTGTAGAAGGGGAGACCGGTTACCCAAGAGTCATATCAGAATTTGTGGATGTATTTCCTGATGATCTTCCAAGTTTACCGCCTGATCGGGAAATAGAATTCACAATAGATTTAACTCCAGGAGCAGAGCCTATCACTTCATCAGTATATCGGCTAGCACCTAAGGAGTTAGTGGAGTTGAAAGAACAGGTTGACGATCTTCTGGAGAAGGGTTTCATTCGACCCAGTGTTTCACCTTGGGGAGCACACATATTATTTGTGCCGAAGAAGGATGGAACAGTACGGTTATGTATTGACTACAGGGCACTGAATGCTGTAACCATCAAGAACAGGTATCCCTTACCACGCATTGATGATCTATTCGATCAATTGAGTGGTGCAAGGATATTCTCGAAGATTGACCTTCGATCCGGCTATCATCAGATCAAAGTGAGGAAGGAAGACATCCCGAAGACAGCTTTCAGGACCAAGTATGGACATTATGAGTTCTTGGTGATGTCGTTTGGTTTAACCAACGTGCCAGCAGTGTTTATGAGCTTAATGAACAGAGTCTTTCATCAGTTCTTGGATAAATTCGTGGTGGTGTTCATTGACGACATTCTCATATATTCCAAGAACCACGAAGAGCACGAGGAGCATCTCAGAATCGTGTTAGAGACCTTGAGACAGGAAAAGTTATATGCCAAGCTCAGCAAGTGTGAGTTTTGTATGGACAAAGTACCTTTCTTGGGACATATCATCTCAGGAGAAGGACTTTCAGTGGATCCAGAGAAAGTTGCGGCAATAGAGACTTGGCCTACACCCATATCAGTTGCAGAGGTGAGAAGTTTTCTCGGACTTGCAGGATATTACCGAAGGTTTGTAGAAAATTTCTCAAGGATTGCAGAACCGATGACGAAGCTGACACGTAAAGACCAGGAGTTTATATGGACAGAAGACTGCCAGAAGGCCTTCGAAGAATTGAAGAGAAGATTAACAACAGCACCAGTCTTGACTCTCCCTTCAGGGTCAGGAGGTTATGTTGTTTACAGTGATGCATCAGGTAGTGGACTAGGATGTGTTTTGATGCAACATGGCAAGGTCATTGCTTATGCATCGAGACAGTTGAAGGTCCACGAGAAGAACTACCCAACACACGATCTGGAGTTAGCTGCAGTTATATTCGCATTGAAGATTTGGAGGCACTACCTTTATGGGGAGAAAGTAGACATCTTTATAGATCACAAGAGTCTGAAGTATGTGTATACTCAGAAGGAGCTTAACATGAGGCAGAGGCGTTGGCTTGAATTGATGGTAGATTTTGACATAGATCTGCAGTATCATCCGGAAAAGGCGAATGTTGTAGCAGACGCACTAAGCAGGAAGCCTACGGCTTATTTCTTGACGATGCAGCCCGAGTTATTGAGAGATCTACAGGAGCTTCAGATAGAGGTTGTCTTACCAGGACAGAATGGCTTGATGGCTAATCTTGAAATTAAGTCATCCCTCGTGGAGAAGATTAAGGAGGCATTGCCCACCGATGCTAGATTTAGAAGATTGAAAGAGAGGACATAAGCAGGCCTACAGACAGGACTTCGTATACACGAAGACGGGACATTGAGGTTTGGAAATCGCCTGTATGTTCCAAATGGAGAATTGAGACAGGAGTTAATGACTGAAGCACATAGCTCTATGTACTCTGTTCACCCAGGAGGAACCAAGATGTACCGAGACTTGAGACAGTATTACTGGTGGCATGGAATGAAAAGGGAGATTGCAAGATTTGTGGCCAAATATTTAGTCTGCCAGCAAGTAAAGGCCGAGCATCAGAGGACTGCAGGTATGCTACAGCCGCTTCCTATACCAGAATGGAAGTGGGAGCATATCACGATGGATTTTGTCACATAATTTCCGAAGAGCCCCAGCGAAAGAGACGCAGTATGGGTTATCGTGGATAGACTCACTAAATCGGCACACTTCTTGCCATTTAGAGTCGGACAGTCCACAGAGGTACTAGCCGACATGTATATGCGACAAATTGTCAAATTACATGGAGTGCTTGCTAGTATTGTATCGGATCGAGATTCGAGATTTACCTCTCATTTCTGGATAAGCATGCAAGAGAGCCTGGACACCAGACTCAAATTCAGCACGGCTTACCACCCATAGACAGATGGCCAATCGGAACGCACCATTCAGATCTTGGAGGATATGTTGCGATCATGTATGCTAGACTTTGGAGGATCTTGGTAAGACCATTTGCACTTAGTGGAGTTCTCCTACAATAACAGTTATCAGGCCAGCATTCAGATGGCACCATTCGAGGCATTATACGGAAGGAAGTGCAGATCGCCTATATGTTGGAGTGACGTCGGTGAACGTCAAATACTGGGTCCAGAATTGGTAACACAGACAGTGGAGAAGGTAAAACAGATCCAGAATCATCTTCGAGCAGCTCAGGACAGACAGAAGCATTGGGCAGATACGCACAGACGTCCCCTAGAGTTTAAAGAAGGAGAGCACGTGTTCTTGAGAATTTCGTCCACTCGTGGTACTATCAGATTCGGGAGCAGAGGCAAGTTGAGCCCAAGGTATATTGGGCCATTTGACATTCTAGAGCGCGTTGGTGAGGTGGCATATCGTCTTGCATTACCTTCATCCTTAGAGGGAGTGCATGACGTATTCCACGTCTCCCAGCTGCGAAGGTACGTGACCGACCCAAGTCACGTAGTCGATCATTCAGATATCGCAGTAGGCCCAAGCTAGAGATATGAAGAACAACCAGTTAGCATCCTCGACGTCAGTGAGAAGACATTGCGGGGACAGACAATCAGACTGGTTCGTGTAGCTTGGAAACATCATTCTCCTGGAGAATCGACTTGGGAACGAGAAGATAGTATGCGCCAGCGATACCCCCACTTGTTTGAGGAGACAGTTGTAAACTGAGCAACCTTGTATTTCCATAACTCTTTCTTTATAGCTTATTCTTTGATTGCGAGGACGCAATCCTTTTAAGGAGGAAAGATTGTAAACACCCTGATTTTTCAGAATAATTTTAATATAATTTTTCTGGATTTTTTGGTATTTTTCTGGAGGAAGAACCAAGGTAATGGTGATCAAAATATTTTATAAATGCAGTTTATTGGTATTAAAATATTATGGAAATAATATTTTATGGTATAAAATAAAAAACCGGACATGTGGTAATTTTCGGCGAATTTATTGGACTCCGGAGTAGCATTTTAAGCCTAAGAGACTATTGGTAGTGTAAACCGAAACTAAACCCAGATTAAACCAAACCAATCCTGATCAGACTGAACCGAACCCATTTTGGCAAAACCAAACCGCTGCTGAACCAAGCCCACCACTTGACGGGTCGGGTCGGATTCGACTCAAACCCGACCCGGATCCGAAACCTATTAGGTAAACCCTAACCACCATTGTTACTGTAGCTATAAAACCTCGTGAACCGAGCCCAGCCGCCGACTCCACCGCGCCGTCACTCGACCCCAACTCGTCGCTGCCGGAACCCTAGACCACCGCTCGTCGACTACTCCCTCCTCCCGCACACACGGCCGCCGAGTCGACGCCGACTTCCCCCTCAATACCCCGCCGCCGCTGCACATCACCCATCCCCGCCGACATATCTAGAACCCTCGACCCTTCCCCGCGAGCGCCGCCTGCGTCCACCCTCGGCTCCTCGCTTCGAGCCGCCTCCAGAGTCCCCCTCGCCGTCGATCAGCCCCGCCGACTTCACCGCTCCGCCGCATCCCCGTGTCGACCCAACAATCGACAGACCGAGGCGGCCTTCCCCGAACCGACGACAGCCCCTGGACCCCGCCGCCGCCAGGTCGTCGACACCCGAGCCCGACCCCTTCGGTGGAACTCCGTTGTCCCCTGATCCGAACCCTAGCTCGGACTCACAAGGACGAGGACACGGGAATCCTCGACCAGGACACAAAGTGACTCTCGGACACGTGAAAAACAGATTCACGGGACCCTGTTCAGGTACCGATTTCTCTCACCTCGCAACTCCGTTTTCGATTCGGTCAGTTGCTACGCGTAGACTGTATAACCCTCTCGGTGCCCGTGCAACCCGCTCGGTGCATCGCGTCCTGTGGTGATCGCTCACCGCGATCCAAAAACAGGAAAAACAACGCCATATTTTACCCCGGAACTGAGTGCGCCCCGCCAAACGGGACGACTTGGTCGCACGTGGTCTTTACCGAAACGTGCGCGTCGTTGATACGGACGTGCGGGATTTCGCAGAAGCGGATTCGGATGTGCGAGCACACCGGAATCAACGCGTATCCGCGGACAACGTCCCATATCCAACTTTTCTGGAACACGCTGTAACTTTGTGTACACACGTCGGATGGAGACGAAACTTGCGCCATCGGACTCGTAGTAATACGCTGGTCCTGTGACCCAAGTTTGATTCGATTCTGAGAACGTTAACAAAATCGCGTATCGTGGGCCCCACAGGCTCCATTTGACGGGCGATTTTGAGAGCGGCTCATCGGAATCCAATTCTGGAAGTTCCGTTGGGTTCGTATCATCGTTTCTGACTTGTAGACACTGAGTTTGAGGAATTTGGAGACCTTTGACCCTGACCCGCTTTTCGGTGCAAAGTGGCCCACCTCTGGACCCCGCTTTGGCCCGGAAATGACATTTTTGCCCTTGTGTCCAAATTGAACGTAAGGACAGGCAATTCTAGCAGTTTGATATCTTCTGAGACTATTGGTGATGTTTATTATAGCTTTTGGAGGAGTACCCACAGGATCTACTGATACCGGGACGATTGTGGATATTCAAACATCAGGCAAGTGTACCTTGCCAACTCTGCAGTATTGTGTATATTTTTCTTGCTTCCTTATATTGCTGTGCATGCTTAACCTAGGACCGTTTGACGTACTTAGCGTCCGATTATCAGTCGGGTGCCAACATCGTACGCGGTGTTGTGTATTGTCATCTAGAGATGGATACTCGTGACACTTTATCTTCTCGTACTTGTCTTACCAAGTACACTTTGACCCAGGACACTTGACACTGTTCATGAGACAGGATCTTCCCGAGATATTCGTGGTGATTCTGTATAGGATACATGACTTGACAGAGATACTATATTCTTAGATATATTATGACTTGTGCATTAGTTATGACCCCACTGACATGGACATGAGACGTTATGGTCATGATATGCGTGGTTATATTGGGTGGGGAGAGACACACAGACTACAGGCTGATCATATATATACACCTCTACTATTGTGAGCACAAGACTCTGAAGCCCGAGCTTGGCCCATTACTCATTATTACTGCTGCTATCGGCTCCCCGACACAGAGCTTGTAGTGGCTTCAGCCTGAGTTCTAGTGGTGCTCTCATCTTGCATATCACTTAGCTGGTTATTTAGTATTCCCTTATTGTTCCATCTATTGCTGGAGAGACCCACAGGCTACAGGTTGATTATGTTATGCCGGCTACTTAGTCTCCCGCTGAGCTAGACCACCTCATGATATCACTGCTACCGGCTCCCCTACACAGAGCTCATAGTTGTTTCAGCCTGGGCACTATTGATGTTCTCTCTTGCATTTCATACAAATGTTTACATACTTGCCCTATTTATTCTATTTATATTATTATCTGCTGCACTGCATTTATTTTGGCATGAGCTTTCTTGTACCTTGCTATGTCCCCTGAGGACTTGGATCCGGATTATGTCCCCAGGTTTTACCGACGAGATCTATCCCGAGGTATACGGGACCGCAGCAGGAGCTGATCCAGGAGCTGTACCGCCATCCGAGGACGAGGTGTTGGCCGAAGACTTTTCCTGAGCATCCATGTTTCATGCTCAGTATTTACTTATTTATTTCAGTCTTTTATATTCTGGTCTGTTGAACCATTGTACTAGATATTTATCGGGTTGTTCCCCGAAGTACTTGTTGAGACTAGCTGAAGATTTACATTCCTTATTTATTTTGTGGATCACATTTTATATCTTGGGTGGATGAGATTAGTTGTGCCATGATTGTCGTAGACTTGATTTTACAGCTTAAGTATGCCCTGATGGATCCATTTAATTGGGTTTGTCCATCGGTGCATACTGCTGGCCATTGCCACGTATCTGGTCCCACGGTATTTTGGGACTGGGGCGTGACAAGACCCTTGGCGTGTAAACACTGATCCTTGAACTTGAGCGCACTGTGTGCTGTCTCATATAAATGCTTGCGTTCAGCACAATATTCAAATCCTTGCAAAAGTGTGCTAGGTACTTTGTAAGTAGCTCTGGGCGTAATTTTTCCTTCATGCGTACGTTTTGTACAAATACCTTCCAGTCAATTCCTTGCAAAAGTACGCCAGGACTATTCAGGAGCTTGGGCGTACTTTTGAAGGAAAACTCAGTGACGTACTTGCGTGTGTCCAGTCTCGACATCAAGAGAGTACGCCAAGCATCTGTTGGCGTACATTTCTTTCACTCGAGTATTCTTGATGGGCAAGCCTTAACTTTGGCATCGTTTTGACTGTCGTGTTCCTCGACTGTTGTGCCTCGATTGATGTGCCATACTTGAGACTTGTGTTTTATCTTTTAGTAGGCCTTTCCACGCTTGTCATAGTACGCCAACCTTGTTGCTGGCATACTTTGTGAAAGTACGCCAAGTCCTTGGCTCGAGTACTTTTATTTTTGTACGCCATAGTGGGGGAGCGTGCTTTCGTATAAGAGTACACCATCTGTCACGCTCCAGTACCGGAATACGGAGATGGACATGGCCAGCTACTTCGTACAAGGTGCTATACGTCGTACGACGATTACAGCTGTATAAGACAAGGGGATGCATGCTACAATCAAGTCCCCTATGGTCAAGAACTTCTATGTCTCAATCATTCAAACGAGAAACAGTAAGCATAAATCATATATGATAAGCAATAAGGCGTCCTAAATGCTTTCTCAGAATGTTCTGGAGACCAGCTACGCAAAATAAGTAGCTGAAAGAGTAACAAAAGTATATGACAGTGATCATCTACAATCTGATTTAATACAATCATATAAGGAAACTAATGTCCAGACGTGCCGGCTAACAGGTGCTGATGGCTAAACGTCCAAAAGAAGTAAATGTTCATGATGAGCAGGAAAGAATAAAACCCACTCACTATCCCCTGCGACCATATTTCTGGTACGTGCCAAGAGTTAGGGGAAGGTACGCTGGATCCTCGGGTGCTGTCTCAAAACCTGGACATGCAAAACCAGTAGGGTTAGACCCTAAATAGCAAGTACCACAAAGGAAGCACGAAATGGAGAAACAAAAACCCAAGAAAAACATATAATAATATATAGGTTCAATGTCGTAACTTAGGTCCATGGCATATCCTAGCGCGAAGGCCCAACCCTACAACTAAACAAGGACATGGGTTGAACCATCACACTATGATAGTCTATTTCCCTAGGCTACTAGCTAAATGATACAATCACAACCAAGTCCATTTCTTATATTGGCCAATCATTTATATGGCTTGCTATTTTGTGGAGTCTGAGGTTATCTCAGAAATAATAAATAATAGGAATCCTCAGATCACGCCAGTACCGAACACAAGCTAATCAGACCAATAGAAAAATAAAACAGGCACTTGTAGGATGCACCAGTCCCTCGTAGGGCCACTGCACTAAAAATACGGTATTAGCGGTTCCAGTGTTCCTATAGTGAAACAGTAGCTCGGCATAATAATATGTCAGATATTGTGCTCCACTAAGATAAATGATATACAATATCTGTGGTGGCCAGCCCCAACGCACTTAGAATGAATCTCTGTGGGAAGGTTCGTTAGCATGATCTCGGGATACCGTTCCCTCTAATGTTACTACCACTTTTAGTTACCTAATTAGCCCTATGTTTTAGTTGAAATCTCGAGGTGTGGTCACACGATAATTTCCCTTACTATGTAGTACAAAGTACTGGCACACTAGATACAAATCTATATAAGTCAAATCTGGATTCACCCGAGCGTATATGCAACATTCAGACAATCAATATCCTAGCCACGCTTTGGTAGTTGACTCGCTTATTATGCCCATGCTAGAAAAATAATATATGTTTATAATATCACACATTCAAGAATTTGGAGGCATTTTTGATGCACAACCCAAATATAATCACTTAACACGTGATACGATGTGTCGCACCTTGGCGTACCTTAAATCATGGACAATTATCAAGCAATAGTGGTATCAGCACGAATATAGTATTCGAGTCCAATAACCAATTAAACATTGGGTCACGAAAGAACAAGAAACATTCAATCAAACAAGTTAGGCAGCATGGGTCTCTAGGCCGCATGGGAAGTCGTGGCGGCATATGAAGTCAGGGCCGTATGACAAATCCTGGCCGCATATGAAGTCAGGCCGCATAAAAAGTCCTGGCCGTATATGTAGTCAGGCCACATGAAAAGTCTTGGCCGCATATGAAGTCAGGCTGCATGAACCACTTGGCCGCATGACAAGTCCTGGACGCATGCTCAGGGTTAATGTCTACTCCTTGGGACAAGTGTTGAAGTAACGGGCAATGAATAAAGTATCAGTGATGTGACATATAGTTATTGATGTGACAAGTCATAAAGTGTGTCAGAAAAAAGACAAAACCATAAAAAGATGTGCCAAAGTTTCAGAGTAATGCGTTTAAGAAAAAGTGGCTGCATGCTCAGTTTGCTGTATGGAGTTCGATGCCACATGGAGGTCTCTTGGACTTAGCGAATTTATCATTCGTTCAGCGAGTGAAAACACATGGTGTTCAAGGATAAACTCCAGAATACTTATGTGATGGCAGTCATGCATCCAACAAGATAAAATCATGTTGGTCAATATGCAGCAAGAGTTCAAGCCGCATAACCCTCTCGGGCCGCATAACACTCTCAACCACATAGCTCGCTGACCGCATGAAGACTTTGTCTTCTCCAAATAGCAGGTTCGACCATGGCAAAAGCTCCAAAACTAAAATCTTATTTTCTTTATAAAAACCTTATTTTAAGTCCAAATCGGGTGAACCAAAAGTCAAAATGCTCTAAATTGAAAGCTCTTTCATGTAGCAAAACTTGGTTTTCTAAAATACATGTTTAATAGATCAAAACCAATAAAAACTCATGAAATCCATAAAAACCCTAAGTTAGAAATGTAGATATACTCAAAACCATCTATCAAAACAGAAAACTCCAAGTACTAAAAGTGTTAAGAAACACATAACAAACATAATAGAACAATAATATGGAGTGTTTCTCTATTTCTCATGCAAGGTGTACTTGTCTATGTAAATGGGGAGAGAAAACTAAAGAGAGAGTGAGAAATGATGAAGTGAAGAGAGAGAGAGAGAGAGAGAGAAATATTGGGTTATATATGGTAGGGTTGAGGGTTGAACCAAGGATTCTTATGACTTGAACCAACTCACAAAATAAACCATAAGCAAGGTTAAACCAAATAATGGATCTAGTCTCCATGCACATGCAACCATGCTAAGATAAAATACGTTCCAAATACGTATATCGGGAACGGAGAGTGACATCTTTGTCCACCTTAGAAAAATTTCGTCCTCAGAATTCGAATCTAAGAAATAGCTAGAGAAGTTAGGACAAGCACGATACAAATCTACTAGCAACTACACATGCAAGCAATATCATCACAACATGCAGGTGATCACCTGATCACAGAATCTGAGATATGAAGGCGTAAGAAAGAATATACCTTCTGAATCGAATATGTGCAGGTACCGGGATCGAATATCTTCCTCGCGCTCCCACGTCGATTCTCCTAGAGAGTAATGGCCTCAAGCAACCCAGACAAGAGAAATAGTCCAGTTCTTGAGCACCTTCTCCCTTCGGTCCAATATAGATACGGGTTGCTCCTCGTAAGATAAGTCGGTACCAACGACTAATTCAGAGTGATCGAGGATATGACTCAGATCCGGAACACATCTACACAACTGAGACACATGAAATACATCGTATACCTCATGTAGCGATGGCAGAAGGGCAAGACGATAAGCAATATCGCCTACCCGTTCGAGAATATCGAATGTACCTATGTGTCACAGACTAAGATTCCTGCAAACCCCGAATCTAATGACTCCTCGGGTAGGCAAAATCTACAAAATACGTGATCGTCGACATAAAACTCTAAAGGTCTACGATGCTGATCTGTTCAATGACGATGCCTATATTGTGCAACCCGAAGTAGCTCTCTAATCTGCTTGACAACCTCTATTGTCTGCGTGATCATTTTAGGGCCTAACATCTTCTGCTCACTAATGTCGTCCCAAGCCAACGGTGACCTACACTTCCTGCCGTATAATGCTTCAAAAGGTGCCATCTGAATACTGGCCTGATAACTATTGTTATACGAAAATTCCACCAAGTGAAGGTGATTCTCCTAAGATCCACCAAGATCTAAGGTACAGGCTCGTAGCATATCCTCCAAGGTCTGGATGGTTCTCTCTGATTGTCCGTCTGTCTGGGGGTGGTAAGTTGTGCTGAATCTTTAGAAGATATTGTTAAGTCAGTTGCCATTAATAACTTATAATTTCAACAGGAGACGAGGGATAGTATCGAAAGTTTGAACAATCAAATGAGCCAAATGACAACTGTAATTAATAAGCTACAGGCACAAAGCTTAGAGAAATTACCATCTCAAACGATAGGAAATCCAAAAGAAACTCTATGTTCTATTATTTTGAGAAGTGGTAAAGAGGACATTCCAGAAAAAGAAGCATGTGCATCGTCAAAAGAAGACGAAGAGAAAAATATTATTGCAGACACGAACATTCCTAATGACGATGTAGTACCTAATGCAAAAGAAGTTTTTAAACTTGATGGAAAAGATGGAGTAAAAGTTGCCATCAATGAGAATTTTGAGAAAGAACATGAGTTAGCTTTGAGTACTAACTTACATAAAACTGTTGCAGTGTTGAACGATCTTCCAAAAAGACAACAGTCAGGTAACATTTCATATATTTTGTTACCAATTTATGACAAAAGACCTTTACCTTCTATTTTGCAGGCCTGCATTCTAGATGTGCAACCCCTGCCTAGTTATATCAAGTGTGCATAGAGTCGAGCCAACGACAATATTAAACAAAGGCACTGCTTGGGAGGCAACCCAAGGGAAGTTTATTTTTATTCTCGCATTTTATTTTTTATTGTCTTTTCTTTGCATTTAACCATACATTGGGGACAATGTCTGTTTTAAGTGTGGGGGAGAAGATTTAATTTTTTTAAGCAGTTTAGTTTGTGTTTTTCTAAAAAAAAAAAATAAGAGAAAAAAAAGAAAAAAAGAAAAAAAAGAAAAAAAAAATGGTGGAAGTTGTTTTACATTGTTTAAATGCTTTAAAAGCCAAATTGAAGATGTTGTTAAATGGAGTGATTGATTTTACATATTTTATATTGAGCTTGAGTTGATTCATTTTTGTTCCACTAGTTTTGATGGCTTTTGAGCTACACTTCCAAATATATCTCACCTTAATCCTAAGCCACGTTACAACCCATGAAAAGTCCTTAGGATTTATGTTATGCATGTGATCCCAGTGGTGGAGAATGAGAAGATATGCAAGCTTATGGTAGATCATTTCTTGTGGATGAATTTGAGTGAAATATATACCTTCAAACACATGAGAGTTTAGTGTTTATTCCCGTGAGGGTCTACCTATTTAGTTTACTCCATTTTCAAGTGAAAATACCTACTAAGTAATTAGAAGTTGTTTAAATATATATGTTCATGATATGTTATGAGTTTTGAAGAGCTTGGTTATTTTTTATTTATGACATTGCAACCTTGATTTCTTTTTGGAAAAATAAATTAGAGTTTCGTCCGACAACGAGCAAAGGTTAAGTGTGGGGGTATTTGATGAGAACATAAAATGTCATATTTTTATTCCTTAATATATACTCCTTTATGCTCATTTGATGTCTAAAGATACTCATTATTTTTATATTTTGATCTAGGATGCAATGGTAGTCACTAAATACAAAATAGAGCTAATTATCAATTCTAGATAGTTTTGATACCTTGTAGCAAAATGGTCATAACTTACTCATACGAAGTCCAATTGAGCTGATCTAAATTGATTCGGAAAGCTAAGTGATAGAGGTACAATTGTGCTGTTTTGAGTTTTCCGAGATTCTGGCTGCATCATGGACCAAATCAGGCTTGAAGTTGAGTCAACTATGCTATGCACGAAAAATGGAGCTGAATTAACCATTTCCCAACTTGTTCAAAGATTTTATTTTACTGTTTGGGTTGTTGTAACTCTTAGAGGATTTGTGAGAAGATATTGTGATCTTCAAAAGACTAATTTAGAGTGTATAAAAGGGGTAGAGATCAGGAGGAAATGAAGAACAACACACAACTCGTTTTCCTCTTTTCTAATATTCTTTTGAAGTTTTCATGAACGTGCGAAACTAAAAGTCTTGTTGGTCGAAGGAAACAGAAGCCTTGGAATCAATAAATTTGTGAGATCTAAATTATTTCATATTTTTGATTTATTCTTTGAGTATTGAATATTTTTCTATGCCTACTTTCATGATTGTTTTGTTTAATTACTAGGAGGCCTACTAGTCTATTATCCATTTCGATCTACTGCTAAATTAGACATCAAATCCATAATTGTTTGATTTTTCTAATTTGTGAAGCAACCAAGATTTAATGAACTGCTTTATTTTATTAGATCTTAGGAGAAAAACTTTTGACAAAATTAAAAGCAACAGTTTATGCTTGTGTTGTTTTGCTTCATCGATCTCTTGGTTCTTTAATAAATTACTAGATTAAATCTTCAGCGCTTGTCTTGGATTATTTAGTAATTAAAGCTAATTAGATCGCTTGTTTCTAATTATCTAAGACTAAGAGAGATAGGAAATACTTCCAACGGTGAATATTCAAAGTATGATAATTTATGTTTGCATCAATGATCAATTTTAAGATTCCAATGGTGGATGGATGTTGACTGAGACCAACATTTTTTTCCTTTGATTGTTTTAATACTTTAATTATTTTTAGCTCTTTTTAATTTGCTTTGATCCAAAACTCTCCCCCCATCTTATTTCACATAGCATAAAGATCAAACTAATTACTCTTCGTGGGAACGATCCTTACTCTCACTACTACATATTATTTCAAGAGTAAAGGTTTTATTTTTGGGTGCCTACGACGGCACACCAACTTGTGCAATCCAAACCGATCACATAATGAACTTGTACTCTAAAACACTTAGTAGTATCATCAGTTCCCTTATTTTACAGTTCTCTTATTTACAGTTCACACCATATGCATGTATCTACTTTTCCAGTTATCCTTCGTGTTTATCTATTTATTCCCGTTATATTTTCATTTCTTGCGTACATGTGCATCTTGTATTCTTTTTTTTTGCTGTTATATATTTCCTACCATGTATACAAAACTGCTTTCAGAGTATTGTACTTCGCTCCAATCCTGACTGGATATACTTTTCGAGACGGCTATTTAAAGGACTGGTGTCCTATCTACTACGGCCTGCAGGACGGAGAGCCAGCTGAGGTAGCACCCTTAGACCAGGACGATCTGGTACCAGTTGTCGAGGAGACACACCTAGCTATAGCAGACCCTTAGCTAGTATCTATTTTTTGTACTTGATATGTCTCCAGCATTAGACTATGGCATGTTATTTACATTGAGACTATTTATGTTTATTGCTAGACTTTATATTTGGATATTGTTGAGATTTGTGATTTCATATTCTCTTTATGATATCTTGCCATTATTTGTCTCTAGTTTGGTGATTGAGTATTGATGCTATATATTCATCTTGTCCTCCTTTTGGAGTTAGTTATCATTGACAGGTTGTATATATATATATATATATATATATATATATATATATATATATATATATCATTGCGTAAGTTTGCTCGATAGTATTGTGGACCTTTATAGCATTCTACCGTCGATGCTACGGCGTAGGCTGGACGTACCCACGACTCATGTCCAATTTTCGGGTGCGGATCGTGACAATGTGACTTTCTTTTGAAAATTATGTTTAATGGATTGTTTAGTTGCTAACTAGAGTAATTAGTTGCTTTGGAACATTCTAGATAGATTTCTTTGATCCTCATTGGATATCCCTTATGGAAAATTTCCTAATTACACACATGTCTTCGAGAACAAGTTTGAACAATCTTATAAAATCTTTTCCCATGACTCATTCTTCACCCCAGATCAATTCCCAATCAAATAAACCAAAGGCAACCCATTTCCAAGCAAACCAACAGCCACCACCATCACCAATTCTGTGCCAGGACCCGTGTCTGTGTCCATCATCACCGTGTTAACCGTATCGGCCTCGGGTCCGATCCTGGGTGTCATTCCACTATATTTCGTATCCAATATATATCCCTCCACAGTACATCTCGTGCTCGACACTCCATAGAAACCAACAACTTTTCTATGTCGGACACGATTCCAGTAATCCAAGCCCCATCCTGTATCTCATATAATCTCTATGACACATCTTCTCGTGTCCGACTCGGATACGATCTATAGCCATTCCACGCTGAGTCCGACTCAATTGACAAAAATCAAATCAAAGAAGAAAACCCTCACCTAACCTATCGCTGGCGCCACCGTGCACATCTGGTCATCTCCGCCGCCGGTGCCCATTTCCGCTCGTACCAGAGCCAGATCCCGCCTCCGGCAACCGCCCCGATCTTCCCAGATCCTCGAGCCATCCATCCTGCATCTCTGAGCCGCACGAGCACAACCGTCGTACCCTCGCCTCAACTTCTCCCTTGGCTCATAAGCAACCGGAACCTCCGTGGCCGCTTGCCTCCGGAATGCCACTGAGCTCGAGTTTCCGGTCGTCGAGCCTGGCAGTCGACCCTCGTCCCTTAGCCTCGCGAGCTCCGGGGTCGATAACTCCGTCCTTCGAACCAGAGCAGCTTGGAGCTGCCAACGTCCTCCTCCGTCCGACGGTTTTCCCTCCGGTTGGTAAGCTCCCTGTTCTTCACTATAAGAACAAATCTATGGGCTGTAATGAATTTAATTGGGTTTTGGGCTTTAAAACCATGGGAAAATTCTATTCAATCAAATGGTGGGGCTTCGTACTAAGATACTGGGCTAGGCAATACTATGGGCCCTGTATAGTTTGAGTTAATACTAAAACAGAACGTTTGGGCCATATATTGACGGCTGAAATTAGAATTAATTGAGAGAAAGGATTTTGAAAGGTATAATTTATGGGACTTGCTTCTTAATTACAGCATATGAGTTCTTCATAATAGAGTGACCTTTATGTATATCAAGTAGGCTTGATATAGATTCTAATAGACTTATATTTATTATTTAGTAATATTTCAAATAGAATTAAGTTTTGGGTGGTATATATATATATATATATATATATATATATATATATATATATATATATATTACCTATCATATAAGTCCATTGAATTATATATATATATATCATATAATTCAATGGACTTATATATATATATATATATATATATATATATATATATATATATATATATATATATATATATATATAAGTACTTTTAAAATAGGTTTTCATATAAATCTGTAAGTATATTTTTAAATGAGCTTTATATATATTTTTTCATGATCATGGCCTACTATAAAATCTTTATGTTTATAAATATATCTTATTAAGAAAGTTTCTCAATAAAGTTTAGATTCCAATTTTATTTATAAACATATTTCTATAGGGGCTTTTAAGGTATATTTTAAATGGGATTTTATAATAATTAATCAAGGTTCAAGCCTAACCAACTAAACCAAAACTCTTCATTTAGTCTAATGTTAGCTATTATTGAACTTAACTAATTTGTGCATTTTCTCTGTTTATTGCGGGCCTTTGCGGACCGGTATTTTTATCTCCAAAATCGTGTCTGGCTCCGATTCTGGACTTCTTATATCGTTTCTGGCTATTTGGACTGCTCTGGACTCATTAGGACTTTTGTTTCATCATTTTGGATCATTTAAAGTAGGGTGACATCTGAACCTATTCTGTATCGACACGTTTGTGTCGCACATGTCGACTCCAAACAAACTGAGGCGATTACATTATCTAATAGTTTTTATTACTTGATAGCTTCCATTATGCATGTTTTAGTAATGTTTATTTGATTCCTGACACGTTTGTTACACGAATTAGTATTATATGGATCTCCAGTCTTGAGATATTGCATTTCATGTTATCGTGTAGACCGTGATCATCGTGATCATATTTAGACCGTGCATTATAATTTACGTGTCGTGACGTGTCGTGATTCAGATCTATTTGTACTAGTCCGAGGCAAAGAAGTACGAGTTAGATATGTGATCATATCCTATTTAGATTGTGTGGTAGTTAGACTGTGTGAATAGCTAATCATACACTTTACTTATGATTGAACTAGATCTTAGTTAGACCGTGGTTCACCTAAGCCGATCACATATCAAAAGTAGTATTTTAAAACACGTAGATAGTTGCAGTCTTCCTGTTTCACTCCTTAATTATTGTCATATGCCATATTTGCTCATGATTACTTGTTTCACTTTACTTGACATGTCATGATTGTCGTATTTACCTGTTATAATTTACTTTTCATACCATGATCCTAGTTTTACTTGCTTCATTATGTATTTTATTGCTATTTCTTATTTTATAGTCTCTACCATGTATTGAAATTGCTTTCAGTGTTTATACTCGTTCCATCATGACTGGATTACTTTTTTAGGATTTCTGAGGGGATTTGTGCCACCTTCTTGAATTTCTGGATGATGCTTCGTTGAGACTGTTCTTGCACCTTGGACCATAAGGAGTTTTCTGTAGAGTTTAGATTATTTTTCTCTACTTCAGTATCTTTGACTAGTTTCATTTCCTTTAGCTATTGACCGAATTTGTCTCCAAAATATTACTTGGATTGTATAATCATTTGTAGATTTTAGACTTGAGATATTGGAGGATTTTGGTAATCTTATATTAGAGGTGATCTTCCTTGTTTTATATCTTCCCTAGCATTCTGTGAAGAGTACATTGCTGGACTTGTATTTTTATTGAGGACTAAATATTGTTTAACCGCCGACTCTATGGGGAAGGCTGAACGTACCCATATACTCGTGCCCAAACTTACTGGTGTGGGTTGTAACATTTCTCCCTATAAACTGCCTAATGCTCATATTGAGTGAACCCATCCCCTCTCACTACCAGAATAAGGGGATTAACGAATCCAAAATACGTCGCTAATCCCATAAAATATTGCCAAATACATTTAGCGACATAATCATTGACTCAAAGGGTCATGTATCTGCTAGTCGCAGAAGAGAAATTCATCATTGTATATTGTTGAGCGATACCACAGCTTGTAGTGCCCAGCTCCACTTAGTTCGGTGAGATGGTTCGTTGGCGAAGTGTTGTTGAAGTTTGTCTTGTTCAGAGGCGTGCTCAGAGTTCCGTTCGGTCGAGGCAGAGCCCTTGTTCAGGTGGGTGGTCTCGATGAACTTATCTTTGCTTTGCCTTCATTCTAAATAAACTTGTTGCTATCTTCTGTTGCTTTAAGTCGATGCATGCTAATAAAAGAGACAAAACCACATAGATAAGATAATAATATCACTCTGTGTTATGTTGCTTAGAACATGGAATATTAACTTCATGTCAGAGATAGATGTTCATATTTTTGCCTAGACATGGACTCTGTACTGCTGCTTTAGAATTGTACCAGATAGAACTGCTTATATTACCACATAGACTATCTCACATGCTTTTATAATAGTTACTTTCACACTATTGCAATAGCTCGTCACATATATTAAATCACTATTTTGGAGTATTCATAGAATGTTGTTCCATCAAGTTAGACAGAAAGACTACAATTAGTCATTGCTTAGTTCATACATAGAAACATGGAAAGTTTTCGGGACTATTGGGTCGCCAAGGGAGTATCCCTGGACTGAGAGCTGCATAGATAGACTATGGACTAGGTATAGTATGTGAGCGATAGCTCGAGGGAGAGTAAGCTAAGTAGAAATATGATGTATGCTTTTTTTTACAAATATTTTATCATACATTTGTATAGAGTCTAGAAGTTACACTTTTGCACGGTCATTGGACAACTTGTGCACAAATGTATTGTTCCTCGAACGATCGTCGAGGCACTGGGATTGATTCGGCCTAGGAGGAGCAGGCAGAGCTGTTGCTAACGAACTAATATTTGGTATTTCTGGAACATTATGTGTAGTTAGTTGAAAGGATCACCGTCTCACCCAACTATATAGTCTAGGATGGCTTGTGGTGCCAGCGACTTTCAAATAAAGTTAGGCATCATGCTAACGTCTATCTGCGTGCAAGTCTTTTGACAACGTCAGAAAGGAAACGAGTTCACTGCACATTAGATTTTTTTAGCCTAACATTTGTCTTCTACAGACACACTCATGACACCTCGTATATAGACTCTTATGTTCCATTGCATATTGGTATTGCTCTTGTATCTGACAAAAAAGGATGGATGGTAAGTGTTGGTAAGTTCGACTCAGTTGTGTGTCACTTATAATCATGCGACTCATAGTATGCTTTAAATTTTACTATGCCATGTGCCTGATCCTAAGGCAAGATTAGAAAGACCACCTAAATTTGTGTGCACTCACATAAATAATCCATTGGTTCGGTTGAGTGGCAAGAGGTCCCTCACCAGTACATTTATATGTGCTAACACCCCACCAGGTTTCGCACATGCAGTGTTTGCTTGTACGCACAGAGGCTCTAGAGTTGGATTATCGTCTTGGAGCATTGCGGGGATTCAAATTTTTTGTATAAGGGACATAATATATGGAACATAATCTATTGTATCATTTCCAAGTTGTAAGCCTTATGACATGATTTAGTGTATTGAGATAGAAAGAGAGAGATTGAGAGACTTGTATTCTTGGCTTCGAGCCTTTGTAATTCTATTGGAATATCAATAAAGAGAATCATTTCGTTGTATATCTTGTGTTGATTCAAATTTTCTGATTGGGGACTTTAGTGCGATGACTTTGTAACTTAGTTGCTCAAACGACCGTTTTGGTGCTTGCTTGCACAAGCATAACTTAGGCTTGTACGACATCACCACAGTGAGGACGTTCGATTTGTGGAACCGGGGCGTAATATTTTGGTATCAGAGCTCGGCTTTACGTCCTTGGAAACTTAGTCGATTCTCTTTCACTTTGAGTTACATTCGTGATCGATGTCGTTGACGCTCTCTCAATGTTTCGCCTGATGTTCCATACAATAAGTCTAGATATTTTGTGAATCTCATGTGAGTACTTTGTTGATAGGGATAGCTTTACATAAGGCCTTGTTGGCTGAGTTGTGCTGGGCATTACATATTTAGACTGATGTTGGTTTTAGCAGTTGTGAGTGGGATCAGAGCATTTTTGGACGAGGATAAGTTGGACGCGGTTTATTGGATTTTGGAATGTTATCGATAGAGGTGGTGTTGGGTAGTTGATATTGTTGATGTGAATATAAAGGGAACGTGCTTGGATTTGATCGGTCAGATATTCAAGTGGATCGGTTAAAATTTGAATTTGGTTCGATGATTTTTCGAGTGGCTCGAACCCTGAGCGATGTATTGGGTAACCTTGAGAATTTTGGGTATCGATGAGTCTATCTGAAAGCGACGAGATAGTACATAAGCCTCGTATAAGGAGTTCTACCTAGTTAGTTATGATTTTGAACGTCTCGTATGAGATTGGTTCGGACGATCGAGGTTGAGTTATCAAGAGCGAGATTGTATCAAGATAAGAATTCGGGGACGGTGAAATGAATAGCTTGGTCAAGAAAATCTGTAAAACCCCTAATCCTAAAAATCGTATTTACCTTTTTAATTTATTATTTATTGAATTATAGTAATTAGTAGCTAATTAGAGGAAATAGATTTTATTTAATTTTTATTTTAGGTGTTTGTGCATTTAGGGGATTTATGGAGTCATTATAAATTTTTCCTAATTTATTCCATGTAGGAGACCCTGTGGACAGTTGATAGCTTAATGGTATGCACAAATATAATTTCTAGATTTTTCTATATATATATATATATATATATATATATATATATATATATATATATAATGCTTATTAATTAAAAAGGAATTAGAATAAAAGAAATAAGGAAAAAAAGAAAAAAAAAAAAGAGAAATAAAACAATTCTTAATGGATACCCAAAATCCTAATGGATTAAAACCTTTAAGACCCAAACCCACTACTCTAGACCATAACCCATAACTTATTCCCACCCGATAAGAGAACCCAGCAGCAGCTACAACCTCATCACTCCCCCCTCCGCGTGAACCCCCCCCCCCACGACCGCAGTATCCCCTTTCATCTCCCATCCTATATATACTACTATATTTCCCAAACCCTAACCCTAAATCCTCTCGACCTCGACCCAAACGCTGCCGCGTTGAGCCCCTGCCCTGCTTCCAGTCGCCGGAGTCCTCCAGCCCAAGGCCGCTCGTCCTTGACAGCGCGACCCCGCGTCACGATTGCGGAAAGTGACTGCAACATACCTGTGTTCACGCTCCGTTTCCCGCGCCGTCACTCGACCAAACTCGACCCCGTCTTCACCTGTATGATCCTCACCTATCCCCCTTCAATATCTGTACATTAGTTTATCTCGAACAGTGTGCAAACCTAGGTAAAAATCGATGCCAAGTCGAGGAAAAATCACGATATTTAAATCTCAGAAAATCTGTTGCAACAACCCCTGTTCACGGATTCGTATCTCCCATCACAGAGATCCGAATTCAGTTTTTCTTGTTGGTATGCGGAGATCACTTGACCTATTTTAATTTCTGTAATTTACATTAATTTAATTGATGCTGTATGTTAAAATAAATTAGTTAGAAAACCCTGAAAACCTACTTTTTCCAGATTTTTAGAAAACCTAATTTAATTGATACGGAGCGCGCCCCGCCAAAAGGGACCGCAACGTCGCGTACCAAGTGTACCAAAAGTTGCACACAGTATATCCGGACGTGTGAGATTTTGTGGAAACTGATTTGGATGCGTGTGCGCGTCGGAATCAGCCCGTATCCGCAAAAAATCTCCTGTGTCGCAACTTTTGCAAAAGTCCTGTGCATTTAGTGCACGCTTGTCGGAATGTGACGAGACTTACGCCATTGGACTCGTGGTAATGCGCTGGTCCTGTGACCCGAGTTTCATGCAATTCTGAGATAGTTGACCAAGTCGCCTATTGGCGGGCCCCACGGTTGACTTTTTGGGCAAATTTGTGTTCGGCTCATCGGAATCCACATTTAGATATACCGTTGAGTTCGTACTGACTTTTAGAGTTTGTTTGATCTATAATATGTCCCATTTAGAGATTGTTACCCCTGGCAGTTGGTGCAAAGTGGCCCACATGTGGAGTCCGCTTTGACCCAAAATTTATCGTTTTGCCCCTGTGTCCAAATTGGACGAAAGGGTAGTATTTTTTTGGCTATTTTGCTTATTTTGGGAATGTTGGTGATGTTCATTTCAGCATCCGGAGACGTTCATTCTGAGGCCGTAGTTTCTGACTCTTGGTGTTTGACATCTGGACGTTACACTTTGCAGCTCTCTTGCCAGGCACCTTGCCTTGTTGTACTGTTTAAATGCTGTAGTATTAGTTGTATGTTTATATTATATAACTGTGCGCGTCCGAGAGAGACTCGGGTGCAGTCAACGGAGGCGTTGACGTTAGGACTTGTGTCTGACCTAGTGTCTAGTAGACCCACATAAAGTTGTGGAGTTATTAGTATGACTCCCTAGGCCTTGACACATTTCTTACACGTGTTGTGAGTCTCATGTAGGGCACGGACTTGCGTATGTGGTTGGCCACTTGTGCGTGTAGGCGTGCAACGGATAGGGTATAACTGCTAATAGTGATGCATGTTAGAAGACTTAGCAGTTATTAGTAGGCGGAGCATAGACTATCGTGGTACGATGGTCCAATCCTTGTCCTTGTTTGGTTGTAAGGTTGGGCTATTGTTCTAACAATAGACTATGAGCCAGAGTTACGACGCCGCGGCGTAGTAGCTGAAGTGTGTTGTGGATACAACATACATAGATCATTGGGCGGGGAGGACAACTAGTAGGCGTATGGGACATCTACTTCCTTTTATGCAGATTTCACGCTCGATGGAGCGATATGGACGTTATATACTATGCAGATTTCATGTTCTTCGGAGCAATATGGACGTTATATACTATGCAGATTCCCCGTTCTTCGGAGCGGTAGGACGTTATTATATTACAGCGCCCTTGTATTGGGGGCATATGTGGTATATACTAGCCAGTTGTCATGATTGGTGAATTAAGTCAGCATATGTCTAGCCTACACTTTTCCATACACTCAAGTTGTCTTCAAGTTGCATTTCACTTAGATGGTTAGGTCACCCTTGAGTTTTGACAGTATTTACTTTATGGCATGCTTAAATGTATCTTGTTATGTCCCTCTAAGGACCTGGTCCCTTTCTAAGTGTATTGTTCATGAGTATTTGCAGGAGCGCAGATCCGGACTGGCTACTTATATTGCGAGAGGTCTTCTCTTCGAGCCTCGTGATTGCTAAAGGTTGTACTTATATTGTATATATCTTGTTTATTCCATATTCTAGTTCAATAGTGAATTTGTTTTCATCCGACTACCATCATTAGACACTTTATATTGATATCTAGTTCATAGATACTAGTCATTTATTTATATATGATTTATGTGGATGAGATTTAGTTATGCTCTGAGATATATATGTTTACCACTTGTGAATTATTATTCATATTACAGCGTACGTGTGTTATGGTTTCCATATATTGGAGTGCCATATTCATACGGCTGGCATGCTTACGTGTCCTAGTCCTACGTATTTTGGGACTAGGGCATGACATATTTTTAGTGGTGGCCCATTCAGGTCAAGAGCATATTGTCTCGGTTACGTTACTGTACCGAGCAAGCCTGTACCTAGGATTAGAGTATAGGATCTCATCCACAATTGACTATGACTCATCCTCCTTCCAATCCATACCATTTTAATAATTATATCCTGCTTGATTCATGTGCTTCCCCAATATTTCTTTGAGTATAGCCTCTGCTAGAATATAGAAATCCCTGTTGATAGGATGATAAGTAGGGTAACCTTCCTATTAAGAGTACAACTAGGATATTGACACATCACTAAGTTAGAATACTTAATGAACCTTAGCGTCCCTTACCTATAGAATAATTTACCATTATCCCTTAATATGTTTATGATTGACTTGAGAGTAGTATAAACACTACTAGAGCTAGTTAGAGATTCGACCATAATGTTTGACCCTAGTATTGAGGAACCAATAGAAATCTAAGATTGAATATTAGGGCTGAACCTAATTTCCATAGTGAGATAGCATTAGAGAACCATAAATATAGATCTTTGTCTTGATATTACCAGAACAGTACCTTAGGAAGCCAAGAGGAATAAATATAACATCTCCCTGGATTATACCTCGGACATAGTGATTAGCATACCCCATTTTCTTAAGAAACCATGATATTATCTAGGGTCCCTCTATTTTAAATTCATATCTTGTTCCTCTGAAAACTTAGCACTCGCGAAATATGCGATGACTAATTATGTTCTTCTATTCTTCATCTTTCAACTCGTGCCACTTGACACCTCTGATTATAGACCAAGTGATTTTATTCTATGTTAGGATATGTAGTTTGCTAGGATTATAGTTCTCAATGTTAAACTTTGAAAAGTTGTGCTTGATAGTTAGAATTTGATAGTTTTGAGTTGTTCTTGTAGATTGTAACTTGATGATTACCCTTAGTTTTAAATCGCGTAATTCGTATCCATAGCCCAATATAGATATATCCTCTTTTCACTTAAGAACCAGTAGCTTTTCCATTCTCACTGTTGACACATGTTCTATGAGCACTATGATTAAGACTTAAGGTAACCATTACCGATATAATTCAATAGTATGATTTTCTCGTAAACTCCAATAAGAGTTTATGCTTTATTTACAAGGACAATATTATTTTGTAGATTTCCCTTAAGACTGTCATAGTATTAGTTTATTATCTGGGTAGTATGCCTCACAACCTAGTAACACATAGTCCTCTTAACTCATTATTGAAGTGTAACTGAATGACGTTGACTGTATGCTAGCATAAGACGATAGTGTTTATTCAGACTATAGAACTTAGAGATCCATGCCCTATTTGGTCGACTAGCGACTTATACAAGGAGGTTGTATGATAACTGTAGAGATTGTAGAGTCTTTTTTTTTTGTGAACTTGAATTATTTGTACCCTATTTCATCATGATCTAGCGTACTTATATTTTATGTACTACCTTGACTTATGTTGCTATTTTATAGCCTAGTTTTGCAAGCTTATTTTTTTATCGAGCTTGTTCACGATATATGTATTAGTGGATGCATACATTAATACATTTCAGAATCAGTGTATTAAGGTCTAGCTAACCTTGGTGCGCTTGGTTCGTCCTTCGCATAACTACTTTACGTGGATTGAGATATATAGTGTCTAGTAGACGAATGTACTTGTCCTCTAGGCATGCCTGAGCATATCGTATCAGTTACATAACTGTACTGATACGAGCATGTGAATAAGAAATTACCAAATAGGATTTTAATCCACAACTGCCTTGACAATTCCTTTTGAACTCCTTAAACGCCTTGATCCTCATACTTCTATTCTATTACCTCACCCTTGAACTCTTTATTATTGTTATCCGTCTTCCCTTATTTCGGAAAGACGAATCTCGTGCTTGGTATAAGTTTGATATACAGATAGTACTAGATATACCTGTAAACCCCCTCGATTAATTTTAAAGATAGTCAGGTTTGGATTTGAAAATTTTTGGATTTTTCAGAAGATGATGAGGTTTAAAGTTGAGTCGTCTATTATTTTATTTTAAATTAAACCTTTGGCGCACCCTACCGTTGCTATTTTATTCGGAGCCCAATATCAGCCCATAAATTCTATCGGACTATTGTACTTCTGACTTGACTCGTCAATTTAGGCACTGGACTTTTCCGTCACACAAAAATCGAATTCGTTGTGCTCTAAATTAATTGCATAATTTTTCGTAACCGTAATCCATATTTAATTTCGTGTCGGACACCTGTGTCGTTACCCTCGATTTTGAGATACCAACTTAACCCGCTGAGCCGGACCAACTAAAGGGTCCAAGACTGACTCCAAGCCCCCACCATTTTTGACTTTTGTGTCATTTCCGAATTTTGACCCCAAGTGCCCCCATTTAATTTAAAAGCGCGAGACACTTAAAATCCTATTTAAATCGAGGATACCAATTTTGCCTAATCCTATTTTAATCCCCAATTAATCCCGAAGGCCATTAAATTAAACCCATGCCAAACACCCAACACCCCCTCACCATGCAAATCACCAAACACAATTTTCTTCACAATTTTTGCGTTATTTCATGTGTTTGTGCAATTACGCAAATTTAAGGGGCTTAGTTGCAATTATGGAATTAGGTGTCCTCACCTTATTGGCCATGATTAAATGGAGAAGCCCCCTCTCCTTTGATTGGTCAAGCCCATCCCCTATTTCTCTCTCCTTTGTATGAGTAATCCTTCATGTTAGATCCTAGCCCCTCATTCAAATGAGGATTTGATCATGACCACCCACTACCCATCACCTTTCCTTATTTAATGTTACCATCACCACTCTTCCCCCAAGGACGGCCCTAATCCCAACACATGGAGAACCCCACCCTCTCTCTTTCTCTCTCTCTCTCTCTCTCTCTCTCTCTCTCTCTCTCTCTCTCCTCCCTCCTTCTCCATTCATACGTAACCTTCTTCCTACATTTTTCTTCTTCTTACATTCTTCTTCTTCATCCTTCCTTCTTCATGAGAAGCCCCCATCCGGTCGACCGACCAACTCAGTCCGGCGACGCTACGCAGACACCCTCCCCCGCCTACTGCTATGCCCGACTACGGCGACGCTGTGCAGCCACCCTCCGCCGCTCGAGCCGCTCCACCATTGTATCGGCCCGGCTGTAGTTCCTCCGACTCACCGTGTAGGCACTGCCGCACCACCGACGGACTCCGGTCTGCTGATGACGTTCTCCGGCGGCCTCCGGTATTCCCGCCACCCCTCCGCGCTCCGGCCGAGCTGCTGCGCCACCCCACGAGCCGGCCACTGACCGAGCTGCTGTCGAACTGTCCCTCTCTTTGGGCCATTTCCTCGACCCGACCGAGCTGCCGCTCTGGCCGAGCCCGCCCCCTCGAGCCACTGTATCAACGACTCTGTTGATCCCCTCCGACCAATCGAACTGATGCTCCGCTGCAGGTCTCCGGCCAACCTCCACCCTGATCGAGCCGGCCGACTGTAAGATCTTTCTACCGGATCTTAACTATTTATGTCTACTGCCATTCTTCTCCGACGGCCAGCAGATATTCCCACCACCGACAGCCAGGAGCTCAGAGCTCAGCCATGGCGAAGCTCTGCTCCGGTCCCACATCGTTGATCTTCCGGCAGTGATGAGCACTACGAGTCGCCGTTCTAGTCATCTTCACCGACAACGTGGCGGTTCCGGCCTATTGCTGATCGAGTACCCTCCGACGGAAGATTTCGATCGTCAGAAACTTGGCGTCGTTCCAGCATCGACTGTCTCCGAGACATCTCCTGCTCTCGGCGTCGACCCGGATCCAGTAGGTTCGTCGGCAATGAGTGATCGATCCTTGGCCTTCGAAAACTACCTCGACGAACTCTGGTTGAACGGAGTTGGCGTGATCGGCTACTGTATCTCGTCTCTGACGAACGGCTTCACTCGACGGTTCCGGTGGACATCGACTCTTCGACTCTGCCATCGACGAGTCTCAGTGACGGTTTGTTGTGGTGTCTTGATCTTCGATCCACGTCGAAGCCAGCCTTGACCGTATCCAGCCGACCTGTTCAAGTTAATTAGCATCAACACCACCACTACGCATCGTCGAGGTAAACTCTGCCCCTCTCCATGAGTAGTTAAATGTTGTTCTGTTATTTGCATATAACTTAGTTTTAGAGTGGTATTATATGCGATGAGTTCAGGGTGTGATGATATAGATTAAGTCTAGGGTGTATGAATACTAGGTGTGAGATTTTAGGGTGTTATATGTAGTCCATGCATATTGATTTTTATTGAGGAGCAAGTTTAAGTATTGTGAAATTTTGTGGTGATATTAAAATATGGATTAGTATCGAGGAGAAGGATTAAATGATTGAAATGATGTTGCGATATCAAGAACATTGAATATTTTGAGGTGCATATAGTCGTAGGATGACGTTGTGCTATCAAAGTATTGATTAATATTAAGAGCTATTATTTTTAATGATGAAACACTGATGAAAATTGAGGAGCAGGTGATTGTTGTGTAGTAGTATGTAATATTGAACCAATAACCCTTCATTGACGTTTGATGAGTAATGATGAACTTAATTGAGTAGTAGCTATATTGTGAAATGGTAAGGGTTGAATATCATTGAGGGTTGGATAAATAATTATTTATTTATTTCGAGAATAAAAATTTAACGTGCAGGATAATGTCTGGGGATACCAGGAGGAATCTGAGGATGACACATACTTGAACTACTAACATTGGGATAAATATAGAAGGATTGAGGATTGGGTTGATAATATTGTACAGAGGACTAGTTTGATTTGATGTAACGTACCAATGGTCAACCATGGTCAACCCTCTAGCGTATTGTCCTTGTGACTTATAACTGAAATTGTAGCCTATGTTTAGACGTGTGTCACATCCCTGTTTGCCGTGTGATAGAATTTGATTCGGGTTTGTATCTCATCTCCAGGTACTACGGGACCTGAGAATTTGGACGTGGTACCGGATCCCCGTCATCAGCAGCCGAACGCAGGCAAGTGTACCTTGCTACCCTGTATTTCAGATTACAGATACTTGTTGTTCCTTATGTACATTGTGCACGTATTTATGTTGACGATCGATACTTCGCGTCCGGATCACAACTGGGTACTGACATTCGTCGTAACGTCTTAGAATAAATGAGAGATGCTTCGTAGTACCTCGATACACGTACCTGAGTACATCGACACCCCATGACACACTTATACACTGTGATCGTGCCAGATTCTTGTATCCTGATACTGACATCATGACCAGAGACTAGGACGACCTTAGGGTCGCGTCTATTGAGTTATTTCTGTGTGTCGAGACTGTAGATAGAGGTTCAGGTTCAGCGCACCATCGTTGACTGCTTGGGAAGGGGAAGACAGTTACTAGACGTTTGGGCTCCTATGCACGCGCTTATATATGTATATGTAGTGATCCATTATTCTAGAGTAGTGTATCACCCATGTGTCTCTGTGCTCGGAGCTACGATACGCCCCGTGTGTCTCTGTGTTCAGAGCTACGGTTTTATTTTGGACTGCCCACGTGTCGAACATTGTCTTTAAACTGTGTCACACTAGTTTGGTTATGATAGAGTACCCTATCGTGCACTTATACTTTCGATTTACTTGGCATTGCTGTATTTTTGTACCTTGTTACGTCCCTCTGAGGACCTGGTTCCCTGCCAGTTTTGCAGCATAGATGATTACGGAGCACTTGGAGATACTGAGGGAGTGGCATGTCTTGCAGGCACTGTACCAGGTACTCATATCATTTCTACCGGCATTATGGTTACTTATTTTACATTGATTATTCATCTGCTGTTGTAGCCTAGTTTTTATAGACTCATACTTCTTCTCGAGTCTATTCGAGTTAGTGTGTTATTGGGCGGCCGACTTTAGCACATATAGCTCTTTTTTGTATACTTCTGTACATTGTGGATTGAGACATAGAGGTTTACATTTATGGGATATCTAGATAGTGCCCTTTATATTATACAGCTTATACGTATTCGAGTCAGACCAGAGTCTGGTAGAATGCGTAGCTGGCGTGTCACGTATTCCTAGTCCTACGTATTTTGGGACTGGGGCGTGACATATTTTTGTGGTGGCCCATGCAGGTCAGATTTAAATCGTCTTGGTCACCTGACTGTGCCAAGCGAGCCTGCAAATTAGGAATAGGTATTATGATTGTTGAATAGGATCTCAATCCATAATCGATTTTTAAAACTCACTTTGTATGTGATTATCGCCCTTGGACTTCCAATTTTTATTCGTTCAATTTTCGTCAATATCGTTATCATTGTTCTCATCCCCTATTATTCGCGAAGAAGGATGCTTGTACCTGATGATTTCCCTCCAGAAGAAGATCGAAGACCAGACGACGGAAGACAGAGTTCGTATAACATTCCCTGAGAAGATTGTTACCCTAAGTAGGATAGATTGATAGGTTCTTTGGATTCTAGAATTAGTGTGAAAGGTTGGCAAGAGAGTTGGACCCAGTAGTACCCTACCCGTGCTTGAGGTAGCAGTGATCTTAGAAGTACTGAGAGCTAGAAGGATTTTTGATCATGACCTAGAATAATTTATGGAAATGCATAGCCTGATGATGGAAACTAGTGGTTGTATATGATAGCAATGCTAGGAACGATGATTATGAGCTAGAAGAGATGAGATTCTAGGGTCTCACTTGGAAGATAATGATCGGATTCCAGAAATTCTAGTATGTGCTTGAGTGATACCATTATTGTAGTTGTGACTTGGAGAGATGAATAACGAAAAGAAGAAATTCGAGGAATAAAATTTTAGGGAAAACCTTGAGGAGAAGAGAAGTTATACATTAGGCAAGAAAATATTTTCTTTTGGGGATTGATGTTGAAAATAGAACAGGAGAATTTATCTTGAGGTTAAAGTCTAGACTATGACATTGACCTAGGAATAGATTGGTTGAGCCAATACCACGCGATGCTAGATTGTCTACGTGGTTATACTATATTTAGACCACCAGATTACCTGAGTTTCAGGGAGCCCGGGAGTATGGTGCTCATCTACTTTAGAGTCACACATTACAGAAGGTGAATCAGTGTACCCCGCCTTATATCAGGATTTGAGGATGTATTTCTAGATAATCTTCGAGGCCTGCCACCTGACAGAGAGATAGAGTTTGTTATAGAGTTGACTCCAAGAGCCAAGCCAGTTATTTTTTTCACGAATTCAAACTAGCACCGATAGAGTTGGTTGAGTTGAAGTTCCATAGTAGAGGATCTCTTAGACAAGGGTTTCATTCGGGCTAGTGTCATCTTAATTGTGCCGAAGAAAGACAGGACGGTACGTTTGATCAGCTTAGCAGCGCATCTGTATTCTCGAAGATCGATCTCAGATCAGGCTATCGTCAGATCAAGGCACGGCGAGAGGATATTCTAAAAATGGCGTTTCGGACAAAGTATGGACACTATGAGTTTCTAGTCATGCCGTTTGGTTCAGCCAACGCACCAGCAGTATTTATGAGCTTGATGAACAATATTTCCTACCAGTACTTAGATAAGTTCATAGTGGTAATTATAGATGACATCTTGGTATATCCCAAGAGCCAGGAGGAGCATGAGAGGCATCTCAGGATCGTGTTGGAGACGCTGAGACATAAGAGGCTGTACGCCAAACTCAGCAAATGTGAGTTCTTTCTGGATAGAGTACCATTTCTGGGGCACATAATCACCGGATATGGACTATCGGTTGACCCGGAGAAGATAGCTGCAGTTGAGACATGGTCTACCCCTACATCAGTTACAGAGGTTAGGAGTTTCCTCGGACTTGCCAGATATTATCGGAGGTTCGTGGAAAAAAAAAATTCTCAAGGATTGTTGCGCCTATGACGCGACTGACACGTAAGGGCGAGGAGTTTATCTGGACCGACGACTGTCAGGCAACTTTCGATGAGCTGAAGAAGCGTCTGACATCAGCACCGATTTTGACACTACCTTCAGGATCAGGAGGATTTGTAGTGTATAGTGATGCGTCTGGGAGCGGATTGGGATGTGTACTAATGCAACACGGCAAGGTGATAGCCTACGCATCTAGACAATTGAGAATTCATGAGAAGAACTAACCGACGCACGACTTAGAGCTAGCTGCAGTGATATTTGCACTAAAGCTATGGAGACATTACCTTTAGGGAGAGCATGTTGAGTTTTATACAGATCACAAAAGTCTGAAGTATGTCTACACGCAGATGGAGCTCAACATGAGACAGAGGCGCTGGCAAGAGTTGATGACGGATTATGACATTGAGTTACAGTACCACCCTGGCAAGGCAAATGTCGTAGCAGATGCCTTAAGCAGGAAGTCCATGGCATACTTTTTGATGACTCAGCAGCAATTGCTAGAGGATCTCCAGGAGCTTGGGATTGAGATTGTATTGCCAGGTATGGATGGATAGATGGCCAGCCTTGAGGTTCAGTCTACACTGATTGAGAGGATCAGGGCAGCCCTGCCCACAGATGCGAGATTTCGACGTCTACGAGAGAGGACAGAGGCCGGCATGAAGACGAGACTCAGGATTCATGAAGACGGAACATTGAGGTATGGAGATCGCCTATATGTTCCGAGTGGCGAGCTACACCAAGAGTTGATGACCGAAGCACATAGCTCGATTTATTCCATTCATCCCGGGGGTACGAAGATGTACCGAGACTTGAGGCAGCATTTCTGGTGGCATGGGATGAAGAGAGATATTGCAAGATTCGTGGCAAAATATTTAGTTTGTCAGCAAGTCAAGGCTGAACATCAGAGGACTGCAGGTTTATTGCAGCCACTTCCCATTCCCGAGTGGAAGTGGGAACACATTACCATAGACTTTGCCATAGGATTCCCGCGGAGCCCTAGCGGGAAGGATGTAGTTTGGGTTGTCGTAGACAGACTCACCAAGTCTGCACACTTCTTGCCTTTCAGAATTGGGCAAACCACGAAGATTTTAGCTGACATGTATATGAGGCAGATAGTACGACTACATGGAGTGCCTGTCAGCATCGTATCGGATCGTGATTCCAGACTCACGTCGCATTTTTGGCGGAGTATGCAGGAGAGCCTAGGAACTCGTCTCAAGTTCAGCACTGCATATCATCCACAGACCGATAGTCAATCAAAGCGCACGATACAGATATTAGAGGATATGTTGAGAGCGTGCATGATTGATTTTGGAGGATCTTGGGAGGACCACCTACACTTGGTGGAATTTTCCTACAATAACAACTATCAGGCTAGCGTACAGATGGCACCTTATGAGGCACTGTACGGCAGAAAATGTAGGTCACCAGTTTGTTGGAGTGACGTGGGAGAGCGTCAGATACTTGGTCCAGAGTTGGTGATACTGACAGTGAAGAAGGCCAAGCAGATTCAGAGCCACCTGCGTGCAGCACAGGATAGACAGAAACATTGGGCAGATGCGCACCGCAGACTATTGGAGTTCAAGGAAGGTGACCATGTATTTTTGAGGATATCGCCTACTCGAGGTACCATCAGATTCGGAGGCAGAGGCAAGCTGAGTCCGAGGTACATCGGGCCTTTTGACATCTTGGAACGAGTTGGCGAAGTGGCTTACCGTCTTGCATTGCCTCCATCATTAGAGGGAGTGCGTGACATATTTCACGTATCGTAGCTGAGGAGATATGTCGCAGACCCTAGCCACGTGCTTGATTATTCGGAGATTATAGTCGGTCCCAGCCTATCTTATGTAGAGCAGCTAGTTGAGATCCTCGACCGCAGCGAGAAGACTTTGAGAGGACAGACTATTCGACTGGTCAGAGTTGCATGGAAGCACCATTCACCCGACGAATCTACTTGGGGGCGAGAGGATTCTATTCGGCAGTGTTTCCCGTACTTATTTGAGGAGCAAGGTACGAATTTACGTACGACAATTGATTACTAGTTGTTTTAAAACTCTTTTAGCTATTATCGTGCTTTACTTTTAATTTCGGGGACGGAATTTTTCTAAGTTGGGAAGAATATAAATCCCCTCGATTAATTCTATAGATAGTCATGTTTGGATTTGGAAAATTTTAGATTTTTCAGAAGATGATGAGGTTTAGAGTTGAGTCGTCTATTATTTTATTTTAAATTAAACCTTTGGCGCACCCTACCGTTGCTATTTTATTCGGAGCCCAATATCAGCCCATAAATTCTATCGGACTATTGTACTTCTGACTTGACTCGCCAATATAGGCCCTGGACTTTTCCGTCACACAAAAATCGAATTCGTTGTGCTCTAAATTAATTGCACAATTTTCCGTAACCGTAATCCATATTTAATTTCGTGTCGGATACCTGTGTCGTTACCCTCGATTTTGAGATACCAACTTAACCCGTTGAGCTGGACCAACTAAAGGGTCTAAGACTGACTCCAAGCCCCCACCATTTTTGACCTTTGTGTCATTTTCGAATTTTGATCCAAAGTGCCCCCAATTAATTTAAAAGCGCGGGACACTTAAAATTCTATTTAAATCGAGGATACCAATTTTGCCTAATCCTATTTTAATCCCGAATTAATTCTGATGGCCATTAAATTAAACCCATGCCAAACACCCAACACCCCCTCACCATGCAAATCACCAAACATAATTTTCTCCATAATTTTTGCGTCATTTCATGTGTTTGTGCAATTACGCAAATTTAAGGGGCTTAGTTACAATTATGGAATTAGGTGTCCTCACCTTATTGGCCATGATTAAATGGAGAAACCCCATCTCCTTTGATTGGTTAACCGCATCCCCTATTTCTCTCTCCTTTGTATGAGTAATCCTTCATGTTAGATCCTAGCCCCCCATTCAAATGAGGATTTGATCACGACCACCCACTACCCATTACCTTTCCTTATTTAATGTCACCATCACCACTCTTCCCCCAAGGCCGGCCCTAATCCCAACACATGGAGAACCCCACCCTCTCTCTCTCTCTCCTCCCTCCTTCTCCATTCATACGTAACCTTCTTCCCACTTTTTTCTTCTTCTTACATTCTTCTTCTTCATCCTTCCTTCTTCCTGAGAATCCCCCATTAGGCCGGCCGACCAACTCAGTCCGGCGATGCTGCACAGACACCCTCCCCCGCCTACTGCTATGCCCGACTCCGGCGATGCTGTGCAGCCACCCTCCGCCGCTCGAGCCGCTCCACCATTGTATCAGCACGACTGTAGTTCCCCCGACTCACCGCGTAGGCACTGCCGCACCACCGACTGCTGATGAAGTTCTCCGACGGCCTCCTGTATTCCCGCCACCCCTCCACGCTCCGGCCGAGCTACTGCGCCACCCCACGAGCCAACCACCGACCGAGCTGCTGTCGAACTGTCCCTCTCTCCCGGCCGTTTCCTCGACCCGACCGAGCTGCCGCTCCGGCCGAGCCCTCCCCCGCGAGCCGTTGTATCGACGACTCTGTTGATCCCCTCCGGCCAACCGAACTGATGCTCCGCTGCAGGTCTCCGGCCAACCTCCACCCTGATCGAGCCGGCCGACTGTAAGATCTTTCCACCGGATCTTAATTATTCACGTCGACTGCCATTCTTCTCCGGCGGCCAGTAGATATTCCTACCACCGACGGCCAGGAGCTCAGAGCTCAGCCATGGCGAAGCTCTGCTCCGGTCCCACATTGTTTATCTTCCGGCAGTAATGAGCACTACGAGTCGCCGTTCCAGTCATCTTCACCGACGACGTGGCGATTCCGGCCTATTGTTGATCGAGTACCCTCCGGCGGAAGATTTCGATCGTCAGCAACTTGGCGTCGTTCCAACATCGATTGTCTCCGAGACATCTCCTGCTCTCGGCGTCGACCCGGATCCAGTAGGTTCGTCGGCAATGAGTGATCGATCCTTGGCCTTCGAAAACTACCTCGACGAACTCCGGTTGAACCGAGTTGGCGTGATCGGCTACTGTATCTCGTCTCTGACGAACGGCTTCACTCGGCGTTTCCGGTGGACGTCGACTCTTCGACTCTGCCGTCGACGAGTCTTAGTGACGGTTTGTTGTGGTGTCTTGATCTTCGATCCACGTCGAAGCCAGCCTTGACCGTATCCAGCCGACCTGTTCAAGTTAATTAGCATCAACACCACCACTACGCATCATCGAGGTAAACTCTGCCCCTCTCCATGAGTAGTTAAATGTTGTTATGTTATTTGCATATAACTTAGTTTTAGAGTGGTGTTATATGCGATGAGTTCAGGGTGTGATGATATAGATTAAGTCTAGGGTGTATAAATACTAGGTGTGAGATTTTAGGGTGTTATATGTAGTCCATGCATATTTATTTTTATTGAGGAGCAGGTTTAAGTATTATGAAATGTTGTGGTGATATTAAAATATGGATTAGTATCGAGGAGAAGGATTAAATGATTGAAATAATGTTGCGATATCAAGAACATTGAATATTTTGAGGTGCATATAGTCGTAGGATGACATTGTGCTATCAAAGCATTGATTAATATTAAGAGCTATTATTTTTAATGATGAAACACTGATGAAAATTGAGGAGCAGGTGATTGTTGTGTAGTAGTCTGTAATATTGAACCAATAACCCTTCATTGACGTTTGATGAGTAATGATGAACTTAATTGAGTAGTAGCTATATTGTGAAATGGTAAGGGTTGAATATCATTGAGGGTTGGATAAATAATTATTTATTTATTTCTAGAATGAAAATTTAACGTACAGGATAATGTCTGGGGATGCCCGGAGGAATCTGAGGATGACAAATACTTGAACTACTAACATTGGGATGAATATAGAAGGATTGAGGATTGGGTTGATAATATTGTACAGAGGACTAGTTTGATTTGATGTAACGTACCAATGGTCAACCATGGTCAACCCTCTAGCGTATTGTCCTTGTGACTTGTAACTGAAATTGTAGCCTATGTTTAGACGTGTGTCACATCCCTGTTTGCCGTGTGATAGACTTTGATTCGAGTTTGTATCTCATCTCCAGGTACTACGGGACCTGAGAATTTGGACGTGGTACCGGATTCCCATCATCAGCAGCCGAACACAGGCAAGTGTACCTTGCCACCCTGTATTTCAGATTACAGATACTTGTTGTTCCTTATGTACATTGTACACGTATTTATGTTGACGATCGATACTTCGCGTCCGGATCACAATCGGGTGCTGACATTCGTCGTAACATCTTAGAATAAATGAGAGATGCTTCATAGTACCTCGATGCACGTACCTGAGTACATCGATACCCCAGGACACACTCATACACTGTGATCGTGCCAGATTCCTATATCCTGATACTGACATCATGACCAGAGACTGGGACGACCTTAGGGTCGCGTCTGTTGAGTTATTTCTGTGTGTCGAGACTGTAGATAGAGGTTCAGGTTCAGCGCACCATCGTTGACCGCTTGAGAAGGGGAAGACAGTTACTAGACGTTTGGGCTCCTATGCACGCGCTTATATATGTATATGTAGTGATCCTGTATTCTTGAGTAGTGTATCACCCGTGTGTCTCTGTGCTCGGAGCTACGGTACGCCCCGTGTGTCTCTATGTTCGGAGCTACGATTTTATTTTGGACAGTCCACGCGTCGAACATTGTCTTTAAACTTTGTCACACTAGTTTGGTTATGATAGAGTACCCTATCGTGCACTTATACTTTCTGTTTTCTTGGCATTGCTGTATTTTTGTACCTTGTTACGTCCCTCTGAGGACTTGGTTCCCTGCCAGTTTTGTAGCATACATGATTACGGAGCACTTGGAGATACTGAGGGAGTGGCATGTCTTGCAGGCACTGTACCAGGTACTCATATCATTTCTACCGGCATTATGGTTACTTATTTTATATTGATTATTCATCTGCTGTTGTAGCCTAGTTTTTATTGACTCATACTTCTTCTCGAGTTTATTCGAGTTAGTGTGTTATTGGGCGGCTGATTTTAGCACATATAGCTCTTTCTTGTATACTTCTGTACATTGTGGATTGAGATATAGAGGTTTACATTTATGGGATATCTAGATAGTGCCCTTTATATTATACAGCTTATACGTATTCGAGTTAGACCATAGTCTGGTCGAATGCGTAGCTGGCGTGTCACGTATTCCTGGTCCTACGTATTTTGGGACTGGGCTGTGACAATATCCCATAGGCCAACCGCATTAGTTGATGATGATTTTCCCGTAATTAAGGGCATATCATACGTAATATGTTGGTGTTCAAACTTTTGAGGATCGAATAGCATGACTAAATAAGTTGAGAAATATTTTTCTTAAGTGTATAGCCTTATATGATAGATGGGTAAATTCTAAGTTGGATAGAAGTTGCATTGTCAACTTGAGAGAAATTTATTTTAGATTGTGATGAAGCAAGATTAGATGGGGAGATTCAAGTCACTTTAATTTTGAAATTTTTTAAAAGAAGGACTAAGATGATGAGGATTTAATAAAATTTGAAGTCTTGATAGTGAGGACCAAATATTTATACTTTAAGTACATGATTTAAATTTTGAATATTGAAGGTAAATCATCAATTTGAATCTTGAGGATAAATATAGAATTCTAGGCTTGAACAATTGGTGAACTAGATATAAAATTTTACAATTTGATGATTTGAATTAAAGGTTAAATTTTGATTTCTGGATTACCTATTGGAAATATTGAGGATGTGAATTGAATTTAAAATTTTGAAGGATACAAAATTCATAAGGGAAAATAGGAATAATATTGGATTAGAATTGTTTTCTTGTAAAGGAGATTATGATAGTTGGAGATCGTAATGTGAAAATTTAGGTGGGCTATTTAAAACTTGAAGATGTCGTATAGATCTAGCTTAAAATTTGGATGTGATTATTTAAAAATCGAGAGGAGATTACAATATTTTGATTAAACAGAGGTTACCTTAATTTTGAAAGTGATTGCGATGGATTAGAATATATTTTAAATTTTGGAAGAGATTGTGATTGACTTGCCTTATATGCGAATGTGAAGGAATTAACATATTATGCCTTAGTTTAATTTCGAGGATGACATATTTTTTAGTTGGATTGATTGTAAACCCTCCCCCACCCAAAATTATACCTATTTGGCTTAGATAGTGAGACTAAGGCTAGTCTGAACCCAATTAGAAATAGAACACGGTATATTTTTATTTTAATTCCAACATCACACCACTTGAAATACCATTATCATTGCTTCGATAATTGGAGCACTACACTAGCTATTGTACGAATTTCACACCCTTGTCCTAGACGTACCCGCCTACCGTTCTGACCTCGGTGTAACTTATAATTATGCTCTCTTGTGCTACATTTTAGTCGTACAATATTCGTCGCGGACGTTTATGTTTAATTCTATAATTCCAACTTTGTACCTTATGCGTTCCAATTGAAATTGGAGACACAATCTTGACCGTTTCGGACAACCTAAATTGGAGTAATATTCTATTCTGAGTCCCCTATGTCCATGACACTTGTGTTCCACCAAACTTTAGTCCCATGTACTTCTAATTAATTCCAGAACACCACGCACAATAATTTTAATTAATATAAATCCAATTTCCATCTTTGTGCAATATTCCAATTGTTGGGCACTTTTATGCAAAAGTGCATTAATGTGTCCACACCATTGGACATGACACATGAAGAAACCTATTTTTCATTCATGTGAATCTTCTCCATGAAATTTTGGAATGTGCAACGCAACATCGCCCCCTCATTAACCCTGGCCTTGCATTTTAAGCAATGCAAATTATAGCCCTCCGAACGTCCCCATGGCAACTGGAAGATCATGGAGGTTAGGATGGAGGAAGGTACAGAATAAGCTGCAAATCTCTATCTTATACCATCCTTGATCTTCTATCGTGGCTTAGTTTTAATTTCGAGGACGAAATTTTTATAAGTTGGATAGAATGTAAAACCCATAATCCTAAAAACCGTATTTACCTTTTTAATTTATTATTAATTAAATTATAGTAATTAGTGGCTAATTAGAGGAAATAGTTTTTTATTTAATTTTTTATTTTAGATGTTTGTGCATTTAAAGGATTTATGGAGTCATTATAAATTTTTCCTAATTTATTCCATGTAGGAGACCATGTAGACAGTTGATAGCTTAATGGTATGCACAAATATAATTTCTAGAATTTTTCTATATATATGTTTATATATACATATATTTAATGCTTATTAATTAAAAAGGAATTAGAATAAAAGAAATAAGGAATAAAAGAAAAGAAAAGAAAAAGAAAAGAGAAATAAAACAATTCTTAATGGATACCCAAAATCCTAATGGATTAAAACCTCTAAGACCCAAACCCACTACTCTAAACCCTAACCCATAACTTATTCTCACCCGATAAGAGAACCCAGCAGCAGCTACAACCCTATCACTTCCCCCCCCGCGTGAACCCCCCCCCCCCCCCCCGCGACTGCAGTATCCCCTTTCATCTCCCATCCTATATATACTACTATATTTCCCAAACCCTAACCCTAAATCCTCTCGACCTCGACCCAAACGCTGCCGCGCCGAGCTCCAGCCATGTCTCCAGTCGCCGAAGTCCTCCAGCCCAAGGCCGCTCGTCCTTGACCGCGCGACCCCGCGTCACGACTGCAGAAAGTGACTGCAACATACCTGTGTTCATGCTCCGTTTTTCGTGCCGTCGCTCGACCAAACTCGACCCCGTCTTCACCGGTATGATCCTCACCTATCCCCCTTCAATATCTGTACATTAGTTTATCTCGAACAGCGTGCAAACCTAGGTAAATATCGACGCCAAGTCGAGGAAAAACCACGACATTTAAATCTCAAAAAATCTGTTGCAACCACCCTTGTTCACGGATTCGTATCTCCCACCACAGAGATGCGAATTCGATTTTTCTTGTTGGTATGCGGAGACCACTTGATCTAGTTTAATTTCTGTTATTTACATTAATTTAATTGCTGCTGTATGTTAAAATAAATTAGTTAGAAAATCTCGAAAACCTACTTTTTTTAAATTTCTAAAAATTACGATACGGAGCACGCCCGGCCAAACGGGACCGCCACGTCATATACCAAGTGTACCAAAAGGTCCGTACAGTATATCCGGACGTGTAAGATTTCGCAAAAACTGATTTGGACGCGTGTGCGCGTCGAAATCAGCCCGTATCCGCAGAAAATCTCTTATGTCGCAACTTTTACAAAAGTTCTGCGCATTTAGTGCAAGCTCGTCGAAATGCGACGAGACTTGCGCCATTGGACTCGTGGTAACGCGCTAGTCCTGTGACCCAAGTTTCACGCAATTCTGAGATACCAAGTCGCCTATTGGCGGGCCCCACGGTTGACTTTTTGGGCAAAATTGTGTTCGGCTCACCGGAATCCACATTTGAACGTACCGTTGAGTTCGTACTGACTTTTAGAGTTTATTTGACCTATAATATATCTCATTTAGATACCGTTACCCCTGGCACACTTTTCGGTGCAAAGTGACCCACATGTGGAGCTCGCTTTGACCCAAAATTTACCGTTTTGCCCATGTGTCCAAATTGGACGAAAGGGTAGTGTTTTCTGGCTATTTTACTTATTTTGGGAACGTTGGTGATGTTTATTTCAGCATCCGGAGACATTTATTTTGAGTAGTTTCTGACTCTTGGTATTTGACATCTGGACGTTACACTTTGCAGCTCTCTTGCCAGGCAAGTATACCTTGCCTTGTTGTACTGTTTAAATGATGTATTATTAGTTGCATGTTTATATTATATAACTGTGCGCGTCCGAGAGAGACTCGGGTGCAGTCAACGGAGGCGTTGACGTTAGGAGTTGTGTCTGACCTAGTGTCTAGTAGACCCACCTAAAGTTGTGGAGTTATTGGTATGACTCCCTAGGCCTTGACATATTTCTTGCACGTATTATGAGTCTCATGTAGGGCACGGACTTGCGTATGTGGTTGGCCACCTGTGCGTGTAGGCGTGCAACGAATAGGGTATAACTGCTAATAGTGATGCATGTTAGAAGACTTAGCAGTTATTAGTAGGCGGAGCATAGACTATCGTGGTACGATGGTCCAATCCTTGTCCTTATTTGGTTGTAAGGTTTTGTAAGGTTGGTCTATTGTTCTAACAATAGACTATGAGCAAGAGTTACGACGCCGCGGCGTAGTAGCTGAAGCGTGTTGTGGATACAACATGCATAGATCATTGGGCGGGGAGGACAACTAGTAGGCGTATGGGACACCTACTTCCTTTTATGCAGATTCCACGCTCGACCGAGCGATATGGACGTTATATACTATGCAGATTCCACATTCTTCGGAGCGATATGGACGTTATATACTATGCAGATTCCCCGTTCTTCGGAGCGGTAGGACGTTATTATATTACAGTGCCCTTGTATTGGGGGCATATGTGGCATATATAGCCAGTTGTCACGATTGGTGAATTACGTTAGCATATGTCTAGCCTACACTTTCCCATACACTCAAGTTGTCCTCAAGTTGTATTTCACTTAGATGGTTAGGTCACCCTTGGGTTTGTACAGTATTTACTTTATGGCATACTTTTATGTATCTTGTTATGTCCCTCTGAGGACCTGGTCCCTTTTCTTTTGTATTGTTCATGAGTATTTGGAGGAGCGCAGATCCGGACTGGCTACTTATATTGCGAGAGGTCTTCTCTTCGAGCCTCGAGATTGCTAAAGGTTGTACTTATATTGTATATATCTTGTTTATTCCATATTCTAGTTCGGTAGTGGATTTGTTTCCATCCGACTACCATCATTAGACACTTCATATTGATATCTAGTTCATAGAAACTAGTCCTTTATTTATATATAATTTTTGTGGATGAGATTTAGTTATGCTCTGAGATATATATGTTTACCACTTGTGAATTGTTATTCATATTACAGCGTACGTGTGTTATTGTTTTCATATATTGGAGTTTCATATTCATACGGCTGGCATGCTTACGTGTTCTAGTCCTACGTATTTTGGGACTGGGGCATGACAAGATCAATATGGATTATGTATTACACTAAGGATTGAATCAAATGGAATAAAATTGAGTTGATATAGAGGACTCGATAGTGCGATCGAAAGATAGCGCGTATAAACCCCCTGATTTTGATTTTGTTGATTGATTTATTATTATTATTATTATTATTATTATTATTATTATTACTATTATTATTATTATTATTATTACATATTTTTTTTGTTATTAAAAATAAAGAAATGGTAATGAAGCCTTATTATGAGTTAAGAATTATATTTTGCATTATTATTATTGTTAGTTAAATTTTATAGTTGTGTAGGTAGAAAGTGGTTATATATATATATATATATATATATATATATATATATATATATATATATATATATATATATATATATATATATATCCTAAATCCCTAAGTGAACTTTGCTTCATTAACTCAACTTAATTAGTTTCATATATTAGCTAAATAAATAAAATACATGTTAGTGCTAAGTGTTGATTATAACATAAATAATTCTACATGTTCAATTGTCACATCCCAGTCCCAAAATACGTAGGACTAGGAATACGTAGCATGCCAGTCGTATGTATATGACAACTCCAATGTGTTGAAAAATTATATCACATACGTTCGCTGTAATATGAATATTAATTCACAAGTGGTACATATATTATCAACACAAGTCACATGCATCTATATCTCATCCACAAGCACAAGTAAAGGAATACCAAAATAAATAACTAAAAGTCTCCAATATGAAGTAATAAAAGAATAATAGTCGGGTGGAGACAAATCCACTAACAATCTACTATATCAAACTAAAATGACAGAGGAGATCAGAACCCCAATATGAAATAAATGTCAAATAAAGGAAATATCAGCTAAGGATCCATCAACAGTGAAGTAATCACGAGTACTCAGAAGGTAAGACATCCTCAACAGAAAATGATACGTCGGGACCGGATCCGTACTCCTACGGATAATCCTGATTGTCTATACTTGGAAATGGACTAGGTACTCAGAGGAACATAACAAGATACATAGAAGCATGCCACAATATACTTAAAATAAACATCCAACAGGTCTGCTAACCGTTCTTTGTAAAATTCACTTTTTAGGACAACATACCTAATGAGGAGCTCTCGACACAACAGGTGCTTGACACACATAGTGCTCAACCGAATCACTAGTGGCCAATCTAGAGGAAAAGTAAATAAATGCTCGACACACGTAGTGCTCTGCTGAGTCACCCGTGGCCAATCTTGAGGAAAGTAAATAAATAATTAGATCCCCTACGCTAACAATTGTCCTCCCCACCCCATGCACCTATTCGTGTCGTATCCACAACACCATAATACCTCTAATAACTGCCAAGTCTTCTAGCATGCAATTCTATTAGTAGTTATTCTCTATCGCACGTCCCATACGTATTGCCGGTCGGATAATACGCAAGTTCGTGATCTATATGAGACTCACAACTCGTATAAAAAAGTGTCATTGACGAATGAGACAAAATGATGCCTCACTATCATGGGGTGGTCTCGTTAATCTAGGTCAATATACATAACAAAATAAATATGAAATAAAGACGACGCCATTCGTCGTTGCACCCAAGTTTCCTTAGACGCGCAATTTTATAATATACATAAATAAAAAAATAAATGAAAAAAATAAAATATGTAGATGTGAATATAAATAAACAGTATTAGTGGCAAAGTATACTTGCCTGACAATTGTTTGGTATAGTAGTGACGCAAGATAACAAGGGCAACGGATCCAGAAAATATGGGAGCGGAACAAACGCCTTCGGATGCTGAAATAAATATCACCAACATTTTTGGAATCAGCGAGATAATATGAAAACTCTACCCTTTCATCCAATTTGGACACAGAGGCAAAACGGTAATTTCTGACCAAAACGGGGTTCACATGTGGCCCACTTTGCACCGAAATACATGCCAGGGATAAAGATCTCTAAATTGGATAAATTATAGGTCAAACAAATCCTAAACGACGATATAAACTCAACGGTATATCCAATTTTGGATTCCGATGAGCTGAACATAAATTCACCCGTCAAGTCAAACCGTGGGCCCACAAAATGATGGTTTGGTCAACTATCTCGAAATTGCGTGAAACGTAGGTCACATGACCAGCTTGATACTACGGATCCAATGGCACAAATTTTGTCGCATTCTGACGAGTATGTACCATATAATGGAGAAATTTGCAAAATATCGATATATAAATCTTTTTATGGATACGGGTTGACTCTGACGCGCACACACGTCCAAATAAACTTTTGCGAAAGCCTACACGTCAGGATATATCATACGCTTCTTTCGGTGTAACTGGTACGTGATGTGGTGGTCTGGTTTGTTGGGATGCACTCCGTATCGCAATTTTTCTAAGTTTTAAAATTAGTTTTTTCTTGATTTTCAATCTAAAATTTAGCACATAATTAATGATAAAAAATATGCAAATATTAGGTCGTTTTAATCCTGGTTATATTAACTTCATTTCAGAAGAAAAAAAAATTAAGTTTTGGCTAATTCGATTGGGAGAAAATTGCCTTACAATTTAGGCTCGTGGCTTGATTTTTGGGTGGTTTTGCTTTCCATGAAAAATTAGATTTTTCAGAAAATTTTGAATGAATTCTAAACAGAAATAAAGTCGTTTGAATAAAACTACTTGAAGGCATTAGAAGGTGTTCATGTTGTGATTTAATCTAAATAACTGGATCAAAATTCGGCCACGCATGTAGGAAAAAATTGAGCGGAGAAGATGGGTACCTGAATTCGGTTTCAGCAGGCCGAGGTAGGCGCGTGCGTTAGGTCAGCGGCAATGGTCGACCGGCGTCATAGGGTGTCGGCGACGTTGATTTGGTCGGGGTGAGTTCTTGACGAAGAGGAGAAGAAGATTAGGGTTAGGCTTTAGCTTTTTACGTGTGTGTGTGTGTGTGTGTGTGTGTGTGTGTGTGTGTGTATATATATATATATATATATATATATATATATATATATATATATATATCGAGAGGGGGAGGGGGTGCGAGCGTTCCTGGGCCGCTTAACATGGTTGTTGTTGTTTTGGTTATGGATAGTGTTGTTTTGTTGTGGTTTGTTAGCTTTAGACTTTCTTGTTGTTTTTTCTTATCTTTTAATATTATATATATATATATATATATATATATATATATATATATATATATATATATATATATATATATATATATATATATATATATATATATATGACTAGGAATACGTAGGACTCAGAATTCGTAGCATGCCAGTCGTATGTATATGACAACTCCAATGTGTTAGAAAATCATATCACATACGTACATTGTAATATGAATATTAATTCACAAGTGGTACACATATTGTCAACACATGTCACATACATCTATATCTCATCCACAGGCACAAGTAAAATAATACCAAAATAAATAACTAAAAGTCTCCAATATGAAGTAATAAAAGAATAATAGTCGGGTGGAGACAAATCCACTACCAATCGACTATACCAAACTAAAATGACAGAGGAGATCAGAACCCAAATATGAATAAATGTCAAATAAAAGAAATATCAGTTAAGGATCCATCAGCAGTGAAGTAATCACGAGTACTCAGAAGGTAAGACATCCTCAACAGAAAATGATGTGTCAGGCCCGGGTCCGTACTCCCACGGATAATCCTGATCGTCTATACCTAAAAATGGACCAGGTCCTCAGAGGGACGTAACAAGATACATAGAAGTATGCCACAATATACTAAAAATAAACATCCAAAAGGTCTCATAACCGTTCTATGTGAAATGCACTTTTAAGGACAACATACATAATAAGGAGCTTTCGACACAATAGGTGCTCGACACACATAGTGCTCAACCGAATCACTAGTGGCCAATCTAGAGAAAAAGTAAATAAATGCTCGACACATGTAGCACTCTGCTGAGCCACCCGTGGCCAATCTAGAGGAGAGTAAATAAACAATAAGAGCCCTTATGCTTACAGTTGTCCTTCCCACCCCATGCACATATATGTGTCGTATCCACAACACCATAATACCTCTAATAACTGTCAAGTCTTCTAGCATGCAATTCTATTAATAGTTATTCTCTATCGCACGTCCTATACGTATTGTCGGTCGGATAATATGCAAGTTCGTGATCTATATTGTTTGCCATTTAAATCAAAAATAAGAACTTGGAGAACTGGATTTGATTAACAAACTAAGAGAGTTCAAAGAGGTGTCCTAGAAGACAATCTAAGTACAAATTTATTTTCTGGGGGATGACGATGGAGGGTTAGGAGTGTAGCAACTCTCTTTACTCCATGGATGATCCGATGTAGAAGCTCTTCTCTCTCCCTTGAGTGTCTATTCGCAGAAAACCAGCCCCTCTGTCAGGGTCTGGTACCATATTATTTATAATTATATTTATAGTCGCATAAATTTTGGGCCACATGGATGGCAGGGTTTGCCATGTGTCCCCTTTCAATGGAAGGGTGCTACAGCTGTGCACGGGAATACGGGCTCCGCTGCCACGTGAATATTTGTTAAAATTTTTTTGTTTGTTGAGTATCTGGGCGGTTCTCAACTGTGTAGGCACGACTTGGTCAAATGGACACGTTGCCGCTATTTGGTTGGAAAGGACCACTCATTTGTAACAGCGAGACTTGGTCGACGTGGAATCTAGGACACAGGTAGTCAAAGACGCACGAGACGCACGTAGTCTGGAATGCATGGGGCCAGAGACGCATAGACCGCATGGAGTCTGGAACGCATGGGCCAGAGCCACATGAGGTCTTTTTGTCGTATTGTCCATGTGGCTCTGCACCATCCTTGGGACTTTCATCTCTTAGTGTGTTCTCGTCCTTCGAGGAGACCAAAAAAATCTTTTTTGTCAGGATTCTGTGTCAGACGCCATCTTTGTTGTCAGGACATTACGTTAAGTCGACCTGCGGCCAGTTGTCAGGACGCTTGTTTGGACCGCATGGATGTCCCTTTTTTGGGATGCATGGTGTCCATGCGGTCCAACATCTGTTGAGTTTTATTCTGGGGTGCATGGATGTTGGTCGCATGGATGTCTCTTTTCCATGCTTTTAGAAGCCCCCTTCAAAATTTTCAAACTGATAAGTTTAAAATACTTTGAATAAGAAGCATGGATGGGGTACGTCCGGGCCGTATGGACATTAAGCTGCATGGGCGGGCGCTGTTAGGCTGTCCCTTATTCATTAACTGCCAGATTTGCCTTGACCCTTGAGTGGATTTTGTTCGGATTCTAAGCCACCCTTTCACACGGATCCCAATACTGACGGCTTTAGGAGGGAGCCCAACTGTGCGTAGCTGTCAGTGGATGAGGGTAGAATTCAAAGGGTCTATTTTTGTTGGTGGCCTATAAATAAGGGTTTGAGGGAAAGAGAGAGAACTTCTTGCTTCTGCTGAGTCTTGTCTTCCATATCTTCTCCACCTTTTCTTCCTCCATGTCCAGTTGTTCTTCTCAGAGCGTCTGCCATGGCCCCTAAGGTCTTGTCTTCTTCCAACAAGGTTGTCACCAAGGGGAAACGTCATGCCTCATCATATAGGGCCAAGGATGAGGCCCCATCCTTTTACCATGATGTTCAGCCTCCCATCCACGATAAGGGTTAGAGGAGGAGAACCCTGGACACGTGGGCATTTTGCACCTGATCCATTATACAGGTCCTCATATATGACCATGCTACATGCTTTATGCTCGGGTCTCCCTTTGGCTTCGTGCACAAGTCTTGACTCGGCCGCATGGAAGCCCTGTCATGGTTTGGCCGCATGGAGGTTCTGCCATGAGTCGGTCGCATATCTCCTTTCATGACTTAGTCGCATGGAAGTCTTGTCATGACTTAGTTGCATACAACTTTCATAACTCGGCTACATGCCATCTTGATGTCTCTAATCTTTACTTTTTATTTTGTAGTGACTTTCCCCGTGGCTCCGTCGGAGATATACTGATTCGGCGGGCTCAGGCTGCCTTGGGCGTTAGGCTCGATCATATATTGGCCAATGTTCAGGCTCAGATCAACAAGGATCATGCTAAGGTGAGGATGAAGTTTATAGCTAGCCAGTCTTGGTTCTACCTGCTTAGCCAACTGAATTTCGGGAGGATCGACGACTCTCATTTAAAGCCAATCTTCCTATTTGAGGATGCCCCCACCATCTCAGATCCCAAGGTAGTAAAAATTAGAAAGACTTAGGATTTCTCCTCTGGTAGGAGGAAGGTGCATATTCCTGCGATGGAGAACCATTGGCCCTTATCAGCTTTCAACGTGGTACCCCTTCAAAGGAAGATGCCAGGCAGCCTAACCCCGGACTAGAACATAACCCAGGTCGGCTGCATCCATTTCAACTCAGAACTGAAGAGAGTAGCGACGAGCAAGGAATTATTTTCTTACTCCATTCGTGGACTAGCACCTGGCCCTTTCTTTAGCGAGCTGGGGCCGAATGTCCGATATTATGAACAGGATACATTTTTGAACCAGCTTGTAACCAAGAAAACTTATTCCAAGGGAAAATTGTATTTGCTCAACTGGATGGGTCACTATCCCTCTTGGGTTGGCTTGATGCAGTGGGTATTAGAGAGGTATGAGCAGACCCTGAAGGCGGTCGACCTCTACTACGCCATACGAGGTTCTTGTTATGGTTTGGATAAGAACCCGCCGCTGTTTGTGGCTTCGGCTGAAATATATAACCGTCGCACCGGGACCTTCTTTGTTTTCGACGGAGAGATGGGGTCGCTCTCCATGAGATATATGATGTCTCGCACTTTCCCTGGGGTGATGAACCATATGAGGAGTACACCCCCACTAATAAAGAATTTGAGGAGTTAGAACAACAACATCCATGGTTTCTTGTTGTGTACCGAGAGGTGTTATGTCACCATAGCACTTGTCAGCAAGTTTCGAAGAAGAAAGACAGGAGCTCAAAGGGGAATCTAGCCCACATTAAATCCTGGACCAGTCACCTCTTCGCCATTGATGCTTTGGGTTATGTCACCGTTTGGAGCCCTCATACTTGGAGAGGCGTTGATGACCAAGTACGCAGCACCAAGAGGACTGCCACCACTGGTGAGGGATTTAGCAGTTCTGGTGACAGTTTTAGTTATTTTTACTAGGATACCCAACCATTGTCTAAAAAATCCACCTTGGTTGGATTCTTAATGATATGGTTGCGAACTTGTGTAGTCTCGGGAGGTTCTACGTCGATTGAGAGGGTTAGCCGCAACCTCATCGTCCCTGCTGTGAAGCTGGTCTTCAGACATAAGCTCGCCTTACTCCCAGTGATGGTCTGCAGCATCCATCATGGGCTTCGTGCTTTCACAAGCAAGGTGATGGCCCGCGACCCCAAAGGGGATTTCAACCGGGTTGAGATGTCTTATCACTACCTGATGGGTTGGCTGTTGATGCATTACCCATCTTTGATATGTCCTGGTGTTGAGGGGACTGTAACGGAGGCTGACGCATTTATTTACTGATATGGTAGGATGCCCTGGGCTCATATTGAGGTTCCCGCTTGTCGGCATGAGCTCGCTTGTGTGGCTGACTATTCCTTCTTTGTTTCAGTCCCAAAGTTCACGGACTATGAGGTAAACCAGGTTCACTGTGATGGTGGTGCAAATAACCAGGTTTTATCCCCGAAGCTTTTTCACTGGTTTCTCTCTATCCGGCCTTCCCACTTGGTATATCGGAACCGAAACCTCGTATTCCTAGAACCCTACCTACCGAGTAGATTTGCCCGACAATTTGGATACAGCCAGCTCTTTTGGGCAACCCAAGCTCATGTCTCGGTTTTGAGGGTAGCGTTCTCAATGGAGCCCGAGCCTGGGACTATTTCTTTGCGACCAACACCCAGGTCCAGTTTTCTCTACTAGATAGCAAAGTTCCGGGTCGTATCAGCCATACAGTAGCTATTTTCTATGTGGCCGTGAATACACCTCCCCCTGGCTTCGATCGGGATACCGGCTTCATTGTTGGTACTAAGCTAGGGGTCCGGAGGAGGGAACCGCAAAAAAGTCGAGGAAAAGGTAAGGGTAAGGCCATTGCTGCCTACTCCAACTCTGTTACGGAGAAGATGATGCTTCAAACGACCCTTCGCTTCCCGCGAACTACCCAGCGAAGCACGGGGCTTCCCCAATATGGAGCCCTTCGCCTAAGAGGAGACGTCAGGTATATAGAAAGCAGGTTGTTAGGAAGCCCCCGAAACAGGGGAAAGAAGAAGAAGGAGAGAAAGAAGATGAGGAGGTAAGACCCTCCACGATGGAGTCTAAAGTAGTCCCCACTTTGAACGCTGAGGCAGTATTTATAGACCCTCTCAGCTTAATTCTTCTTGCTCCCTTATATTTCGGTACTGATCCGTCTGACAATTTGAGATATAGTAGGAGAGGGACCGTCTACAGCCGTCGGCTGTCCCGACACCCTCTTACCAGGAGTCGGGGAGGAGATTTCCCCTGGGTACAATGCGGATGCCTCGGAGCCTGCATTAGAGACTTTGGGGTTCCAAGAGGTGAATGCAGATGTGTTAGAACCTGCCTTTGGAGCTTCGGAGGCCCAAGAGACAGGTGCAGGTGTGGTGGAGCCCTTTACGCCATCTGAGCATGTCTCTGTGGATGATGTGGAGGCTATCGGGAGGGCCGTGAATACACTTATTGAGCCGCAACCCCCTCTGCCTCCTTCTGGTACGTTCTTCCATCTGTTTACTCATGAAGGGGTATTCTGGCTTCAACTTTACATTCTTCGGGCGAAGTTGATCACTGGTTGTTCTAGGTCTACAGGGTTAGCCCCTCCCTTGGTAAGGATGAACATGGCGGCTGAGGAGGACGTGGAAGAGGAAGTCAGCGGTCTTCTCGCAAGGACGCCTAGTCTTTTTTCTAGCACATCCGAGAAAAATGTCCCATCTGCGTAGCCTACTATTGACCCGACTCGGGTGATAGCCCCCTCTCCTGCGGTTGTTGTGGGTTCTTCCAGCGCGACGATCGTTAACTCAAATGTTGATGCTGGGAATTTTATAGTTGTGGCCTCTCTGGCTAGCGGGTTGATAAGCGATCCTGGGGAAGCCGCTCCCGTTGCTCCCAGTGTAGTTGTGGCTGAATTGACATCTGGGGGTGGTATGTTACAGCTTGGTGATGGTGTGCAGGCAGGTGCTGCAGCAGCATGGTGCTCTGGTACTCCTGCCCTCGGTCGCCCCTTCTGCCCACTCTCGCTTGCTCAGCTGCCAGGTGTCCGGATATTTGAGAAGGTTATGAAGGACTGGAATGTGAGTCATACAACTGGTCCCTCCTCTTCTACCTCTTCACCCTCACGGTCGTTGGGTGCTGTTATTGCATGGCCTATTGCGCCCGTGGCTTCTTCCACTTGTCAACCGCCTTGGACTCCGGCAACGTCGGAGGAGATTAATGAACATGTCCAGATCTCCATTCGAAATTTCTATATATGTTTGAAGCATGGCATCCAGGGTGTATTGGAGCAAAGTAGGTCCTTCGGCTGGGCGAGACGCTTTGCCTGAAGGCCAGGCCAACTCTTTAAGGGGCATTCCCGATTTTGAAGAGATGGCGGCCCTTCTGGACCTAAAGCTCGTGGAGGTGGAGCTGTGCCTGATGGAGCTACGGCAATATCAGCAAGCCGATCTGGGGGTACTGATAGCCCATAAATACGAGGAATTCTCGGTAGGGCTAGGTGCTGAGAAGGACCTCGTAACTTCGTCTAGGGAAGGATTGCTGAATGACCTCCAGAAGCTGCGAAATGAGCGTGATCGGTTGGACAATCTTAGGGAGGATTGTCTTACCAGGCATGGGCACTTAACCGAGGAGATCAGGCAGCTCCAGGACAAGCTTGACATACTCGAGAATAATCTCCGGGAGACCCAACAGGAAGATGAGGCTATCCGGGACAAGGCAAGCAGGGCTGCGAGAAACACCTCCGCCGTTGAGGTCATGGTGCAGAAGCTAGATGACCAGTATGAGGCCTATGTCTGCTTCGAGGATCCCGAGGTCTTGGCGAAAGAGGTTGAGCACCGGGTTAAAGCGCGCTTAGGTGGCCATATTTCCCGTCTCCATGGACGGATAATTGAGTTGTACTCCCACGATGAATAGCCGTAGTTTGTATTTTTTGTTCTGAGACTGCTTTTACTCTTGTTTTGAAGTTAGTTTATTTTTGCGGCCGGGATGTGGTTCCCTCCAAAATGCAGCTTGTTCATTTTACTTCTGTGAAATAAAAGTTTTCTTTTCTGTCGCGATTGCCTAGCTGACTTGATTCGTACCCTGGAAGATAAATGGTCACTTCTTGCGCTTCACGTGTTGTTGTGTGCCTAACGTGTTCATACCACTGTACCAGTCTGGGTCTATGAGAGGATCACGTCAAATCTCGAAAATTGCAGTTTAGGTTGCGTAGGGATGAATCATCGCGTCTCACTAAGGAGATCGTTATGACTCACCAGAGGGGCCACCGATTCTTTGCTTATAAATAGCGAACGATCTGTAGACTGCTTGCATCAATTCATGTTTTTTGGCATGATAGCTTTTGGAAATGCTCAGAAGGAAACCAATATGTCTCTTTCCTCGGCTCTGGTGGCCTTTGACTCCTACTCTAGCGAGCCCGAGCCGCTTTATGCCGGAGGAACGTCTGTCTCTCGAGTGCAGAAGACTGATATCTTCACAGAACTCCTCAGGTCCCCTGCCAACTCGGAGGAGCGAGCTTTTGTAGATGCTTCTCGTCCATTGTTTGCGTTCTCAGACGCTTGTTTCTTTTATTTTCTGGCAATGTACATCAATAGTTTGGAGGACTCTGACTCCTTTTCTATTTGATGTTTATATTCTTTCCTTCTCTTTTTCTTGATTTAATGAAAGGAGACATTACTTTCATTGCTGATGTGATATTTGTAGTGCTAGTGCTAGAGGTAATATGAATATAGCACTATACCGTAGCCTTTTAAGGATATTCCACTAGGGGATCTTTGGCGGACCTATTACCCTTTTGCGTACTTGTGGTGCGAGTAATAGATTCAAAAATAAATTCTATCAGAGGTAATATGGACGTGATAGATTTTGTGGATTTTGAGGGCATCCCGTTGGGGAGGATTTTTGGTAGACCTATTATCCTTTTGCGCACTTGTAGTGCGAGTAATATATTCAAAAACAAACCCTATCAGAGTTAATATGGATGTTATAGATTTTATGGATTTTAAGGACATCCCGCTGGAGAATTTTTGGTGGACCTATTACCCTTTTGTGCACTTGTGGTGCGAGTAATAGATTCAAAACAAACCCTATCAGAGGTAATATGGATGTGATAGGTTTTGTGGATTTTAAGGACATCCCGCTGGAAAGATTTTTGGTAGACCTATTATCCTTTTTGTGCACTTTTGGGTGTGAGTAGTAGATTCGAAACAAACCCTATCAGAGGTAATATGGACGTGGTAGGTTTTATAGATTTTAAGGACATCCCGCTGAAAATTGTTTGTGCACCTATTACCCTTTTGTGCACTTGTGGTGCGAGTAATGGATTCGAAAAGAAACTTTATCAGAGGTAATATGGACGTGATAGGTTTTGTGGATTTTAAGGACATCCCGCTGGAAGATTTTGGTGGACCTATTACCCTTTTGTGCACTTTGGATGCGAGTAATAGATTCGAAACAAACCCTATCAAAGGTAATATGGACGTGAGAGGTTTTGCGGCTCCATTACTTTTTGGGCACGTTAGTGTAAGTAATAGATTTAAGACAAGTCCTGCTAGAGGTAATATGGACGTGTCAGTTTTTATGGATTTAACACCGCGGGCATACTCCGGATTGGGCACGGGTGATAAGTTGGAAGACAATCGATATCAGAGGTAATATGGACGTGATGATCGATGGTCAAGGCCGGGAAGTTTGTTCAAAGGTAATATGGACATGGCAGACTCCGCCGGAGTAGTGTATTAGAACGATAGTCCAGAGGTAAGGTGGACATGAACCAGCGCCCAGAAAGATACGATATAGTTTGGTAATAGAGGAGTACCAGTATAATTTAGACGTAGTAATTTTTAAGGAACTTGCCGTTGATAGGCATCATAAGCAAGTCACCGTTGGATTTTGCTAGCCGGTATATGCCATAGGAAAATACGGTTTCCACAACGAACGGGCCCTCCCATTTAGATTAGAATTGTCGGTCGTCTTATGAGTCATAACCATCGATCTTTTTATTGTTAAGACGAGGTCACCCACTTGAAACGTTCTCTGTTTTATCCGTTTGTTGAAGGCTCCAGAGGGACGCGCTTGATACAACTATATGTGTTGTTGAGCTAAGAGTTGTTTCTCGTCGAGTGCTTCCAACTCCTGTAACCGTCGGCGGTAGTTGTCGTTCGTAGTTAGTTGGTTGGAGAGAGCTACTCGTAGTGAAGGAATTTGGACCTCGAGCGGGAGTACTGCCTCACTCCCGTACACCAAAGAGAATGGCGTATTTCCAATAGCTGTCCGGACTGTTGTTCGGTAGGCCCAGAGACATTCATCCAGTTTTTTGTTCCAGTCGCGTTTGTTGGAAGATAAAAATTTCTTGAGGAGCATGATGATAATTTTGTTGAACGCTTCCGCTAGACCATTTGCTGTAGGGTTGTATGTCGTGGAGGCTATATTTTGGATTCGGTTCTTGTCACAAAATTGATAGAAGGCATGACTTGCGAACTGTGGACCATTGTCGTGGATGATCCTACGTGGCAAGCCGAAGCGATATATGATATTATGCTTGACGAAGTTAATCATGTTTGATGTTTTGACTTCAGCAAGGAAAATGGCTTCTGTTTATTTGTAGAAGTAGTCAGTGATCGTAAGGATGAACCGATGTTCTTTTGATAAAGGCAGACTGATTGGCCCGATGATGTCCATTTTCTATGCCTCAAACGGCCAAGATGCTACCATTGGGTGTAGGAACTCAGATGGCTAGTGGATGAAGTCCGCGTGGATTTGGCATGCTTGGAACTTCCTTGTGTAATCGATAGCGTCTGCTACCATCGTCACCAATAGTAGCCCATTCTCCGAAGTCAGTTCTGTAGGTTTGGACCGGGTTGATTCGCCCCGCAGACGCCATCGTAAGCTTCGCAGAGGGCTTGTTTTGCCTCTGCGTTCGACAATCATCGGAGCAGAAGGCCGTCATAGGACCGACAGTACAACGTTTTAGTCTCCGTATCGTAGTAGAAATGGAGGAAGCATCTTCTGATTGAAGTAGCTTTCTTTGGGTTTTCAGAAAGAATTTCATAGAATGCATAGTAGATGAATGGAAGACTCTAATATTGAGTATCGGTATCGACCTTCGCTGCATAGTTGAGGCATAAGCATATGTTGCTTTTGGGACAGACCAGCTCTTGACCGATTACCGTGATTAGCTGATGGGTGTTGTTTGGGACTGCCAAGGAAGCAGCGAGGTTGGCTAAAGCGTCTGCCTCAATTTTTTGCAATCTAGGGACTTGCTCAATAAAGAACATCTCGAAGGTTGCAATAATTCTAAGTACAGCTTGGTGGTAGGGGATTAAGTCTTCGTTTCAGACTTCCTATACTCCCCGGACTTGATTAACGATAAGCTGAGAATCGCCGTAGGCTTCAAAGTACTCTACTCCAACTTGTTTGGCGAGCTGGAGTCTGATGATTAGGGCATTGTACTCTGCCACATTATTGGAGCATGGCTACATGAGAGAGTATACGCGATTGATGACCAGGCCGTATGGGGAGATCAATATTATCCCGACCCTAGCGATGATGTTGCCTTTGGGCCCTGCTCTTGAAGCATCGTTAAAGAATATTCGCCAAATTGTTTCATGTGAAGTGACGTTGGCGTCTGCCACTTTGTCTGGAATCTCTTCATAGAGCTTTGAGGTTTCTGACCCCGGGTGGGCTGCTAGAAAGTCGGCCAATGCCTGACCCTTGACAGCCTTCTGTAGGACGAATACCATATCATATTGAAGTATTGCCCAGGTAACCAAGCGGGAACTGAGTGCTCCAGGTTTGGTCATGAGGACCCTGAGAGGGTTGACTCACGAGATAACGTGAATGGTTTGTCTAGTCACGTAGTATCGAGTTTTCTGGATGGCGAATACCAATACAAGGTACTCTTTCTCGACGATGGTATTTCTATGCTCTGGGCCGACCATCATCCGGCTGAGGTAGTATATGGCCTGCTCGTAACCTGAATTATTATTCTGGGCTAACAGGGCACCAAGAGAGTAATCCATTGCACATACATAGAGCAGGAATAAATTTCCCATGACCAGGCCACCAACACCAGAGGGTTTGATAGGTATTCTTTGATGTTGTCGAACGCTCGTTGGCACTCTTCATTCCAAACAAAGGAGACACCTTTATTCATGAGCTGTGTGAACGACCGACAACGTCCAGAGAGGTTTGATATGAACCTCCTGATGTATGCCAACCTCCCTTGGATGCCGTGGAGTTCCCGGAGGCTCCTTGGCGGGTGCATCTCCAGGATGGCCTTGGTCTTGTCCGGTTCTATGTGAATACCCCAGGAAGTAATAATAAAACCCAGGAATTTGTCGCTGGAGACTCCCATAAAGGACTTGGTATGGTTCATCTTGAGGTGGTATAAGCGCATTAAGTCGAACACAGTCCTCAGATCTTGGAGGTGATCATCCTTGGAGAGACTCTTGACGGCGATGTCGTCGACGTAGCATTCCATCGTCTTGTACATATATTCACGAAAGATGGTGCTCATAGCTCGCTGATATGTAGAACATGTGTTCTTCAGCCAAAAGGCATGACCGTATAGTAGTATACGTCTATCGGGGTCCGAAATGAAGTATATTTCTCATCGTCGAGAAATATCTTAATTTGATTGTAGCCTGAGATGTCATCCATGAAGAACATGCGCTTAAAGTCACAAGTGTTATCGATCATTATGTCGGTGATTGAAAGTGGGAATTCATCTTTGGGACATGCCGTATTTAGATCACAAAAGTCGATGCAGACTCGGATCTTCCCATTCGTCTTAACGACATACACGATGTTGGCTACCCAGTCGGGGTATTATTCTTCGCGGATGAAGCCACTAGCTATCAGCTTGTTGACTTCATCTTCGATAAAATCTATCACATCTGGCAGGAACCGTTGTTGCTGTTGCTTGACTGGTTTGGCATCTGGCTGAATATTAAGCTTGTGGACCACAATTTGGGGGTCCAGTCCTGGCATCTTTTCGTAACTCTAGGCAAAGATATCGATGTATTTCCTGACGAGTTATAATAGAAATTTTCGGTCTTCATTGGGCGGACTTTTACTGATGAAGATATGATTTGGGGATATCTCGTCACCTAGATCGACTTGAATAACTTCGTCCTCGGTAGGAGGTTCTCGCTGCTCAAATCACATCTTCCTTTGTGAACCCAGGTGTCGGGCCCAAGGTTCCATCTTAAAGAGCTCGGGTGGATCCTCGTTGTCTTTCTCAAGGTCGACAGTCGGCAGACACCATGTTGGACGAAGTGTTTGTCTGAGCATGTTCCCAATGCTGGCGTCGGAGTCACAGGTTGACGATTGTGAAGAGTGCGAGCACTCTTCGTCTTCTTTATCTAAGCCCTGGGGAGTTGTAGGAGGCGTTACATATCCTAAGCTATGCTTAGTCTTATGATAGTAATCCCCGGGCTTGTCTGCGGATAAAGGAAGTAGTAAAGGAGATATTCGGCCTTTGCCGTAGTTTAATCCTTCAGTGACCTCTAAGTTGTATCCTATCTTTTGGATAAGTTATAAGGCTTGCGAGCTGTACCGATAGAGTGGCATTCTGCCTACCTCAGATTCTGGTTCTTCTTCCTTTGGGATGAAGGACCAGGGGCATTCCACTCTGCCGAAGATGGTGATCTTATCTTCCTTCTTCCTGGGTGGGACTAAGAAATAAGAATCCTGACTAGAGCAAAGTCGGTGCACAGTGCAGATAGTGATCACTTGTGTGTGTAGATGAAGGCCCAGACCATGCTCCAGGGAGTGGAGTGTACTTATATGCATACAATCCGCGTAGTTCAAAGATAGTCCTTTATTGAGAAAATAAGGTATCTTTTTTGGTAGAATTATATCATCAAGGGAAGGGATATTGACATTGGCGGATATATATTCCTCCAACTCATCCTTCTCCTCGGCTACCCCTAGCGCAGGCGAAGGCTTTGGCAATTTTCTGTATAAATTTACTACCAAAGGTCCCAAAGTTGCAGCCGCGGTCGGATCTTCCTTTGGTGGTCAACTCGGCCTGTGAAGGCAAACGACCATAGGTTCGGAAGGTGTAGATAGGGTAAAATCTCCTTTTGGTGGTCGATTCAGTCTGTGAAGGCGGACGACCATTGGTTTTGGCGACGCCGAAGGTACCGGAGATTCGGACGCTTTCCCGCACGATTTGACGATGAGGGGTACGACCGCATCGGGAGTGCGAGCCTTGAGGCAGATTCTCATAGGCTCCTCGGGTGCTGTTGTGGCCTCGGCTTTATCGTCGGCCTCATTGCCACCTTCATCTTGGCGGATTTCTTGTAGAGGATTGAGTTAGAGTAGTAAATCTCGATACCCTTAAACGGATCGACGTCAGCGAACTCCATTTTGACAAAACCATATTCGTCTACATATTTTAGGCACCGGTGGAGGGTAGATTGCACGATCTTGTGTTCACGTATCCACGGACGCCCTAACAAGATGTTGTAGGACGTATCTACGTCTATGACGTAGTAGGTGACTTCTTTTTTTAAGTCGTCGACTGATATTTTAGGCGAATTTTACCGAGAGGGTAGCTCCTCCCCTTGTTGAAGCTATTGATGGCGATATTGGTGGCCACCAGATGATTCATCGGGATCCCTAGGGTCTGAAGAAAACTTCTCGGGATGATGCTGATTGATGATCCTGGGTCGATATGCATTCGGTCCACCTTGACATCGCTAATATATCCAGTGTAGTACATGGGCCTATCGTGCCTATTGTTCTTGAGCAACATGTCCTGTTGCGAGAAGGTGATATTGGGTATCGCATCCATGGCATTGTTGTAATATGGACAAGCAGCATGATCTTCGGTTGGCGGCTTGACTTGTGCCAAGTAGACATAGATATTCTGTAGTGCCTCACTCAGGGCTGCCCGAGTGTCTTTAGAAAACAGTAAAAGCTCAAATAGTGACAATTTTGTCAGAGTGTGGGCTAATTGTGCTAAGATGTCAAAATTATAGGGCCTTTCCAGCCCTTGTGGTGCATCCCTGTGCAACGGTTTATCAAAGCGTGTCTCTTTCTGTTTGGACTTGTCCACCAGTGGGGGATGAGATAGCTCGGGACCAGTAGTGGTAGGCGCGACAACTGGAGGCATATCGTCGTGCATCGGTTGGTATATTGCACCTGACATTGTTGCACTACTGCCAGCTCTTTAGCCGAGGAGGAAAATGTGTAACAGGTCTTAGATTTCCTGCCTTTGGACTTGGCTGTGGAGGATGTCGCCTGCTGCGTCAAGTCTGGCACGAGGTCGAGATGGACCCACATGACCTCTCCGCGTGGTGTGGTAAGAGGTATTAGCCCGACCATCTGGTCTCGAGCTAGTGGAAGGTTGACAACTTTCATAGTCGCCTTAGGGACAGGGACTACTCGGTCTTGGGCTTCCGTCGGTGGAAAGTTGCCAAATTGGAGGGATACTATGTTGGCGGTGACAGTCACGTTATCGAAGTCTAGGGAAAGAGCCTTGGTGTCTATCAGACGTTGGATGTACCTCTTCAGGGTATAACACTCCTACGTCAGGTGATGGACGTAGCGGTGGAAGTGACAATACTTTGGGTTGGCAATCTCCGTCGCCTCAGGGTGACGTCTGACGTCGGAGAGCCATATTTTTCTTTCCTGTATCAGCATGTCGAAGATGGGTTTGACATCAGCATCTTCGAAAGAAGCCTCCTTTGGTTTTGGAGGCTCTACCGGCTTTTGCTCAGGCTTCTTGATCAAGGTAGCGACCAAAGCCTGTTTTCCCTTTCCATCGTGGCTGCTATTGCCGCCATTATTGTTGTTATTGTTGTTTCTGTGATGCTTGCCCTTTTTCTCAGCAGTAGGGATATGGATCCCCAAGTATCTAGCGTCCTTGAGCTTCTTTACAGCATTGACAGCACTTACAATGAACATTGTCCAGTCTTTGAACTGGCTCTCGCCCATCCAGAGGCTGACTGTTGGGAGCATGTTCTTTTGGCACATCTCCATTAATGTGGCCTCGGGATTTCCAGGAGGTAACCTTAGTACAGCCTGTCGGAACCGCTCGATATAGTTTCGTGTCAGTTCCTTCTCACCCTGGGCGACGTCCATCAGAAAAGACATCGTCATATCATTTTCTGCCTCATAGAATCTTTTAAGGAACATACGCTTAAGGTCATCGAATGAAGTGATGCAGTTATCTTCGAGACTATAAAACTAATCGAAAGCTACCATCGCCAATGACCTAACGAAGATCCTGGTAAGGATAACATTATTGCGGGATAAGTGTCCCGTGGTGATCTTGAAGTAGCTCATGAAGCGGCGATGGGAGGACTTTCCATCAAATATGTTAATGTTGAAGGGCTTATACTTGGACGGATATGGTATATCCCTCTACTCTATCGAGTATGGTTGTCACACCCTGAGATCACGAAGTGAGTCCTAATTGCTTATGGAGTCTAGGCGAGCTCGAAGTTCTCAGATGTAAACTCCCTCACCCAAAATAGGTATTTGTGTATATTTTATATTATTATATTTATTATAGATGTTGAATTTATTTAGAGTATTATCTTAGTTAATTAGAAAATAATTTTTTTTAGTATATTTACTTATATAAATATTTATTTAGAATTATTTTTAGGCTATTTTAGATTATTGGGAATTTTCCATAATTTTTAGTTAATTAAAAACTAGTAACACTAATTTTTGAGGACTTTAAAGAATTTATTTTATGTTCAAACTTAATTAAAAATATCCCAAAATTTTATTTTAGGTTCTAAATAATAAAATATATTTTCTAGAATTTTTTGGGAATTTTTCGATTATTTTTAGCATTTATTTTGAGTTAATTATGAAAAACTGAATTAAAAACTAATTTCTGAAAAAGAAAACCCAAAAAGTAATTAATTCTGCCCAGTCAGCAAACAGGGGGCCCACCTGTCAGCCTCCAGCAGTGAACATTGCCTGGCCCGCCTGTCAGTGACCGCTGAGTGGTTGCGAGCCGAGCCAAGCCGAGACCGAGTTCGACTCGGACTCAGCTAAGCCGAGCCGCATCGAACTGCGACCGTTCGATCTGGGTGGGGCTGCACGGATGGCTACCACGTGGCGCGCTGTGAGCCGCAGCTGCACTTTCTCTCTCCTATATATATATATATATATAATAGTTTAGATATTAATTTCTAGGGTTTTTCTTCAGCCAATTTTTGGAGAATTGTCATCTAGGATTCCTTCATCTTCCAGAAGCCATTGCGCATAGCTCCGGACTCCAAACGAGGCCTAGTTTTTTTTGTTAGAACGATAATGATGTTAGATTTCTGAATATATAAATTATTTTTCTAAATTATTAGTATTAAATTCTGGAAAATTCGTAGAGCACAGTATGTCCGAAAATAGACATATTTTGATGTTTTCGCAATTTCGGGAGAACTCGGAATCAGAATCATGAACCGTTTAAAGTTTTGGAAAGATAATGTCGAGATCATCGACATATATTTTTACCAGAATTTAATTCAAAGTATTTACATACTGTTAATTCTGTAGAACTTCTAGGTTAGAATTTAACCATCGGTGCACAATACAAAATTTGTATGTGCCATAATTCCCAAATGAATTTGAATTCGGACGAGCCGTAAATTCCAGCATGTTTTTGACGCTGAAATCTACAGGAAATCATGCATGAAAATTGAGTTTGTGTCGGTTGACTTTTCGGTCAACATATCGTCTCGATTTGCGTGCCATGAGTCTCGAGTTGATAAAATTCAGTTTCTTTGGACAAAATTTAGGAATTAACATAAAAATCAGAATAATAAGATTAAAATAAGATTTTAGAGTAATTATTCCAGAATTAAATAAATTAAAATAAATTATCTTTTGACGTGATAAATTTGTAATACATAGGCTATTTGGACTGTGACTTGGACTCTGATTCATACCAGCAGCAGGACCCCAGGCAAGATACCTTACCAAATTGTTTACAGTACTTTACATGCTATTTATATTTTTTTTTTATTTCATTTCTGTATAGTTCTTGCATGTGTAGTTTTTCTCCAGTCATTACTATGTATTAGATATGTTGATACACACATGGCACCTAGTATCATGAGAGGACAATCATTAGGCGTATGGGCTTTTAAGCACTCTGGTAAACCGTAGTATATAGTTCACACTATGGGCGTGTGTCGCGCTGGTCGCTACCCCAGAGGTATGTCGATTTCTGTAGAGTCGCGCTGGTCGCTACCCCAGAGGTATGTCGATTTCTGATGTTCTAAACGGGTGTGTGAGTTGTGAGGCTTAGATCGAGTAGACTACCCTTGCCCATACGTCGAAAAGTTGTCCTTATTTGCATTCATATAGATTGTCTTGTACAGCGTACTTATTTATTTTCAAATTATATGCATGTTTACTGTATTCAAGTTGGCTCATATTTTCTGTATCTTGTTACGTCCCTCTGAGGACCTGGTCCGCTGCCAGGTGTATCTGTTCTTGAGTATTTGCAGGAGCGCAGATTTGGATGGTTGTATATGCTTAGTGGATGTCTTCTCTTCGAGCCGTGATCGATAGCTGGTATACTTATATTGGGTTTGATTGTGTTGTACTTATATTGTATTTACCTTTCCTATTCGAGTTGGTAGTGGATTTGTTTCCATCCAACTATCATCCTAGATACTTCTTATTGAGATCTAGTTTCATCGATACTGTTTATTTATTTCTATATGATTTTGGTGGATGAGATTTAGATTTTACCCTGTGACTTGTATTACAGTTATACCACTTGTGGATTTGATATTCATATTACAGCGTACGTGTGAATTTGGTTTTCATATATTGGAGTTGCCATATCCATGCGGCTGGCATGCTTATGTGTCCTAGTCCTACGTATTTTTGGGACTAGGGCGTGACATATTTTTGTGGTGGCCCGTGCAGGTCGAGAGTATATTGTCTCGGTTACGTTACTGTACCAAGCAAGCCTGCACCTAGGAATAGAGTATAGGATCTCATCCATATTTTACTATGACTCATCCTTCCTTCCAATCTGTTCTATTTGAATAGCCGCATCCTGCTCGATTCATGTACTTCCCTAATAGTTCTTTAAGTATAGCCTTCTCCTATAATATAGAAGTTTCTGTTGTTAGATGATAATTAGAGTAGCACACCTATTAAGAATACAACGAGAATATAGACACACCACTAAGTTTAGAATATCTAGTGAACCCTAGAATTCCTTATCTTTAGATTGGTATACCATTACCCCTTGATGTATTAAGAAGACTTGAGAGTAGTATAGACACTACTAGAGTTAGTTAGAAGTTTTACCATAATGTTTGACACCTAGTATCACATAGTCTTTTGACCTATTAATGGAGTGTGATTGAACAACATTAATTGCATTCTAGCAAAAGACGACAATGTTTATTCAGACGATAGAATTTAGAGGTCCTTGCCCCTATTTGGTCGACTAGCGACTTAGACAAGGAGGTTGTATGATAACTGTAGGGATTGTAGAGTCTTTTATTATTGTTGTTTAGTTGTTTTTGTTTTTGTGAACTTGAATTAAATTGTACCTCCTTTCATCATCATCTAGCGTACTTATATTTGCTGTACTACCTTGACTTATACTGCTATTATAGCCTAGTTTTTGCAAGCTTATTCTTTATCGAGCTTGTTCATGACATATGTATTATTGGGGAGGCCCACAATAATACAATTAAGAATCAGTGTATTACGGTCTGATCAACTATAGTGCGCTTGATTCGCCCTTTGCAATAATACTTTACGTGGATTGAGATATATAGTTGACTAGTAGACACCTGTACTTGCCCTCTAGATATGTCTAAGCATATTGTATCCGTTACATAACTGTACCGATGCGAGCATGTGGATAGGTATTACCAAAATAGGACTTCAATCCACAACTGCTTTGACAATTCCTATTTGAATTCTTTAAACGCCTTGATCCCGATACTTCTATTCTATTACCTCGCCCTTGAACTCTTTATTATTGATCTCCGTCTTCCCTTATTTCGGAAAGACGAAACCTCGTGCTTGGTATAAGTTTAATACACAGAGAGTACTAGATATACCCCGTAGGCCGATCACATACTTGAGGATTATTCTTTTGTAATTAAGGACATATCATATATGATATAATCGGCGTTGAAGTTTTGAGGATTGAATGACATGAGTAAATAAATTAAGGAATATTTTTTCTTAAAGTATATAGCCTTCTGTGATAGATGGATAAATTCTAAGTTGGGTAGCAGTGCATTGTCAACTTGAGAGGAATTTCTTTTAGATTGTGATCAAGTAAGATTAGATTGGGAGATTCAAGTCATTTTAATTTTGAGAAATTTTAAAAGAAGGATTAAGATAATGAGGATTTAACGAATTTTAAAATCTTGATATTGCGGACCAAATATTTATACTTTGAGCACATGATTTAAATTTTGAATATTGAAGGATGAATCATCGATTTAAATTTTGAGGATAAATATAGAATTTTAGACTTGAACAATTGGTTAATTAGATTTAAATTTTATAATTTGATGATTTGAATTAAAAGTTCAATTTTGATTGTTGGGTCACCTATTTGAAATATTGAGGATGTAAATTGAGTTTAAATATTTGAATAGTACAAAATTGTTAAGTTAAGAATAGGAATAAGATTTGATTAGAATTGTTTATTGTTCAAAGTCTAGAGGAGATTATGATAGTTGAAAATTATGATATAAATTTTGATGTGGGATGTCATATAGACTTGAGTTAGATTTGGATGTTGATTATTTAAAAATCGAGAAGAGATTACGACAGGTTGAATTTTGATTTAAACAGTGGTTATCTTAATTTTGAAGTGATCGCGATAGATTTGAATAGATTTTATTATTTAAATTTTTGGAAGAGATTGCGATTGACGTACCTTATGTACGAATGTGAAGGATTTAACAAATTATGCCTTATTTTAATTTCGAGGACGAAATTGTTTTAAATTGGGTAGATTGTAAACTCCCTCACCCAAAATAGGTATTTGTGTATATTTTATATTATTATATTTATTATAGATGTTGAATTTATTTAGAGTATTATCTCAGTTAATTAAAAAATAATTTTTTTTAGTATATTTACTTATATAAATATTTATTTAGAATTATTTTTAGGCTATTTTAGATTATTGGGATTTTTCCATAATTTTTAGTTAATTAAAAACTAGTAACACTAATTTTTGACAACTGTAAAGAATTTATTTTATATTCAAACTTAATTAAAAATATCTCAAAATTTTATTTTAGGTTCTAAATAGTAAAATATATTTTCTAGAATTTTTTGGGAATTTTTCGATTATTTTTAGCATTTATTTCGAGTTAATTATGAAAAACTGAATTAAAAACTAATTTCTGAAAAAGAAAACCCAAAAAGTAATTAATTCTGCCCAGTCAGCAAATAGGGGGCCCACCTGTCAGCCTCCAGCAGTGAACAGTGCCGGGCCAGCCTGTCAGTGACCGCTGAGTGGGTGCGAGCCGAGCCGAGCCGACCTCGAGCCGAGCCGAGACCGAGTTCGACTCGGACTCAGCTGAGCCGAGCCGCATCGAACTGCGACCGTTCGATCTGGGCGGGGCTGCACGGATGGCTGCCACATGGCGCGCTGTGAGCCGCAGCTGCACTTTCTCTCTCCTATATAAATATATATAATAGTTTAGATATTAATTTCTAGGGTTTTTCTTCAGCCAATTTTTGGAGAATTGTCATCTAGGGTTCCTTCATCTTCCAAAAGCCATTGCGCATAGCTCCGGACTCCAAACGAGGCCTAGTTTTTTTTGTTAGAACGATAATGAGGTTAGATTTCTGATTATATAATTTTTTTTATAAATTATTAGTATTAAATTCTGGAAAATTCGTAGAGCACAGCATGTCCGAAAATAGACATATTTTGATGTTTTCGCAATTTCGGGAGAACCCGGAATCAGAATCACGAACCGTTTAAAGTTTCGGAAAGCTAATGTCGAGATCATCGACATATATTTTTCTCAGAATTTAATTCGAAGTATTTACATACTTTTAATTCTGTAGAACTTCTAGGTTAGAATTTAACCATCGGTGCACAATACAAAATTTGTATGTGCCATAATTCCCAAACGAATTTGAATTCGGACGAGCCGTAAATTCCAGCATATTTTTGACGCTGAAATATACAGGAAATCATGCATGAAAATTGAGTTTGTGTCGGTTGACTTTTCGGTCAACAGATCGCCTCGATTTGCGTGCCATGAGTCTCGAGTTGATAAAATTTAGTTTCTTTGAACAAAATTTAGGAATTAACATAAAAATCAGAATAATAAGATTAAAATAGGATTTTAGAGTAATTATTCCAAAATTAAATAAATTAAAATAAATTATCTTTTGACGTGATAAATTTGTAATAAATAGGCTATTTGGACTGTGACTTGGACTCTGATTCATACCAGCAACAGGACCCCAGGCAAGATACCTTGCCAAATTGTTTACAGTACTTTGCATGCTATTTATATTTCTTTTTATTTATTTCATTTCTGTATAGTTCTTGCATGTGTAGTTTTTCTCCAGTCATTACTATGTATTAGATATGTTGACACACACATGGCACCTAGTATCATGGGAGGACAATCATTAGGCGTATGGGCTTTTAAGCACTCTGGTAAACCGTAGTATATAGTTCGCACTACGGGCGTGTGTCGCGCTGGTCGCTACCCCAGAGGTATGTCGATTTCTGTAGAGTCGCGCTGGTCGCTACCCCAGAGGTTTGTCGATTTCTGATATTCTAGACGGGTGTGTGAGTTGTGAGGCTTAGATCGAGTAGACTACCCTTGCCTATACGTCGAAAAGTTGTCCTTATTTGCATTCATATAGATTGTCTTGTACAACGTACTTATTTATTTTCAAATTATATGCATGTTTACTGTATTCAAGTTGGCTCGTATTTTCTGTATCTTGTTACGTCCCTCTGAGGACCTGGTCCGCTGCCAGGTGTATCTGTTCTTGAGTATTTGCAGGAGCGCAGATTTGGATGGTTGTATATGCTTAGTGGATGTCTTCTCTTCGAGCCGTGATCGATAGCTGATATACTTATATTGGGTTTGATTGTGTTGTACTTATATTGTATTTACCTTTCCTATTCGAGTTGGTAGTGGATTTGTTTCCATCCAACTATCATCCTAGATACTTCTTATTGAGATCTAGTTTTATCGATACTGTTTATTTATTTCTATATGATTTTGGTGGATGAGATTTAGATTTTACCCTGTGACTTGTATTACAGTTATACCACTTGTGGATTTGATATTCATATTATAGCGTACGTGTGGATTTGGTTTCCATATATTGGAGTTGCCATATCCATGCGGCTGGCATGCTTACGTGTCCTAGTCCTACGTATTTTTGGGACTGGGGCGTGACATCAGATCTCCCTCATTGTTTCCTTAGCTTCATTTCCTGCCGAAGGCGCCAGGTAGGAGAGGACCACCGCCCCCTAGGTGGTGTCACTACCACATTTCTAGAATAGGACTTTATTGCCAATTGCCATATTTGTTTTATTGTGTTAATATAATATATGACATGTTTATTATAAAAATTGTTTGAGGTTCTTTAATGCATGGGTTAATAGACTATACCTAAGAATCTACTAGATAAAACCTTTTGACAAACCCCCTATTTTTTAAATTAGCATTTAGTTAAACCCTCAATTGTATGACTAAGTCCCTTTAATTATATAGTTCTTCATGACAAGTCATGAAGGGCAAAATAGACTCTTTGCATTAGAAACCCTAATCCTAACCCTAGCCCTATATAATTAGAGGGAGACTCCCTCAAGCCTCTCTTCATTAATGAAGAAAACCCTAAGAATAGCCTCCACTTAGAAATAATCTTCCCTTCCTCAAATTTCAGAATTTCTAGCCCTAGAAACCCTCATTTCTTCCCCATCAAGAGAGACCTAGGATCTTAGACCAAGGAGGCTTGGAGAAGGAGAAGCTACATTGGGAATCCATCTCCCAATAGGTGAAAATCCGGAAAACCTTATTTAAATTTTGTTTTAATTATTTGTTTTGCCATTAGGATCCCACCCTTCGAATCAAAAATAACTCTTTAGGTTGCATGATGATTTCCCATGGAGTCATAGGTATATTTGGGTTTTGTGATCCAATGATGCATTTTTTTCTCCAATTTTCGTAGCCCTAATTATAGATGTATGTATTTATGCATGTTTGTATCATATACGTAGAGGTTTGATTTCTATTTGGGGTTTTAAGTATTGGGTATTCATGAGTAATCATGTGAACCCCATTTTCAGCACCCTAGGTGTTGGTAGGAATGATTTAGAGGGGGAATACCTAATTATATGACCTAGTTTATTATGCATTGATAAGTATGCTTGAATATATATATATATATATATATATATATATATATATATATATATATATATATATATATATATATATATACATATATATACGTATACGTATTATTATTTAAGTGTAACTATTGTGTTTTGGTTGTAAGCATAAGGTCGGGTTTCTGAGGCACAGTATACTGTGCAGTCAAGATTTTATGTGCAATGTGTGTGGTGTTCTACTTGTGTGCACGGGTGAAGGAGTATCGTGTTTCAATACATCAGTAGGATAGTGTTTGTGCATTGAATTCGAGAGTGTGTCATGTGGAGGTGAGTTATATTATGCTGTGAACTGTGCAATTGGGTGTGTATGAGTGCACCAGTATAATGTTCAGTCGAGTTCCTGGAACCGTGTGTGTTAGTGTATCTGTGCACAATTGTAAGTTATTATGGGTGATAGTGCAGTAGGAATCGAGTTCTCAGTGTATCAGTCTCCTGAGTATCAGAGAGTATCAGCGAGAAGTATTTTCTTTACTGTGAGATGTAGAGATATGTATCAGTGTCTATGTGGGTGTAATTGAGTGATTAGTGAGTGTATTGGTAAGCGTTGATACCTAGGGCAATTACCTGTGTATTGGATTGGGTGAGTACACTAATATCTTCTACCTGAGAAATTGATACATTAGTAAGTTTAGTGTATTCATTATGCAGTAGGCATGAGGAGGGGGTAGAGTTCAGCTGGCCATGGTTGGTTGCACTGTGTTGTGTGGTTTTAGATGAGGGTGTTGCCTGATACTGAGGGTTGTATTTGAGTGCTTGTGTGTATCAGTAGGTCAGTGTATCAGTCGTGTGTCTCAGTGAGTGAACTGTGTGTGCCAACTTTTCCTCTGTGCAGTGAGTGTCGAGTGTATGGGAACTTGTTGTGGGTACGTGAGGATTTGTGTAAAAGTGTCAGTTTTAGACTAGTGTATGTATTTTGATATCAGTAATATGAAGTGCTAGGTAGTGTGACTGACACTAGAGAGTGTTGAGGGGGAGTGAGATAGTAGTAGGTTATGAGTGTAGTGTAGTTGTTCTATATGTGGTCTTGTGTACCCATATAAGTTTATTAGTTAGTTTGTCTGTGTCAGTATCAGTAAGTAAAGCTTTAGTCAGTTTAGTGTATCAGTGAGTCTCAGTGAGAGGTATTTTGTCACTGTACAGTATTGAGTTCTCTGTGTCAGTGTCAATGTTCAGTATCAGTGAGTGAACCATGTATCAGTCCAGCAGAGTGTATTGAGTGAGAGTAGTGTGTAAGCTATGAGTTAGTGTTTAGTATCAGTGCACCAAGGGAGGAAAACTGAAATGATTGCACAGTATCAGTTTTTATTCAAAACTGAACTGTGGCTACTTGGCTACTTGGTTACTTGGCTACTTCTGAGCTCTGATACTGCCTTATGTGTCATGAGTCCTATGACTTATTAGTTATCATCCAAGAACTGAACTGTGTATCAGTGAGGAGAGAGTGTACACAGATTATATTCAGTGTCTATAGTTAGTGTCAGTTCAGTATATTGTGGGGGAAACAGTGTACCTTTGAGTTATGGGTTTAGTTTAGAGGAGCAAGAAGAGGGAGTTTGGGTAGAGTAGACCTTTCTCGAGTGTTAATAGCAAGATATCTGGGTGCTATGCAACTAGTGTTTATAACTAAGTATGACAAATAATTAGCTAGTGTGAGACTAGTATTGACCCGTAGACCTTAGTATGGCCTAGAATTAAACTAGTCTAACTTACTTTCATTTCTGAACTTGTATTGATGCAACGTACCATATATATAGGTCTGGGTGACTCCAGTTTGGACCTCGATCCTCACGCCTTCCTCAGGACCACAGGCGAGTACATTCTTTGACAGTTTTTATTATGTTGATTAATTCTACAATTTCTAGTTGTATAGTATACTTGATCCTGACACTGTGGATATACGGGTTAGCATCATAGATAACTGTCATGAGGAGTCGTGATTGGAATCCATCGTGCTAGCTGGGGATGGGAAAATATTAGCAGATTATGTGATCATACCCCACCTTACATGCATCATAGCTCACCCCACATATCACGTTGGGTGTAGCCTGACCATTTATATGCCTCATAGCCTGTTATATATGATTAGCCTGACTATTGCTCGCATCATAGCTAACCAGATGGTTAGCCTGACCTCACATGTATCATAGCCAATTATATATAACAAGCCTGATCTCGTCCCAAACCGATCACATAATAAACTGATATTTTAAACACTTAGCCAGATATTTTATTTCTTTATTTCAGTTCACTTGTTCTAGCATTCACTTATATTTCTGTTCGTTGCTAGATGTACTATTGTTGATTACATATTTTCCAGTATTTATTCTCATCTCAAATTTTCTTACACTGTTTTTATAGTTTTGTCAATATAAATGAAACTGTTGTTTAGTGTTTGTGCTTCGCTCCAATCCTGACTGGATAATATTTTTTAGAGGACTTGGAGGACTTCTGTCCTACCCACTATGGCCCGGGCGTAGAGGGAGAATATGTACCGGAGATCCAAGAGGAGTCCCTCTCCCTAGAGGAGACACCACATGCAGGCATTTAGACCGTCCTATTTATGTATTATTGTTCTAAACACTGAGACTTTGGTTGTATTTATTGTTGAGACTTTTTGTTGGACAACTAGACTCTAGACTGGTGTTGTATTGTGGTTGTGTTTGACTCATGTCAGTATTCTTTATCTTTATATCTCGTCGTGCCATTTATTTCCCATAGTCATTGTGATTGAGTATATATTAAATTATTGATCAATGTTTTATCATTGTCCTCCCTACGGAGTTAAGATCATTGACAGGTTATGAGTTAAGTTTGGTAGTCTTGAGATTGAGACCTAGACAGCGTTCTACCGCCGATGATGCGGCGTAGGCTGGACGTACCCACGGCTCATGCCCAAATTTTGGGTGCGGGTTGTGATAGGTGGAGCAGTTATATTTGAATCTCCGTTGGTCCCGGGGTCCAGGTTTTCTTGCCCAAAGGCCCTTGCCGGCTGGGAGGCCATGTTTGCCTTGATTTCCAACATTGTCTGGGTCAAAGATTGAATTGATGCACTCATTGTATGCATCATGGCTTCAAGCATCTCGAGGCATTTCCGGTCACTGGGCCTTCATGGTCGTCTCTGGCCATGTATATCATCCTCACACGGAATAAAATAGAGGGGGCAGTAGATGTTGTGCTCCCTGTTTCATACCCTTGTAGTGAGTTGTCTTCAAGGAGGGCGGGAGCCATTGTGTCTTCCTCGGATTTGGAGGGGACACTACTCCTAGTGTAGAAGATTGTGTCATCTTGGTGGGAGTAGCTACCCTCCGGGATCTCGGAGTCCGTTCCTTGAGAATCGTTGTCTCCTCGGAAAGCCGGGTTATCGCGTACGTCCAGGGGGACACTACCCCCAGCTTGGGCCACCCCCAGAGGTTCTGAGGAAGAACTAACCCCAGGGGCTGACAGCTTCTTCCTTAAGCGGGTGCCTTGGAAGACACCTTTCGCAGGTACCGTGGTCAGGCCTTCGGGTAGTCCCCTTCACGATGCAGTGGTAGAGAGTGCCAGACTGGTGATATTTGATTTCTTTCTTCCCTTGGTGATAGAAAGCTTTTTAGTTGAGTAGCATAAGGCAAAGGAAACTTCTCCTCCTCTGATACTTGGACCTGATCTCGGGGTTGTTGTTGGGCAGGTGCTTTCTGGCGCAGCCGCTGGAAGGCCGACTGTCTGTCTGTGAGTACTGCTACTTTATTGTAGCAACATTTGATAATGATGTTGGCACAGTTGTGCCTCAGAGAGGGCACATCATAGTTGTTTCCCTTACTTTGAGTTTGTGAGTAATCACGTTACGCAAATCATATGAATGGTGTTTTACCTTTGCAACCTCTTTGTGAGTCCGGGTATCCCGGGCACACGGATGTGCAGGTGCAGTGTTTGCTCCCTGGACTGGGGTTCGTACACAAACTTGCCCTGAGGTACCAATGGAAGACTTTTGATACTGACCCTGTCCATTGGCTCCTGTGGGATGGACGCATAGGTCAGTCATGTACAACTTTTCGTCAGAGGCACGTGTAATAACTAGCGATGTCTATTGGCGATCGATCGTATGAGCAGTTGTTTGAGCCTGACGGGCTCGCATTGCCCTAGACTTCTTCAGCTTAGCTATCATATGTTTGTAGTATGAAGAGTCAAGTTTTGGGTTTTCACCATTCTCAGTGGGTCGCATAGGATATGTGCCGCATGATATACGGTCGAAAACAGAGGTTCTGTTGCTATTGGGGGTGCATGCGGCCTGCTGTTTGCGGTTATGAGTTGATGCCGCTTGGGCAGTCTTATGCGGCCTCCTCCTTAGCCGTATAGAAGCTTACTTAGCACCAGGACGTCTGGTATCATAGTATTTTTCTCTGCCATAGTCTGGGTGTTGAACAGTCTCTGCGTCAGCCCGAGATGCCGCATAGATGTGGACGTTATGGGTGTTCGTCCGACGACCGTCATTGGCAACAGAGTAAGAGGCTGGAATCTTCTGCTCCGAATCTGGGTGGGGCATAGTGGCCTTGGCCACCCACGTTCTACGGGTCTTCGAGTGGGAAGAACCCTTTTGGTTGGAAGAGGCTGCCACATAGACAGTAGCCGCATAATGTACAGTCCCTACGGCTGGAAGAGAGACGGGGAGCGCATGCTCCGCAGTTGGGTGAGGCGCAGAGGCCTTTGCTACCCACGTCCTGCGGGTCTTCTTGGGCTTTGCTTGCCTCGGAGAAGGACCCGCGATGTTCTCGGAGAGCATGTCCTTGAACACTTGCTAGTCGAAGCGGACCACCAACATCTTTTGTGTCGAGCTGAGCTTGGCCGCATCGGACTACGTCAACGACTTCTTAACAGAGGATAAGGATATCCCCAGCAGTGTCGCCACCGTGTTTGCCATTTAAATAAAAATGAGAACTAGAAGAACTGGATTTGATTAACAAACTAAGAGAGTACAAAGAGGAGTCCTAGAAGACATTCTAAGTAAAAATTTATTTTCTAGGGGGATGACAATGGAAGGTTAGGAGTGTAGCAACTTTCTTTACTCCATGGACGATCCGATGCAGAAACTCTTCTCTCTCCCTTGAGTGTTGATTCGCAGATAGCCAGCCCCTCTGTCTGGGTCTGGTATCCTACTATTTATATTCATATTTGTGGCCGCATGGATTTTGGGCCACTAGATGGCGGGGTTTGCTACGTGTCCCATTTCAATAGAAATGTGCTACAATTATGCACAGGAATACGGGCTCCGGAGCCACGTGAACAATTGTTGAAATTTTGTTGTTTGCTGAGTATTTGAGCGGTTCTCAACTGTGTAGGCACGACTTGGTCAAATAGATACATGGCCGCTATTTGGTTGGAGAGGACCACTCAGTTGTAACAGCGAGACTTGGTCGACGTGGAATCTGGGACATATGTGGCCAAAGATGCACGGGATGCACGAAATCTAGAACACGCCGGGCCAGAGATACTTGGAATGCATGGAGTGTGGAACGCATGGGCCAGAGTCGTATAGGACGCATGGAGTCTGAGACGCAAAGGACAAAGCCGCATGAGGTCTTTTTGTCGTGTTGTCCACGTGGCTCTGCATCATCCTTGGGACTTCTGTCTCTTAGTGTGTTCTCGTCCTTCGAGGCGACCAGGAAAATCTTTTTTGTCAGGATTCTGTGTCAAACGCCATCTTTTTTGTCAGGACAACACGTCAAGTTGACATGCGGCCAGTTGTTAGGATGCTTGTTTGGACCGCATGGATGTCCCATTTTTTTGGCCGTATGGTATCTATGCGGTCCAACATCTGTTGAGCATTATTCTGGGACGCATTGACGTTGGTCGCATGGATGCGTCTTTTCCATGCTTCGACATATATGAGACTCACAACTCGTGTAAGAAATATGTTATGACCGAATGAGACATAAAGATGCCTTACTATCATGGGGTGGTCTCGTAAATCTAGATCAATATGCATAACAAAAGAAATATGAAACAAAGACGACGCCATTCGTAGTTGCACTCAAGTTTCCTTAGACGCACAATTTTATAATATACATAAATAAGAAATAAAATAAATAAAATAAAATATATAGATGTGAATGTAAGTAAACAATATTAGTGGCAAGGTATACTTTCCTGGCAATGGTTTGGTGTAGTAATGACGCAAGACAACAAGTGTAATGGATCAGAAAATATGGGAGCATAACAAACGTCTTCGGATGCTGAAATAAATATCACCAATGTTTCTGAAATCATTGAATAGTAAAAAAACTCTACCCTTTCGTCCAATTTGGACACAAGGGCAAAACGGTAATTTTGGACCAAAACGGGGTCCACATGTGGCCCACTTTGTACCAAAATACATACCAGAGGTAAAGATCTCTAAATTGGACAAATTATAGGTCAAACAAATCCTAAATGACAATACGAACTCAACGGTATGTCCAATTTTAAATTTCGATGAGCTGATCACAAATTTGTCCGTCAAGTCAAACCGTAGGACCGCAAAATGGCGGTTTGGTCAACTATCTTGAAATTACATGAAACTTGGGTCTCATGACCAGCGTGATACCACAGATCTAATGGCGCAAGTTCCGTCATGTTCCGACGAGCGTGTACCAACTAATGGAGAAATTTACAAAACGTCGATATAATTTTTTTTTACGGATACGGGTTGACTCCAAGGCGTACACACATCCAAATCAACTTCCGCGAAAGCCAGCACGTCAGGATATACCATACGCTCCTTTTGGTGTAACTGGTATGTGACGTGGTAGTCTGGTTTATCGGGACGCACTCCGTATTGCAATTTTTCCAAGTTTTGAAATCAGTTTTTTCATGATTTTTAATCTAAATTTTAGCACAGAATTAATGATAAAAATATTAGGTTATTTTAATCTTGATTATATTGACTTTGTGTCAGAAAAAGAAAATTGAGTTTTCATTGATTCGATTGGGAGAAACTCGCCTTACAATATGGGCTCATGGCTTGATTTTGGGTGGTTCTGCTTTGCATGAAAAATTAGATTTTTCGGAAAGTTTCGGATGAATTCTAAACAGAAATAAAGTCGTTTGAATAAAATTAATTGAAGGCATTAGAAGGTGTTCATGTTGTGATTTAATCTAAACAACTTGATCAAAATTCGGTCGCACATGTAGGGAGAAATTGAGCGAAGAAGATGGGTACTTGGATTCGGTTTTAGCAAGTCGAGGTAGGCGTGTATGTGCTTTAGGTCAGCGGCGGAGGTCGACCGGCGTCACAGGGTGTCGGCGACGTCGATATGGGTCGGGGGTGAGTTCTTGACGAAGAGGAGAAGAAGATTAGGGTTAGGATTTTATTTCTTACGTGTGTGTGTGTGTATATATATATATATATATATATATATATATATATATATATATATATATATATATATATATATATATATCGCAAAGGGGAGCGGGTACGGGCGTTCCTGGGCCGCTTAACATGGTTGTTGTTGTTTTGGTTATGGATAGTGTTTTGTTTTGGTTTGTTAGCTTTAGTCTTTGTTGTTATTTTTTCTTTTCTTTTCTTATCTTTTCTTTCTTTTAATAATAAATAACTACATATTTATTTTTATATATATTTACATATATAGATGAGATTTTATGAAAATAAAAAATATATTTGAACATAAATTAATTCTAAAAAATTTGTATTACTTGAAATAATAATAATAATAATTATTATTATTATTATATCAGAAATGGGGAGTGACATCTCTACCCACCTTAGAAAAATTTCTTCCTCGAAATTCAAACCCAAGGCTAGCTAGAGAAATCAGAACAACCACCATGCTAACTATAAGCACATCTACACACGCAATCAAATCCAATCACATAATAATGAAAAGCAACATCACAGAGCATGGGTTAACAAATTATGAGATTCATGATACAAAGGCATAGAAACAAATATATCTTCTAAGTCGAAGAGGTACGGATACCGAGACTGGATATTGTCCTCGTGCTCCCACGTCGACTCTCCCAAAGGGTGATGACCCCAAGAAACTCGGACAAGATGGATAGTCCGATTCTTGAGCACCTTTTCCCTTTGGTCCAACATGGATATGGGTTGCTCCTCATAAGATAAGTCGATACCAATGAATGGCAAAACGATAAGCAAAATTGCCTACCCGCTCAAGGATATCGAATGGACCGACGTATCACGGACTAAGTTTCCTGCGAACCCCGAACCTAATGACTCTACGGGTCAGCAAAATCTGCAAGAACACGTGGTCGCCGACACGAAAATCTAAAGGCCTATGGTACTTATCCGCCCAATGATGACGCCTATCTTGCGCAACCCGAAGTCGCTCTATTATCTTCTTGACCACTTCTACTGTCTGCGTGATCATCTTTGGGCCTAATATCTTTCGCTCACCAATATCATCCCATGCCAATGGTGGCCGATACTTTTTCCCATATAATGCCTCAAATAGCGCCATCTGAATACCCGTCTTATAACTGTTGTTATATGAGAACTCGACAAGATAAATGTGATCTTCCCAAGGCCCTACAAAATCTAAAGTACAAGCCCGCAATATGTCTTCCAATGTCGGAATGGTTCTTTCTGACTGTCCGTCTGTCTGAGGATGATAAGTGGTACTAAACGTCAATTTGGTGCCTAGACTCTGGTACAAGCTCTTCCAAAAATGAGAGTTGAACCGAGTATCTCGATCTGATACGATACTAACCGGAACACCATGTTGTCTTACTATCAGTTGCATGTACATCTCTGCCAACTATTTTGTAGACTGTCCTACTCGAAAAGAAATAAAATGAGCTACTTTTGTGAGTCGATCCACTATTACCCAAACTGCATCACGACCAGTCGAAAATCTAGGTAAACTAGTAATAAAGTTCATCGTGATATGCTTCCACTTCCACTCAGGGATAGGAAGCGGTTGTAATAATGCTGTCAGTCTCTGTTTGTCGGTCTTCACTTGCTGGCATACCAAACATCGATAGACGAATTGTGTTATCTCCCTCTTCATCTTGTTCCACCAGAAATATTGCTTGATATCTTGATACATCTTGGTATTCCCTGGATGAATTGAATACTGGAAACTATGTGCCTCGGTCATGACTTCTTGTCGGATATCTCCGCTCGGTACACATAGACGATTTCCAAACCTAAGAGTTCCATCATCATGAATTGTCAACTCCTTCCTGCGACCAGACTCGCACTATGCCTGAAGCTTATAGATCTGTGGATCCTCCGTATGAGCTACCCTATCCTCTCAACAATGGTAGACTGAATCTGTAAAATTGCCAACACTCCTACATCTTGTGGAAGTACTATCTTAATACACATCTCTTGAAGATCTTCTAAGATATGCTTCTGTGATGTCAACATGTATGTAATGCCCCTCCTACTAAGAGAATCTGCTACCACATTCGCTTTTCCTGGATGGTATTGGAGTTTCACGTCATAATCCTTCAACAATTCTAACCACCTCCTCTGCTTCATGTTCAAATCATTTTGGGTAAATACATACTTTAAGCTCTTATGATCCATGAATATTTTTACCTGATCACCATACAAGTAGTTCCTCCATAGCTTAAGTGCAAAAACCACTATCGTCAGCTCTAAATCGTGTGTTGGATAGTTCTTCTCATGATCTGGAAGCTACCGAGATGTATTAGCTTTCACCATTCCATGTTGCATCAAAACACACCCGAGCCCCTTGCCAGACGCGTCACAATATACTATAAATCCTTCGGAACCTACTGGAAGCATGAGGATAGGTGCATAAATCAACCTCTTCTTCACTCCTCGAATGATGTCTGACATTCTGTTGACCAGACAAACATAGCCTATTTGCGCATCAAATGGGTCAATGGTGCTGAAATTCTTGCAAAGTCTGCTACAAATCTCCTATAATATCCTGCCAATCCCAGGAAACTACGTACCTCTGCTACTGTCTTAGGAACTGGCCAATCTTTTACGGCCTCAACCTTATTTGAGTTTACTGCTACTCCTGCTCCAGAGATGATGTGATCCAAAAATAATACATGATCTAACTAAAACTCACACTTGTTGTGCTTTGCATATAACTAGTATTCCCTCAAAATCTGTAAGACCTTCCGAAGATGCTCTCCGTACCCCTCTTCGTTACTAGAATAGACAAGAATATCGTCTATGAAAACTACCACGAACTGATCTAGGTATGGCATAAAATGTGGTTCATCGAATCCATGAATACTGCTGGAGCATTAGTCAATCCGACTGGCATAACTAAGAATTTGTAATGCCCATATCGTGACCTGAATGTTGTCTTGGGTATGTCTTGCTAATGATACCCTGACCGGAGGTCGATCTTGGAAAAAACCTTAGCTTTGCTCAATTGAACAAACAAATTATCTACCATTGGTAATGGGTACTTGTTCTTCACCATTACTGAATTCAATTGCCTATAGTTGATGCATATCCTCGTTGACCCATCCTTCTTTTTTACTAAAACTACTGGCGCTCCCTGAGGTGATCCACTAGTTTGGATAAACTTCTTCGCCTTCAACTCTTCTACGTGTTGGTCAAGCTTGTCTAGTTCTGATGGTGCCATCTGGTGAACCTTACAAGATATTGGTCCTGCTCCGGGAATCAATTCTATGCAAAACTCCATGTCTCTCACTAGTAGTAGTCCTGGGAGTTCTTCTGGGAAAACATCTAGAAACTTCTTGACTATCTTGGGAAGCTGTTCTTCTGCTAGCACTGCCACCGTAATTCTCTCTTCATGTTGACCTCTCACAGATCTATCAAAGACAAAGTTTTTCGTTCCTGGGATACTAAACAATACCCTACCCCTATGGCTATCTATCATAGCATGACTATCTCTCAGCCAGTCCATGCCTAGGATAACGTAAAAGTTACCCATAGGAAACTCGATCAACTGTGCAGGTAATGAACGTCCGCACACTACGATTGGACACGCTATACATACCCTACTAACTTCTATGAGCCTATTACCAGTGAGTATGTTCAACCTCTCTGGCAATACCTCGAACTCCAATCTAATGTGTGTTGCATATCATGCAGAAATAAAAGAATAAGATACACCTGAATCAAACAATGTTACAGCAGGATAAGATGCGACAGAGATGTTACCTGTCACTATGTCGCCCGATTCTAAATCCTCCTCCAGAGACAAAGTAAATGCTTGCCTCTGGCCCTACTGTGCTCCGTGTTGCTGCCTCCCTTGGACACGTTGTTGTGGCCTCTGCTGGCCCTGGTGCTGGTTCCTCTGATGTTGGTACATCTGAGCCTGCATCGGTAATAGACGCAGAGCTAATGGCCGTACTACTAATGTCGGCCCTCTGTGTTGAACTGTCCCAGGTGCTGGCAGTGCTGGAAATTATTGGACTGGCCCTTCTGGCCTCTGCTTCATCGGACATTTGGCAATCCGATGGTCTGGACTACCACACCTCATACACAACCCATTGGCTGCCCTACAAATATCTCTAGTGTGGCCTCCCTTGCCACAGTAAGTACACCCCATTGGTGCTTCCTAGCGCTGCTGATGTTGTTGTTGCCTTGGTTATTGCCGCGTTGGTGCTGTCACTGTCAAAATTGTCGCCCTCCGTAGCGCTGAATCATGACTGTGAATGCCAGATGATGGTGTTTGTAGTGCCCCGCTCTGCGTCGGCACTATGTACAAGTAGGATCGACTTGTTTGCTCGAACGGAAGTCTTCTCGAAGAATTCCTGACCGATTAATCAAGGTGAGTGGGCAGAACTGCATTCTCTGATTCTTGCACGACTTAATAATGAATCTGAGTTTTTAAATGCTTGCATGCTAAGAAGATTGTTTCATAAGAAGAATGATAGAACCGACTCAGTATGCTAATAAGAGAATTCACATAGCTTGTCATCGAAAAGAATATGCTGCCTAACTAAGAGAATATATATGCTTGTCCGAAAAGAGATAGAATCATTGATATGCTAAGAAGATAGAACTGCATATTTACTTGATGTGATAATAGATCCGTGCCATGCTAGTCTCAACTAGAAGATCGTTCATATGCTTGCTTGTCATCGTATTGATATGGTTTGTCTTTAATGCTTAAAAGAAGGAATGCTTGATTCGATGTGAGAGTAAATGCTTGTCATGTGTGTGCTAGACTAGTAGCCCGCCTAACGTACGGTCCTACGGGGATCGTGGGGGTGCGGCTATTAGGAATATGAGAAGATGGTTCGATTATGACTTTGTCATGTTGTGTGCTATTGTGAAAGAGATGTGCTAGTGATATGTGGGTGCTTACGGTGGATGGGGGACAAACGATATGTGGGAGACTGATAACACGCCCTGAGCTCGGGGCGTGGATATTGGAAGGGAGGATGGAGATGCGATGGGGTAAGACTAATAGTGCGCCCTGAGGTCCGGTCCTTCGGGATCTTGGGGGGCGTGGCTATTAGAGGGAGGCGGTGCTTCTGTAGAGAAGAGTTGAGTCTGCACTAGAGAAGTGTATGGAGATAAGCTGTATTCAGGTCGTTAGGGAGCATGCTAGGCTAGCCTTCTTGCATACCTAACTGTTTGATGCAGAGACGGACAGGAAACTAGAGAACGGTAAACATATATATTTCTAACTTGTATGTTTGCTGCAGGGATAACCGTTCGGCCATGGGGTAAGAAATATGAGTTTATGCTTATGCCTGCTTATTCATTTTGTCTGCATCATAGAGACCTCCCGTTAGCGCTTCATGCATTGCATCGGTCGGACAATGACTATTAGTGCAGAGCTGAACCTTGGCTACGGCTACTTCGGCAGTGATGTGCAACCATGAGTCACAGCTGCTAATAGGATCAGAATGTGAGTCATTGGTTAGCTGGATTACCGCTACCGATCCTGAGTTACTCGGGGACCGACCTCTGATTGATAGTTAACTTGTGTGCTTGATTGATGGTCCCTAAATGCTGCCTGTCCCTAGAATCATTGGATATAGTTCACCAAACACGCTGCGCACACCAGAACAGGATTCCTCGTGCTTGAATTGGTTGCCTCGATTGATTGGTTGTTTGATTATGTTTTCAAAGAATGTTTCCAAACAATGTAATATGACTCTGCTAGAACTGCATGAAATAAACCTAAGTAAAAGTAGCAAGATCACTAGTAATGCAATATTTTGCCACATAATTACTTAGTGTAGGTTTCAGGGGGTGTAGCTTCTGTTCAGTTGTTTTATCTCACCAGTACTTGCATAAAGTGCTGACCCACCAACAGTTTGCTTGTTCTCAGGTGCTCGTTCGTCTGAGGAAGCGATAGCCATGCCTCATCCCAAGGAGCCGGAAATCTAGAGTCGATGCCTGGAGCCGCATCGAGCTTGTGCCTGCTTTGAACTGCTTTTATATAGAGGGACATAATGTATGGAACGGTGTTATTGTAATCAAGAGAAGAGTGCTTGAGCGAAATGTAATCTCGGCCATGTGCCGCTTGTAACACTTTCGATTATCAATAAAAGAGCTTTCATTTCATGTGCCATTGTGTTCTTTACTTTTCTGCAATATGTGTCGCTGCTTCAATATCGAATAGCTTACTTGCCCTTGTTCAAAGCTTTGGCCTTGTGCAAGCGTACTTTAGGCTTGCACGGCATCATGTCCCGATGAGAACAATAGGCCCGCGGGAGAGCTGTAACGTGGTAATTCACGTTCAGATTGGGACTATTGGGCTTGCGGGAGATTGGGGCGTGACATAATGGTATCAGAGCGACTCGATTCTTTGCCTATTCCGTTGCTTCCAACTCTGAGATGTGCCTGATGTGAGATGCAATGAACATTCCATACAATGAGTCCGTAAATATTCTCAAAGTGCCGGTAAAAGTTTTCTGGATTTGGTTTTCATTGCTTGAGATATGATTTATGATTTTGAGATTGCTAGAGTTTTGATTTATGATGGTGAGGGATGAGGACTATCGCTGCTTTATGGTTTCGTGAGTTTGTCCTTGAGTTTCGAGGACGAAACTCTTTATTGGTGGGTAAGTATGTAGTGCCCCGCTCCGCGTCGGCACTATGTACAAGTGGGATCGACTTGTTTGCTCGAACGGAAGTCTTCTCGGAGAATTCCTGACCGATTAATCAAGGTGAGTGGGCAGAACTGCATTCTCTGATTCTTGCACGACTTAATAATGAATCTGAGTTTTTAAATGCTTGCATACTAAGAAGATTGTTTCATAAGAAGAATGATAGAACCGACTCAGTATGCTAATAAGAGAATTCACATAGCTTGTCATCGAAAAGAATATGCTGCCTAACTAAGAGAATATGTATGCTTGTCCGAAAAGAGATATAATCATTGATATGCTAAGAAGATAGAACTGCATATTTACTTGATGTGATAATAGATCCGTGCCATGCTAGTCTCAACTAGAAGATCGTTCATATGCTTGCTTGTCATCGTATTGATATGGCTTGTCTTTAATGCTTAAAAGAAGGAATGCTTGATTCGATGTGAGAGTAAATGCTTGTCATGTGTGTGCTAGACTAGTAGCCCGCCTAACGTACGGTCCTACGGGGATCGTGGGGGTGCGGCTATTAGGAATATGAGAAGATGGTTCGATTATGACTTTGTCATGTTGTGTGCTATTGTGAAAGAGATGTGCTAGTGATATGTGGGTGCTTGCGGTGGATGGGGGACAAACGATATGTGGGAGACTGATAACACGCCCTGAGCTCGGGGCGTGGATATTGGAAGGGAGGATGGAGATGCGATGGGGTAAGACTAATAGTGCGCCCTGAGGTCCGGTCCTTCGGGATCTTGGGGGGCGTGGCTATTAGAGAGAGGCGGTGCTTCTGTAGAGAAGAGTTGAGTCTGCACTAGAGAAGTGTATAGAGATAAGCTGCATTCAGGTCGTTAGGGAGCATGCTAGGCTAGCCTTCTTGCATACCTAACTGTTTGATGCAGAGACGGACAGGAAACTAGAGAACGGTAAACATATATATTTCTAACTTGTATGTTTGCTGCAGGGATAACCGTTCGGCCATGGGGTAAGAAATATGAGTTTATGCTTATGCCTGCTTATTTATTTTGTCTGCATCATAGAGACCTCCCGTTAGCGCTTTATGCATTGCATCGGTCGGACAATGACTATTAGTGCAGAGCTGAACCTTGGCTACGGCTGCTTCGGCAGTGATGTGCAACCATGAGTCACAGCTGCTAATAGGATCAGAATGTGAGTCATTGGTTAGCTGGATTACCGCTACCGATCCTGAGTTACTCGGGGACCGACCTCTGATTGATAGTTAACTTGTGTGCTTGATTGATGGTCCCTAAATGCTGCCTGTCCCTAGAATCATTGGATATAGTTCACCGAACACGCTGCGCACACCAGAACAGGATTCCTCGTGCTTGAATTGGTTGCCTCGATTGATTGGTTGTTTGATTATGTTTTCAAAGAATGTTTCCAAACAATGTAATATGACTCTGCTAGAACTGCATGAAATGAACCTAAGTAAAAGTAGCAAGATCACTAGTAATGCAATGTTTTGCCACATGATTACTTAGTGTGGGTTTCAGGGGGTGTAGCTTCTGTTCAGTTGTTTTATCTCACCAGTACTTGCATAAAGTGCTGACCCACCAACAGTTTGCTTGTTCTCAGGTGCTCGTTCGTCTGAGGAAGCGATAGCCATGCCTCATCCCAAGGAGCCAGAAATCTAGAGTCGATGCCTGGAGCCGCATCGAGCTTGTGCCTGCTTTGAGCTGCTTTTATATAGAGGGACATAATGTATGGAACGGTGTTATTATAATCGAGAGAAGAGTGCTTGAGCGAAATGTAATCTCGGCCATGTGCCGCTTGTAACACTTTCGATTATCAATAAAAGAGCTTTCATTTCATGTGCCATTGTGTTCTTTACTTTTCTGCAATATGTGCCGCTGCTTCAATATCGAATAGCTTACTTGCCCTTGTTCAAAGCTTTGGCCTTGTGCAAGCGTACTTTAGGCTTACACGGCATCACGTCCCGATGAGAACAATAGGCCCGCGGGAGAGCTGTAACGTGGTGATTCACGTTCAGATTGGGACTATTGGGCTTGCGGGAGATTGGGGCGTGACAGTGTTGACATTCGGGGTACTCCTCTACCTCCTCCTTCACTCTGAGCATGAGATATCTTCTGGCCTCCCGTCCTCGCCGACAACCTCTGCATAGTAAGCTTATGCCTTCGAGCTGCTACAAGTACTTCTTCATAAGTCTAGTAGTCATGCCCCTCTACCAGTTATAGAATCTCCAGATGAAGTCCTTGTTGGAACCTCATCTCCCAATCCGACTCTGTAGCCACCATAGTCAGAGCGAATCTACTCATCCTACAAAACTCAACTGCATATCCATCTACGGTCTTGCCAGCCTGCTTGAAACCGATGAACCTATATTGGAGCTCATATTGTGCTACGACTCCAAATTACTTGGCCCAAAATCGATTCTTGAAACTGTCCCAAGAGATAGGATGCCTCAAGCCAACCTCCACTGACGCCCACCAATCACGGGTAAGGTCTTAAAGCTACAATCGGACCTGATCAACTTGTTTCTCAGCTGAAACCTTTGCTGCTGCCAAGATAACTTCGATGTCATGGAGCCACGCATCTGTCGTGATGGCATCCTCTATGCCGTCAAAATACCTCGAGTTAAGTCGGCAAAATTTGATCGATGCCCCCGAATCTGTCCTTCCGCCTCTCTCTAGAGCCATTTGCAACCCTTGATTCACTAAGACATTTTGTTCCTGTTGCTGAAATTATTGATACTACTGAGTTGCTAACATCCCTCGGATGATCTCCAATAATGTCGGAGTGTCAAGTACCGCTGGTATGGCTGTAGGTACTGGGATCTCTGGGGTATGTCATTCATCATGATTTGCTACTGGTTCGACTGTCTCGACTTGCTCAATCACTGGCTCAACCCGGACCTGACTCAAAGCAGGTGATGCCTCTCGATGCGGCCCAGGGGGACCCTGACCTACCAGATTTGCTGCTCCAGCAACTGAAGAAGCCCTAAAGAAAGGACAATAGACATCAAGAACTGGACGGGAAGGATCAAAGAAGCAATTGATTTGATAGTCAAGCAGGCCATCGAGAAGAATAAATTTAGGATTTTAAAGGCATGTTTGATTGAGACTCCTATGACCATAACACCCCACAAGTCTGAAAATACAGACCTGCATGGGCCACCACTAAAACCTTGTCACGTCCCATTACTAGAATACGAAGACGGACATGGCCAGCTATCCCGTACAAGGTACTATACGTCGTACGATGATCATGGCTGTAACTAGACAAGGGGGTGCATACTACAAGCAAGTCACTTAGGGTCACACAAAATATTTATTGTCTTAATCAGTCAAACAAGAATAGCAAACATAGAACATGTATGATAAAGCGGAAAGGCATCCCAATCACCCCATCAAAATATTTTAGAGACCAGCTATACAAAATAAGATGCTAGCAGAGTAGCAAAAGTACATGACCATGATCAACTGCAGTCTGATTAATTATAAACATGTAAGGAACTAAATGTCCAGATCTACGGCTAATAAGTGTTGGTGTCTAAACGTCCAAAAGAGAAAATATACAATATCGAGCAGGGAAGAAGAAATCCACTCGTGTCCCTCAGCGGCCAACCGTCTGGTGCACGCCATTGTTCAGGAAGAAGTACGCTGGATCCTCGGGTGCTGGCTCTAAACCTGGCCATGCAAAACTAGTAGATTTAGACCCTAAATAGCAAGTACCGCAAAGGAAGCACGAATGAAGAAACAAAACCAGAGGGAAATAAACATATACATAGTTGTCTCGTAGTTTCGGTCCATAGCCTATCGTGATACAACAATCTAACCCTACAACCAAACAAGGACAAGGGTTAGACCATTGCACCATAATAGTCTATGTCCCTAAACTATTCAATAAAAGATACAATCACAAATAAGTTCAATTACAGTATCGGCCAATCACTTGTACGGCTTGCTAGGTGGAGTCTGGGTTATCCCAGTGGTATTATGCATGCAATAGGAATCCTCAAATTGAACATGCACTAGCAGGGCTATCTGAGCCATGAATCGCCACATAACACATAGTAATTATGCACCGTTCCCTCAAAAGGCCACCGTGCTAAGATCGCATAGAACACATAGTATAATATAATAGTCGGATATCGAAATCCACTAATGAGGATTTAACAATATCCAAATGGGGCCAGCCTTCACTCCCCAGATAAATATTTAAGGGTGGCTAGTTAAACGTGATCTTGGAATTTTGTCCCTCCCAATGTCCTATAAGTTTTAGTTGCCTACTTAACCCTACGATTAGCTGAAATCATATGACGTGATCACATGTTATTCCCCTTATATGTCGTACCGCAGTACAGGCACATTGGATACAAATCAACTTTTTCACTTTGCTGTTTAATTTGAATTTATCCAGCATGATATAATAATTAACTCAAGTCTCAGCCACGCTTGGTTATTGACCAACTATCATGTCCATGTTGGAGGAATCGTATCATATCACATATCGCATAGCACGTAGGTATACCTCGGTGTAAAATATGTAACATAATCGCGTAGGAATACTTAGCACGTAGGAACACGTAGCACTTAGTTAGTGTATCTGTACGGATATCATTAGCCGGGTCAAGTTACCAATCATTGATAAATCATATGAGTTCTAGCACATAGCATCACATAAGTTAAGTCAGGCACATAAGTGGTCATGGTCATTTGGCGCATGGGTAATATGGATACTTGGCGCATAGCCTATAATCTGGTTAGGCACTTAGTCGAGTCTAACACCTGGTCACTGAGATTACATACACTTATAATCATTAAAATCATCCATGGCATCACAAAATCCAATAAAATCTCCAAACTAAGCAAAACCACAAAATATGTACATATGGCCGCATAAAGATCAGGGACGTATAGAGTCAGTGCCATATAAGTCAAGGACACATAGGATAAAGGCCGCATAGGAGTCAGTGCCGCATAGGAGTCAGTGCCGCATAGGTCAAGGCAAAGTCCACTCCTTGGGACAAGTGCTGAATGATATGCATTAAATGCGTGTCAGAGAAGTGACTGAAGTGATGGACGTGACAAGCCATAAATTGTGTCAGAGAAGAGACAAGAACTCTCGGTCGTATAGATGCTGGCCGCATGAGAACTTCATCTTCTCCAGACAGCAAGTTCAGCCATGGTGAAAAAGCTTTAAAACTAAAAGTTGTTTCCTACATAAAAATTTTATTTTAACTCCAAATCAAGTGAAACAAAAGTCCAAAATCGCATGAAATCGAATGCTCTACCACATGGAACAATTAGTTTTCAAAGATACTAAGTTTAAGTAGATCAAAACCAAGAAAAACTCATCTGGCCTATGAAAACCCTTAACTATAAATTTAGATCTAGCCAAATTCACCCATCAAAATCGAAAACTCCAAGTATTAAAAGTTTCTATAATCATAATGTACACATATTAGACTAAAAATGCAAGGAAAAAAAATTAAAATCTAAGGGTTTCTCCATGTCATGCAAGGTGTACATGCCTAAAATGAAAAAAGAGAGAAAAATGAGAGAATGGGTGAAGAGAGAGAAAGAAGTTAGCGTATATAGTCAGGGCTTGAGGTTTAGACCATGGGTTCAACTCATGACCAAACTAACCCAAACAAATAAACCATGAACCAATCTAAACCAAAGAATGGGTCTAGTCTCCATGCAACCTAATTATCATGCAAGCAAAAAATAATACGTTCTGAATACGTATATCGGGAACGGGGAGTGACAGTAATTACCAAAGATGAGGCAGTCTCGTCAAGATTATGTCAGAGTAATTATAACTTTTGACTATTTCTTCAAAGGAAAGCCATGTGACGGTTTCCAAAGGAGAGTAGCAAAAAAATTGCACGTATAGCTACGATTTTCCCTGAGTAAAGGAATATTAGGTATTCAAGAAGAACGTGTACATTTATTGTGAAGATTGCGGCATGCAATTTGAAGTATTAAAGTGAAAGCTTTCTCTAATTATTGGAATTGGATATATTCCTTGTAACTGTTGTCATGTATCAAGCAGACCGAAATTTGTGTGGGCGTTCAGATCCGAAATGTGCACGTATTCACTACAAGAGAAAAAACCTTTTTACAATATTAAAAAAAAGTTGTAAAAAGGCTTTTAAACGTTTAATAGAAGGTTATTATATTCACGGTTGTAAAAGGGGAGGTTATGTTCGAACGTCGTGAAGATGTTGTAGAGTTTACAAACATTGTTGAAATTTATAAAATCTGACGAAAACCTTTCTACAACGTTTTCCAAGTATTGTACAAATAATTTTTAAAACATGTTACAAGTATTTTAAATATAATTTCAACAACGTTTTACTGATGTGGTAGAACCATAGAAACAATATCTACCACGTTTAGTAAACGTTGTGCATAGATTTAGTACAACTGTGAACAATATTATAAAAAGAGTTTATACAAGTTTTAAAAAATGTTATATATGTTATTAAATCATGTTTGTTAAACGTTGAAAATAATATTTGTATGTTATAATTGTAATATCAACAATAATTTAAAAATATTGTAAATAAAATTTACAACGTTTAGAAAAGTTGTTAAAATATTATCTTACAACAATTTCTAAACATTGTTGATTGTGTTTCCATTTAAAAATATATATACAATTTATAAATAAAAATATATTGATTATAATTATAATACAAATATAAATATATTCTTCTAATTCCCGCTCCCGCTGTTGTTGATGTTGTTGTTGGATGATGGTCTCGGTTTTACTAGATCCTTCTCACCAAACTTCGGATCGATCGAGTACTTTTCGGTCACTAGCTCCAGAATAACAATCCCAAATTTGTATATGTCACTCTTCTTTGTTATCTGAAGAGTGTATGCATACTCTACAAACACAAACATAAGAAACAAGTGAACACTATTTATTAATCTTTAAATATCAAAGATGATGGATTGATGACATTAACTAACCTGGACAATGTATCCACCGGATCCAGCGATAACATGGCCCAACCCACATTTGTCTGAAGTTTGTCTCCTCCATATATGATCCTAGTTAAGGTAGCAATTTCAGCACCCATATTTGTCTGAAGCCACTTCCTTAGGCCTATGTGCACCTGAAGAATTCATACAATCCGATAAATAAAGGTGGTTGTTATAATGTGAGTTACTAAAGGGTTGGATTCTCACTTTGTATTTTAGTCCCACATTAGTTAGAGATTAGTATTACACCTTCATTGGGTTGCATAAATAAAGTCTTTGCCTTCCACTATGGGATTACACTAATAAAAGATCTTCTCCTATTTTCTTCTTCCTTCTTCTACGTTTATTCTAACACCTTATCAGCACCAAAATCTAATGGGAGAAAATAAGCGAGAGCATCTCAGTGAAGTCGTCATTTACGGATTCTCCACTTCGGCAATAGTTATGGTTATTTATGTTTATTTTTTCTACATATGCTTACCCTAGGCGTAGCCTGATGTTGATATTTATACATCTCTTGGCATACCGCTAGGGCAAAAAGAATAATTTTTAATCTATTCATCTCACTTCTTTTAGTTAACTCTGATAGCACTCCGATGTTAATCACATATAGATCTCTCGGAGAGAACGTTGGAGTTATTCTTTATTAATTTATTTTCTTTTATATATGTTAATACATTCAGATCAAAACCATCAGAGCCCTGATGAATATGAACATGAATTGTTTGGTCTATAACTTCTGGAACATCTTTGTACGAAGCATACCATATGTGGTATTTTTGAAAGACTTCTTGAACATAATCATTGTTCAAAGCATACCATGAATATCTAGTGTTTGGTATTTACCTACGACTTCTGGAACATCATTATTCGAAGAATACCATGAACAAGATTCGTTTGGTATAAATAGACTTCTGAAACATCATTGTTTGAAGCATACACCATGAACATGAATTGTTTGGTGATTTATCAAGTTCTTATGTTAACTTGTTATTATTGATCTTATACATCATTATGTCGAGCCTCACAAAGCATGATTTCAAGCCTCTAAACTTAAAAGGCCAGAACTTTCTGAATTGGAGATTGGATGCTGAATTGCTCATTCAAGCCAAAAAGCTTAAGTGACGCAATTGTGGCTGATAAGCCAATATCTGCACAAGATAAAGCGAAAACTTTAATTTTCCTAAGATATTATATTCATGATGATCTCAAGGCTGACTACTTAACAGTCAAGGACCCCTTGGTGCTATGGAATTCTCTAGCTGAGAGATATGATCACCAAAAAATGGTCATACTACCAGGTGAACTCCATGAATGGCTCAATCTATATTTTCAAGATTATAAGACAGTTGCAGCCTATAATTCAACTATGTTCAGGATTACTTCACAATTGAAGTTATGTGGTGAAGAAGTGACAGAGCATTCCATGCTAGAGAAAGGTTATCCTCTTAGCAGAAAATATATTGAAATAATTCAATATGGATAAAGCTCATCCCCTTAGCACTCCAATGCTTGTTTGATTTTTAGATATCAATAAAGATCAATATTCTCTTACGGACGACAATGAAATGATGCTAGGACCCGAAGTACCGTACCTTAGTGTCATTGGAGCATTAATGTATCTATCACAATGTACAAGGCCAGACATATCATTCTCTGTCAATCTGTTGGCTAGATATAGTTCGGCGCCAACTCGTAGACATTAGAATGGCATTAAACATGTGATGAGATATCTTCGTGGAACTACCAACATGGGATTATTTTATACTTGTTGTTTATCTGCCATCGCGAATCTAGTTGGCTTTGTAGATTCAGGTTATTTATCTGATCCCCATAAAGGTTGTTCACAAACTGGATATGTGTTTCTTAATAGCAATGCAGCTATTTCTTGGCGTTCAACAAAACAGACAATGGTTGCTACCTCCTCAAATCACTCAAAAATCTTGGCTCTCCATGAAGCAAGTAGAGAATGTATTTGGCTGAGATCGTTGATTCAACACATTCGTAGCTCCTGTCACCTTTCCCCTACCACAGATAATTCAACTGTTATTCATGAGGATAATGCAGCATGTATTGCACAAATTCAAGGTGAATTCATTAAAGGAGATAGGACTAAGCACATCTCACCGAAGTTTTCTATACTCATGAGCTCTAGAAGAACTTTGATATCGACGTCCAATAAGTTCGCTCAAGTGATAATCTTGCAGACTTGTTCACCAAATCGTTGCCAAAGTCAACTTTTCAGAAACTAGTTCATGGAATTGGAATGTGACGTCTTCATCAGCTGACTGTTCATGATCAACATCATCAGGGGGAGTGATTGTTTTCAGGGGGAGATACATTTTGTATGGAATATAACGCGTTGTACTCTTTTTCCTTAGTCATGAATTTTTTTTCATTGAATTTTTTCTTACAAGGTTTTAATGAGACAACATTAAGCGTGTCCAACACTTATCTAAGTCATCATAAAGATTGTACTATTTTCTTTCGTACAGGTTTTGTCCTAATGGATTTTTCTGGCAAAGTTTTAATGAGGCAATAGGCTTAGAGATTGTGGTCATCCAAAGGGGAAGTATTATAACGTGGGTTACTAAAGGGTTGGATTGCCACTTTGTATTTTAGTCCCACATTAGTTAGAGATTAGTATTACACCTTCATTGGGTTGTATAAATAAGACTTTTGCCTCTCACTATGGAATTACACTAATAAGATATCGTCTCTCCTATTTTCTTCTTCCTTCTTCTACGTTTATTCTAACAGTGGCTATACAATGACATATTATTTAGTTTCTGGATCAGTAAATGCCAACTAATTGGATGCAGTTATTATGTGATCACATTTTGGATAGAAAACTAAGCATTACCACCGTCATGGCTGTGTACTCCTTGCATCTTCGAAAATCCCTTTGCAGGCCTCTCAATAGGATTTTAGAAAAAATATACTGGGTTATGTGACAGCCTGTAAAATTGGAATCAACCTGCGGCGGAGGTAATATAGATATTTGAAACTCAAACCTTTATCGCATCTTTGGAGTTTAACAAGGTTTCATAAGAGAGTGTTTTATCGTGTGGAGCAAAGGCTACTAGCTAGAGACATACATGCAGTTTATAGAAATTTCCACAATTTTTATTAGTTAACACAAGGAGAAGGGATAAGAAAGAAGTGGTGTTCAGTTTTCAAGAATCTCAATTTTCTGAAGTATATGGCCAGGATAAGAACAAATTGATACAAGTAACTACATTAGCAGCCCACATAAAAGGAGAAACACTTCTCACATGTCACGTTCCACCCATGCCCTTGAGAACTTTTCGCGCTCAAGTCAGGCAAGTAAGAAACATGTGCGTTGTTGAAATAAAAATTCTAAAATGCATTAGTAATATGTTGAAAGATAAAACAAACGAGAATATCCATGAGATGTTGGAGTAGAGGAGGATGATTAGCAATATGTTGAAAGGTAGAATCCAGTGCAAAATCAAGAGGAATCCAAATAGCGGATGGATTGGCTTAAATTACAATATTAGACATAAATGCATAAAAGACATGTTTATAATTTGGATATCTGAAGTTTCCACTGAACAAGTCTATCTTGAAGCCAAATGAAGAAAAGATGGAAAACAGTGGTAGTGTTTCATTAAAGATAATGAAACTGGATCTAGTGAAAAGCCTCACAAAGAAGCATACATCAAGTCTCGTATGCCCGTATGCTTCAACTCCAGCAAATATTTGCACCTACTATGGATAAAGACACCGACACATTCCACGGAGTTTTGAGACATCACAAGAAACATATCTGTAACTAGTAAATAAAACAGAGGCTACATAATTCCATATTTCGCTGTCATACAATGAAATTTGTAAGTCTGTATATAACATAAGATTAATGATACAACAGACAGCATCCAGATGGATGGCCAAGTAGAATGAATAACGGTTACAAACACATTATATAACCATCTACACATACAGATCAGAGACAGAAATAAGCAGAATTTACTAATTCGGAAACCATCCTTCTGCCATGTCTTCATCAGCACTGCCATCCTCGCCCTCAAGAAGCCACTGCTCGAGTTCATCCAACTCGTCCTCCTCGTGACTGTTCCAGCCGCTCAAAGAATCCCAATAACCATTTCCCAGTTCCTCGCCACGGCATTCAACATCCAGGAATGGCCGGTTTCTAGCCAAAGCATCTACCATATCCCTGTTCAAACTGCCAGTCACTCCCAGCAATCTCAACCTTGGGAAGTAAGGCTTCTTAAACCACCGAAAAGCGAGTGGTGTGATGCCACCACATTCAAAAAGATCCAACAAATGCAAGCTACTCCCATGTGACCCACCCTCAATTTGCATCGACGCTAATGCCATTACTGATGAGTCCCCTATGTGTGGGCATTCTCGCAGGCGGAGCTCTACAATTGGGACTCTGCTTTTAGCAAGGGAGAAAATTCCATCATCGGTGAGATTAGGAACCTTCGACAGGTCTAGAACTTGCAAGCCTGATCCAAAAGAGGCAGCAAATATAGATGAGATGCAAGCATTTGTTAGCCTTTTGCATCCTCTTAGGGACAATGAGATCAACTGGCACTTCCCGGAACCCAAGTATGAAAGTCCCAAATCACTGATATTAGTGTTGTCCAATTGTAATGTCTGCAACTTTGGAAGTGAGCTCACAGCAATTAGCGCTTCATCGCCAAGGTTTCGACAGTCCCTCAAGTCGAGAACCCCGAGTTCTATGTTGCACGACAATCTCACAACACCAAGGTTGGTCAAGCGATTACACCACCTTAAGCTAACATGAGTCAGAGATAAGGAAGTAGCAGCGATGTCATGAAACACAAGATCCGTCAGTTGGCTTCCATGGGACACCCTAAGCTTGCTTAGGCAAGAGCACGCATGTATAATGGCCCTAAAACCGGTATCTGTAACCCGGGCGAAACCACCGAGATTTATACTTTCCAAAGAAGAGCAAGCTTCCGCCATTAGAAGGATACCTAGATCATTCACTCGACGAAAGTGGGTAAATAAGTACTCCTGGCTTCGGACCAGCGAAATATGTTTCAATTTACCATGTGGGTTGATCTGCTGAAGGCCATTGTTTGTGAGATCAGAATCTGCTGAAGGTTCTAAAATAGGAGCATCTTGAAGGTCAATGTGGACAAGGGATGGAAGGCCTTTTGAAATAGAGTCCACTAAGAAATCCGTGATATAGTCCACTGAGAGGCATAGCTTCTGAAGACTAGGAAATGTTGGTTTTTGAAAATTACGTTGGAGCTGTTTGGACTCCACAGTCGAAGTGAGCAACCTAGTCAACATTTCCAGGGGAATATAGCCAATCTCGAGAGCAATCAGTTCTTCCGAAGCAGTTGCCCAGACTTCAGCAAACTTAGGATTATCAAATATTGAAACATCAAGCGCCAAGCTCAAAGACTATCAAAAAATACAGATGTCAGATTGATCATGCACCTCCTTGGCTCCTTCAGACCAAAAAATATTCCATTGAAAATATGTGCCACTCACATAATAAAGCAATTAACTTAATTGACAAATATTCTAAGAAGAAAGTATAGGGAATGTATTCGCATATACAGGAAAGAGATCATTCTACGGATTTACATTGACAGCCTCAACATTTCAGTACTAGCTTCATACACTTGACGCAATCACTTCATCTTAATACTTCCATCCATTTAAGTGAATTTATTATTAAGTCATGGTTTTGATAATGTCTTAAAAAAAAAGTTGGTGATATAATGCTCTCTCCATGCAATGTAGTCACATTAAAATTTAAAACCATGTGAAAGTGAATTGTCAAGCTCATTTGAGCACATGGTTTGTTGTCAAATCACTGGGTTCTGCTTTGCCCATCAAATTTAATGGTTTGTCATCATAATAAAGGAAAACCATGTTAATCCCATGTGCTACCCACGTGCCTATGTTTTCTTACTAAGACATGGTTATATAATGTATTAATGTTAACTTGCTGACTAATACGTTTCACTGGTTTAGTGTTGATATGCAAGGTTATTGCTTCAAAAATATTTGCCATGGTGATTGAATAAATAACTACAAAGCCTTCTCAAACTTTTAGGGTTGGATATTTGAATTATTTTCTTCCATTTTATTTTGTCAAGGGCCACTTAGTATCTAAAAGTTAATAAATAAAATATCCTTTTCGTATGCAAAATATTCTTAGTCGTCGAATGACCAAGGCACTGGTACAGCTTAGTTGAGGCACCATCTAAACTTAACCACAGGGAAACATACGACGTAGTGCCCGCTGATGCATAAAATCTTAGTTTCTATGTGTTCAACACCTCACATGTCCAAACTAGACACCAATCCAAATGATTGGAATGCATTCATCCATCTAGAGGAGATTGCAACCTTGGCTTTGATTTCCTGTGACCGAGTGTATGTTAGATGGTTGGAGTTTAGTTTCTCTGGTTGTAAGTGTCACTCCCCGTTCCCGATATACGTATTTGAAACATATTTTATTTTAGCATAGTTGCATGTGCATGGAGACTAGACTCATTCTTTGGTTTAATCTGGTTCATGGTTCATTTTGTGGGTTGGTTCAAGTCATGAGAACCATTGGTTCAACCCCCAACCCTACCATATATTTCTCATGCAAGATGTACTTGCCTATGGGAAAAGGGGAGGGGACACAAGAGAGAAAATGAAGTAATGAAGAAAGATAATGAGAGGGACAAACATAATGAACCAATAAGCCAACCTCTCATTATCTCTCTCTTCATTACTTCATTTTCTCTCTCTCTCGTCCCCTCCCCTTTTCCCATAGGCAAGTACATCTTGCATGAGAAATGGAAAAACCCTCCATATTATTGGTTCATTATGTTTGTTATGCAGTGTTCTAAAAATCGGGCTAGGCGGCCGCGGCCGCCCACCGCACCAATTTCGGCCAATTCGGCCAACTAGGCGCCTGTTCGGACCTAGGCGGGCCAGTTCGCCCAGTTCGGCCCAGTTCGGCCAATTCGGTCAAGACAAAAATTCAAAAATTCAAATTTTCAATTTTTGAAATTTCAGATTTGAAATTGCAAAAAATATTCAAAAAAAGTTCAAATTCCCAAAAAAATTAAAAAAATTGCAATAAAAACTCAAAATATCAGAAAAAAATTCTAAATATAAAAATAATTTCAAATTTTTTAACAAATTTAAAACTAAAAATTCAATTTTTTTTTAAAAAAATTTTGTTCGGCCGCCTAGGCGGCCCTTTGGCGCACCGATTCCGCCTAGCGCAATTTATAACATTGTTGTTATGTGTTTCTAAGCACTTTTAATAATTTGAGTTTTTGGTTTTAATGGATGGATTTGAGTAGATCTACATTTTAAGTTAGAATTTTCATGGGTGCTATGTGTTTTTCGTGGTTTTAATCTACTAAAACATGGTATTTTAGAAAAGCAATTTTTGCTACATGATAGAGCTTTCAATTTCAAACGTTTTGGCTTTTGGTTCACTTGATTTGGACTTAAAATGAGAATTTTATAATCAAAACAATTTTTGAATTTTTGGAGCTTTTTCACCTTGGCCGAACCTGCTGTTGGAGAAGACGAAGTTCACATGCAACCAGCAAGCTATGCGGCTGAGAGTGTCATGCGGCCTGAGAGGGTTATGCGGCCTGAACTCTTTGCCGCATACTGACAGCATACGTCCATCTTGTTGGAAGCATGACTGCTTATTTACACAAGTGTCCTTCAACTCCTTGTGTTTTCACTCGCTGAACGAATGAAAAATTTGCTAAGTCCAAGGAGCATATGCGGCCAAGTGACATATGCGGCAAGAAGAGCATGCGGCCACCTTTCTTGGACGCATGACTCTGAACCGTTAACACTTATTTCCTTGACTTTGTCCTTTCTCTCTGACACACTTTATTGAATTGTCACTTCAGTCATATCAATCACTTTATGTTACTTCACTGACACTTCATTTATTGGCCGTCACTTCAACACTTGTCCCAAGGAGTAGACTTTAACCCTGAGCATGTTGCCCCGACTTCATATGCTGCCAGAACTTCCCATGCGGCCTAGAGACCCATGCGGCATTGATTGAATGTTTTCTTATTCCTTATAATTGGGATAATGCTTGTGTTATGATTCTAAGGAATAATGGATTTAGTAACCAGACCTTGTGCCAGACATGACCATGAGCTAAGATTGGCTATGAACATGGCATGAGTTGAACTGAGATTTCAGTATGAACCCAACTAAGTGGATAGTGACTAACCGGCTATGGACATGACATAAGCTTCGGGTTACAATATGATATTGATTCATGCGACACAATGTATAATTGGTAATTGGACTCGAATACTGTATCCGTGCTGATACAAATTATTGCCTGAAAGTGTATATGATCGGATGTGCGCCGGGGTGCGACATACCATGTCATGTATTAAGTGATTTATATTGGGTTGTGCATCGATAATGCCTCCAAATTCCTGAACGTGTGATATTATAAATATATATTATTTTTCCAGTACGGACATGATACGCGAGTCAACTACCAAAGTGGCTAGAATATTGATTGACTGAATGTTGCATACACGCTCGGGTCAATCCAGATTGAACTTCTATGGATTCGTATCTAGCATGCTCGTACTTTGTACGACATCTTAAAAGAAATTATCATGTAACCACGCCTTAAGATTTCAAACACAATATAGGGCTAATTAGGTAACTAAAAGTGGTAGTAACATTTGGAGGGAACGGTATCTCGAGATCATGCCAACGAACTTTTTCACAGAGATTCATTCTAAATACGTTGTGGGCTGGCCACCACAGATATTGTATATCATCCGTCTTAGTGGAGTGCAGTATCTGATCTATTATAAATAATGTCGAGCCACTGTTTCACTATAGGAACATTGGAACAATACCGTATTTTTAGCGCAGTGGCCCTACGGGGAACTGGTGCATCATGTAAGTGCATGTATATTCTTTTTTGGCTCAGTTAGCTCATGTTCGGCACTGGCGTGATCTGAGGATACCTATTATGCATTATTTCTGAGATAATCTCAGACTCCACAAAATAGTAAGCCGTACAAGTGATTGGCCGATATAAGAAAATGGACTTGGTTGTGATTGTATTATTTGGTTAGTAACCTAGGAAAATGGACTATCATAGTGTGATGGTTCAACCATTGTCCTTGTTTGGTTATAGGGTTGGGCCTTTGCGCTAGAATATGACATGGACCTAAGTTACGACATTGAACCTATGTATTATTATATAATTATTTTTTGGATTTTTGTTTCTCCATTTCGTGATTCCTTTGTGGTACTTGCTATTTGGGGTCTAACCCCACTGGTTTTGCATGGCCAGGTTTCGAGCCAGCACCCGAGGATCCAACGTACTATCCCCCAACTCATGGTGCGTACCAGGAACATGGTCACAGAGGATAACGAGTAGGTTCTCTTCTTCCCTGCTCATCATTGTACATTTACTTCTTTTGGGCGTTTAGCCACCGGCACCTGTTAGCCGGTACGTCTGGACATTAGACTCCTTAAATGACTGTATTAAATCAGACTGCAGCTGATCACTGTCATGTACTTTTGATACTCTGTCAGCTTCTTATTTTGCAAAGCTGGTCTCTAGAACATTTTGAGAAAGCGTTTGGGACGCCTTATTGCTTTATTATACATGCTCTATGTTTACTGTTTCTTGTTTGAATGAGTGAGACAAAAGTTCTTGACCATAGGAGACTTGATTGTAGCATGCACCACATTGTCTTATTACAGCCGTGATCGTCGTACGACGTATATATCTTGTACGGGGTAGCTGGCCATGTCCGTCTCCGTATTCCGGTACTGGGGCGTGACAAGGTTTTAGTGATGGCCCATGCAGGTCTGTTCTTCAGACTTGTGAGGTGTCATGGTCATAGGAGTCTCAATCAAACATATCAAACATGATCCTTCTTGAAATTCTGAATTCATCTTCGATACTCAGCTTGAATTTTTCCAGATTGATTACTTCATTGTTCCTTCTCATCATGTACTTGATTATTTCTTGTACTCTTCTTTAGGGCTTCTCCTTCCCCTGATGCTACAGCAGCAAGAGAGGCAGAATTGCCAGTAGAACGAGGTCCTGTAGAACTCCAACCAAGGATCCGAGTTAAGCCCACGATAAATGGGACAGAACAGCAGGCTCCCGGTGTTCCCGTTCCTCCCGAGTGCCGGCAATACTGGATACCCCGGAATTACTAGAGATTATCCGTAGATTATTGGCTACCCAACAATACCAGATGATGGTGCAACAATAGCAGCAGCAGCAACATCAGAGACAACAGCTTCAGCAGCAAGAACAAAATGTTCTGTTAAACCAAGGGTTGCAGACGGCCATAAAACGAAGCGGGAGAATAGATTCTGGAGCATCTGTTAGATTTTGCAGACTGAATCCCAGATATTTTGCACGGAGGACACAATCACGGCAGATGATTGGCTCCAGGATATTGAGACCATTCTGGCAGCAGCTAAAGTTTCGGCCGAGGAATAGGTTGACCTGGTTCGCCTACAACTCCAAGATCTGGCAAGGGATTGGTGGGCAACGATGAAGGTAGGATTAAGGCGTCATATTTCGTGGAAAGATTTCAGGACCCGGTTCAGGACGAAATACTTTGGAATTGTGGCTCAGTGTGAGTTGCAACAAAGGTTCATTAATCTCAAGCAGGCTGGAAGGACACTAGACGGCTACGCGGTGGAGTTTTGCCGACTAAGCAGGTTTGCTCCAACCATGGTGGCAATAGAGTTGGAGAGAGCAATGAGGTTCCAGCAGGGACTTCACATGAAAATCTTACACATGGTAGAGGTACATAACTACAGACTTTTGAGACAATATTGATAGCAGCCAAGAGGGTTGAGCTTACTTCTCAAATGATGGCATCAAGAAGAGTAGATCGGAAGAGGCCTCATGGACAGAGCAATGAGGGAGGACCAGTACCGCGAACGTCAGCACCATCTCCTGGCATTCGCATCCACGACGTGACACAGAGGCCAGTAACCTCGGTAGTGATGGCACCAACTCGGCATCAGCAAGCGAGGGAGCAGCAGCAGCAACAGCGACGGGGAGCGTCGACAGGTTGTACCTATTGTGGCAAAGGAGGTCATACCCGGGATGTTTGCCGGACAGCTAACAGACTATGCTTGAGATGTAGGAGCCCTGATCACAAGGTTGACACATGCCCATTAATACAGACACCAGGAAGGCCAGTACAACAGTTTCTTGCATTGCCAGCTCCAAGGACAGTGCAGCAAGGAGGACCAACAGCAGCAGTACGGCCCTTAGCTCAGCATTCGTTGCCGAGCAGGCCCAGCTTTATAGACAGCAACAACAGTAAAATCAGCAGGGACCGCAACAACGGCAGCAAAGAAGACAGCAGCAGAGAGCTCGACAAGGCAAAGGGCAGGCACTCACCTTGTCTTTGGAGGAAACTATTGTTTCGGACGACGTAGTGGCAGGTAACATTTTCGTTACAACATTTTCAGCCATAACTTTAATTGATTCTGGAGCTTCGCACTCATTTATATCAGGACAATATGCGACAAGTATTGGATTGAAATTTGAGGCATTGCCAGAGGCTGAATATACTCACTGGCAATGGGATTGTAGAAGTTAGTAGGGTATGCCTAGCATGTCCAGTCATAGCATATGGGCATTTATTACCTGCAAAGTTGATCGAGTTCCCTATGGGTAACTTTGGCGTTATCTTAGGCATGGACTGGTTGAGAGACAGTCACGCAACGATAGACTGTTGTGAGGGTAAAGTGTTGTTTAGAATTTTCGGTCTAGAAGAGTTTGTCCTTGGCAGAATAGCAAGAGACCAGCACAAGGGAGGAGTCGCAACAGTAACAAAGGAAGAAGACCCGATATCCAAGATAGTTGAAGAATTTATGGATATCTTTCCTAACGAGCTTTCCGGATTACCCCCAGTTAGAGAAGTAGAGTTCTGTATAGAGTTGATGCTAGGAGCAGAACCAGTATCCCAGAAAGTATATCCAATGTCACCATCAGAGCTTGATCAGTTATATCGACACGTGAAAGAACTCAAGACGAAGAAGTTCATTCGTACCAGTGGATCACCGTAGGGAGCACCAACGGTATTGGTGAAGAAGAAGGATTGATCGACGCGGTTGTGTATGGATTACAGTCGGTTGAATGCAGTGACCGTAAAAAACAAGTATCCATTACCCAATTACCCAGGATTGATGATTTGTTTGATCAATTAAGCGGAGCAAAAGTCTTCTCCAAGATAGATTTACGATCAGGATATCATCAGGTGTGAGTTCGGGAGCAGGATATACCGAAGACAACATTTAGGTCACGATATGGCCATTACGAATTCCTAGTTATGCCATTCGGACAGACTAATGCTCCAGCGGTATTCATGAATTTGATGAACCGTATTTTCATGCCATACTTAGACCAATTTGTGGTAGTATTCATCGATGACATTCTTGTGTATTCTCGTAATGAGGAGCATGAAGAACATCTCAGAATAGTACTGCAAACTTTGAGGGAGCACCAGTTATATACGAAGCTTAGTAAGTGTGATTTTTGGCTGGATCACGTATCTTTTCTTAGGCACATTATTTCTGGAGCAGGAGTGTCAGTTGATCCCAAGAAGGTAGATGCATTAGAGAACTGGCCAGTTCCGAAGACAGTAGCAGAAGTGCGTAGTTTCCTGGGCTTGGCAGGATACTACAGAAGATTTGTGTCAGACTTTGCTAAGATCTCGATACCTTTGACTCGGTTGACGTGTAAGAAAGTTAAATTTGCGTGGTCAGCGGAATGTCAGATAGCCTTTGAAGAGTTGAAGAAGAAGTTAATCTCTGCACCAATCCTTACTCTCCCGGCAGGCTTCGGAGGATTTACAGTGTATTGTGAAACATCTGGCAAAGGACTTGGATGTATTTTGATGCAACAAGGGAGAGTGATAGTGTATGCTTCTCGGCAGCTCAGAGATCACGAGAAGAACTATCCAACTCACGATTTGGAGTTAGCAGCAGTAGTGTTCGCACTTAAGTTATGGAGGCACTACTCATATGGCGATCGAGTAAAAATATTCACGGATCATAAGAGTTTGAAGTATGTATTCACGCAGAAGGACCTGAACATGAGGCAGAGAAGGTAGCTAGAGTTATTGAAAGACTGACGTGGAACTTCAGTACCATCCAAGCAAGGCTAATGTAGTAGCTGATTTACTTAGCAGAAGAGGTGACAAATTTATGTTTACTCAGAAGCACAATCTAGAGGACTTACGAGAGATGGGTATCGAGATAATACTTCCACAGAGTACAGGAGTTCAGACTAGCCTACAGATTCAGTCAACTTTGGTAGATAGAATCAAGCTAGCTCGGGCAGAGGACCCGAAGATTCAAAGGCTACGAGAAGAATGTGAGTCAGGTCTTCGGAAGGAGTTGACAATACATGTGGATAGAATGCTAAGGTTTGGGGATCGTCTATGCGTACCAAGCGGGGATATTCGGCAAGAAGTTATGACTAAAGCACATAGTTCCCAGTATTCCATTTATCCGGGAGGCACGAAGATGTACCAAGATATCAATCAACATTTTTGATGGAACGGAATAAAGAGGAAAATAGCACGCTCCGCAACAAGTGAAGGCAGAACAACAGAGACCGGCAGGATTATTGCAGCCGCTCCCTATTCCTGGGTTCAAGTCATGAGAACCCTTGGTTCAACCCCCAACCCTACCATATATAAGCCAACCTCTCATCTCTCTTCATTACTTCATTTTCTTTCTCTTGTGTTCTCCCTTTTTCCCATAGGCAAGTACACCTTGCATGAGAAATGGAAAAATCCTCCATATTATTGGTTCATTATGTTTGTTATGTGTTTCTAAGCACTTTTAATACTTGGAGTTTTCGATTTTGATGGATGGATTTGAGTATATCTACATTTTAAGTTAGGATTTTCATGGGTGTTGTTTTTCGTGGTTTTGATCTACTAAAACATGGTATTTTAGAAAACCGATTTTTGCTACATGATAGAGCTTTCAATTTCAAGCGTTTTGGCTTTTGGTTCACTTGATTTGGACTTAAATGAAAATTTTATGGTCAAAACAATTTTGGGTTTTTGGATCTTTTCCGCCTTGGCCGAACCAGCTGTTGGAGAAGACGAAGTTCACATGCGACCAGCAAGCTATGAAAGCTGAGTGCCATGCGGCCTGAGAGGGTTATGCGGCCTGAAGTCTTTGCCGCATACTGACAACATGCGTCTATCTTGTTGGAAGCATGACTGCTTATTTACACAAGTGTCCTTGAACTCCTTGTGTTTTCACTCGCTGAACGAATGACAAATTCGCTAAGTCCAAGAAGCATATGCGGCCGAGTGACCTATGCGGCAAGCAGAGCATGCGGCCACATTCTTGGACGCGTGACTCTGAACTGTTGACACTTATTTCCTTGACTTTGTCCTTTCTCTCTTACATATCACATCAGTCACATCAATCACTTTATGTCACTTCACTGACACTTCATTTATTGGCCGTCACTTCAAGACTTGTCACAAGGAGTAGACTTTAATCATGAGCATGCGGCCCTGACTTCATGCGGCCGGGACTTCCTATGCGGCCCGGACTTCATATGCGGCCTAAAAACATATGCGGCCTAGACTTCCCATACGACCTAGAGACCCATACGGCCTTGATTGTTTTGATTGAATGTTTTCTTATTCCTTATGGTTTATAATTGGGTTAATGCTTGTGTTATGATTCTAAGGAAGAATGGATTTAGTAACCAGACCTCGTGCCAGATATGACCATAAGCTAAGATTGGCTATGAACATGGTATGAGTTGAACTGAGATTTCAGTATGAACCCGACTAAGTGGATAGTGACTAACCGGCTATGGACATGACATAAGCTTCGGGTTACAATGTGATATTGATTTATATGACCCAATGTATAATTGGTAATTGGACTCGAATACTGTATCCGTGCTTATACAAATTATTGCCTGAAAGTGTATATGATCGGATGTGCGTCGGGGTGCGACACACCGCGTCACGTGTTAAGTGATTTATATTTGGGTTGTGCATCGAGAATGCCTCCAAATTCCTGAACGCGTGATATTATAAATATATATTGTTTCTCCAGCATGGGCATGATATGCGAGTCAACTACCAAAGCGTGGCTAGGATATTGATTGACTGAATGTTACATACACGCTCGAGTAAATCCAGATTGAACTTCCATGGATTCGTATCTAGCGTGTCCGTACTTTGTACATCTTAAGAAAAATTCTCATGTGACCACGCATTGAGATTTCGAACACAATATAGGGCTAATTAGGTAACTAAAAGTGGTAGTAACATTTGGAGGGAACGGTATCCCGAGATCATGCCAACGAACCTTCCAACAAAGAATTATTCTAAGTGCGTTATGGGCTGGCCACCACAGATACTGTATATCATCCAACTTACTGGAGTGTAGTATCTGACCTATTATAAATAATGTCGAGCCACTGTTTCACTATAGGACCATTGGAACCACTAATACCGTATTTTTAGCGCAGTGACCTTACGGGGAACTGGTGCATCATCCAATTGCATGTATATTCCTTTTTGGCTCGGTTAGCCATGTTCGGCACTGGCGTGATATAAGAATACCTATTATACATTATTTTTAAGATAACCTCGTACTCCACAAAATAGCAAACCGTACAAGTGATTGACCGATATAAGAAAATGGACTTGATTGTGATTGTATTATCCAGTTAGTAGCCTAGAAAAATGGACTATGATAGTGTGATGGTTCAACCCTTGTCCTTGTTTGGTTGTAGGGTTGGGCCTTTGCGCTAGGATATGTCATGGACCTAAGTTACAACATTGAACCTATGTATTATTATATAATTATTTTTTGGGTTTTTGTTTCTCCATTCCGTGCTTCCTTTGTGGTACTTGCTATTTGGGATCTTAACCCCACTGGTTTTGCATGGCCAAATTTTGAGCCAGCACCCGAGGATCCAACGTACTATCCCCCAACTCAAAGCGCGTACCAGGAACATGGTCACAGAGGATAACGAGTGGGCTCTCTTATTCCATGCTCATCATTGTACATTTACTTCTTTTGGGCGTTTAGCCACCGGCACCTAATAGTCGGCACGTCTGGACATTAGACTCACATGATTGTATTAAATCAGACTGCAGCTGATCAGTGTCATGTACTTTTGATACTCTGTCAGCTTCTTATTTTGCACAGCTAGTCTCTAGAACATTTTGAGAAAGCGTTTGGGACGCCTTATTGCTTTATTATACATGCTCTATGTTTACTGTTTCTTGTTTGAATGATTGAGACATGAAGTTCTTGACCATAGGAGACTTGATTGTAGCATGCACCCCCTTGTCTTATTACAGTCGTGATCGTCGTACGACGTATAGTACCTTGTACGGGGTAGCTGGCCATGTCCGTCTCTGTATTTCGGTACTGGGATGTGACAGTAACATTTGAACTATGGGGATGAGTCATCCCTCTCTCTTAAGGGTTTCCCCCTTCCTCTTGTAGGTGCATGGGCTACTTCCCTACACCAAGCTTCGGTTTGTTCCTTTTCAATAAAATAGTCTTTTGTTAAAAATTAAAAAAAATAGTTAACGGACCACCCGAGAGAAATCGTGAGACTCCAAGGCATTTTATATAACTTAATTGTTCAACATATATTTATTTTACCTAATAATCATACCTCATCTCCAAGAATACAATAAATAACATAGTTTGAAGTATTAGCCAATACCGATCCGATACAGCCGATACCGATACAGTTTGGCATGTCCCGATCCGATACCGACCGATACCGATACAGTTTGGCATGTCCCGATCCGATACCGACCGATACCCGATACTGACTGATACCGACATTAGAGGTCTCTTTTCCGGTCAATTCGGCAAAGAAAATTGAATTAAAAAGACCAATTAGCAAGGGTGTAAATGCATAATAAGGTTAGAAAAGCATATAAAAGAGGAAAACTTATCTATCGCATATAAATCAATCGACAAGGGTGACTACTATTCCATTCAATTTCAAAAGTACTAAGAAACAACACTGTAAATACTTTAAATTATCCATAAATGTATAAAATATATTTTCTAAAATGTTAATAATTTACTAATAGTTGTTTGCTTTCTGATACAAAAAATCTGATACTCTGATTCGAAACCGTCGATACCACCGATCCCGATACTCATAGGAATGATCCGATACCGACCCTTTGAACCTTGATAAATAGCCTCCTAAGACTTTTAATCATATATCTTCATGCCCTAAACGTTTGAAAAGCTGATACTATTCATATAATCCATCTTACACAAAATAGTACTTTCTGTGGTAACTTCAGTGTTATAGATATGGGCCGATATATAATCCGATGTATCAGATTGAACCCTAACCAACATATATAGGCTATAAACACATTGATCTAAAAAAACGGCTGATATATCGGTCAAAATCTGTTATATCGACCGATATGATATTTGACGATATCATCTCATATATTGAAATATTGGATATTAAGAAGGGGCTATGTTTGTGGGTCAAGTAGGGCTTATCATATTCGTTAAAGACTTGAAACCTATAACCATCATATCCGTTAAAGACTTAAAACCTATAACCAAAAAACTCTCAAACCATAGTTTGAAGTATCACATGATAATGATATGATACAACAAATCCGGATACAATTTTGCATGTTCCGATCCGATATTGACCGTTGTCAAAATTGACCGCTACCGATGATGGGATCTCTTTCCTAGTTAATTCGGCAGAGAAAAATTGAACGAAAAAGATATAAGAATGAAAAAGAAGTGTCAACAATGATTCAATTGTGCCAAAGATCGACAATATTATAGTGTATCAATATGATTCTTTATTTATAAATTGTAAACACTACCATTTTTCAAAGTTTAATCTATAAACTCACACATTCACTCATATTATTTTTTCGCTCAGAACTATTTATTGTGGGTGTACTATGTCTAAAGGCAAGTAAATAAACAATAGTATCTATTTCATGTGAATATTATTCCATTAAGAACTAATGAAACAACATGTAATATATAAAATTAATTTTAATGTATCAAATATTTTTCTAGCTTTTTAAACTTTTTTTTTTTTGCCATTTTAGCTTTCAAAAACCAAGTACCCGATACTCCAATCCGAAAAAGCCAAAACTCGTTGAAATCGTCGATAATGATACTTGTAGGAAAGGTCTGAAACTAATTTCGATACCAAACTTTCGAACATTGCCCCAAACACGACACCTGTGAGCATACCTTATGGTGTTGTCTGTGTGTGTGTGTGTGTGAGAGAGAGAGAAAGAGAGAGAGTACTCCTCTCTTAAGCCGCGACCGCGAAGAGGAAACACTCTCCTCTCTCGAGAGAGAGATGCGACCGCGAGGAAGTAAGCTCTCCCAAAGAGACTGAATACCCAAATAAACTTTTTGTTCTATCATTTATTCCTTTTCATTAAAAAACATACAAACTTATAATTTAACAGAGATTAGAAAGCATGGATTTTTTTTATTTACATAGGTAAATATTGTGCTATTGTTAGAACTATGGACTTACTATTTGGGAAATTCTCAATATCTGTTTCTCCTATTTTTATAGAAAATGACAGCCCAAGAGAATCAAGAAATGGGATCGTCGAGCTCTTCAAACTCCAATCGAAAAGACCCAGATTGAAAGTACAATCTTTTGGCGTATCCTAAATATCCCAATTCAGTAACTTGTTTATTTTGTAACAAGATTACAAAATGTGGTATTCATCAAACAAAGCAATATCAAATTAAAAAAAAAATTAGAAATTACAAAGCATGTAGTAAATATCCTCCAGATGTTAAGGAATAGTTGGAGAACTACATAACCCAAAAGAAAACACAAAGGGCTCAAACTTTTTAGCCAATTTATGACTTAGGTGATGATGATGTTGATCAGAGGTGGAAGTTCAAGAGTTGTGTAGATATGGTAAGACAAAAAAGGACGATTAAGTATAAAAATCGAAGGTGAAATGGGTAGTAGCAAGAAGATGTAGGCAAAAGCATCTAATTTGGAGTCCAATGTATCTTTATACGAGTAGACATGTGCGGAATATAAAGAAAAAACTAGGCAAATTAGCATGAATGAAGCTAGTGACAAAGAACCATAAGGTAGAACAATTCAACATATAGCTCGTTTCTTTTATCAAGCGGAAATGACTTTCAATGTAGTGCGTCTAGAAAGGTTCAAGACTATGGTTAATGCAATTGGGAATTATAGCCCAAATTTGAAGCCTCCAAGTTACCATGAGTTCAGAGTACCACTCCTTAAAAAGGAGTTGGCTTACACAGAAGATTTCATTAAGGATCATAAGGAAGATTAGAAAAACTATGTTTGTTCTATTATGTCTGATGCATGGATGGATAGAAAGCAAAGGACGTTGATCAATTTTTTGGTCAATGGTACGAAAGAAACTATGTTTATGGAGTCCGTTGATGTTCATCTTTTGTGAAGACCAGAGAAAAGATATTTGTTCTTGACAAGTTTGTAAAACGCACAAGTGAAAAGAATGTCGTTAAAGTGATTTCAGATAATGGAAGAAACTAAATCTTGGTCGGTAATTTACTTATAAGTTATGACATTGAATTCTTTATTTAGTACTTATCTATCCTTTTTTTTATATTAATAGACAAACGTTTGGAGACAAAGAGGAAGCATTTGTTCTGGACACCTTATGCAACGCATTGCATAGTTCTTATGTTGAAGGATATTAGAAAGATTGATAAGATCAAAAAGACCATCGGTAGAACAATCAATCTTGTTGGAGTTTTCTACAATCACACATTTGTGTTGAACATGATGAGGGAGTGTTCACTAACAAAGAGTTAATGAGATTTGGAGTCACACAATTTGCTACATCGTTACTTACGTTGCAAAGTGTTTATAAGCAAAAAAGTTATTTGAGAAACATGTTCACATCGGAGAAGTGAATGGGAAGTAGATGGACAAAGGAAGAAATAGATAAGAAAGTATCTGAGGTCATATTTATTTCTTCTTTTTGGAGTGCAAGTCTATTTTACTTTGAGGATAATAGGTCCTCTTGTCAATGTCCTTGTTGATAATGAAAAAAATCCAACAATGGGATACATATATGAAGCAATGGATAGGACTAAGAAGACTATTGAAAAATCTTTTAATGGTAATGAAAAGAAGTATAAGGCGATACTTGAAATCATTGACCAGAGATGGAAATTACACTTTTATCATCCATTGCATGTTACAGGTCATGTTTCGAACTTTATTTCTTCTACAACAATCCTAATATTGAATATGATAAAGTAGTCACCGGATTATACACATGCATTGAAAGACCAATTCCAACTCAGGAGATGCGTGATCAAATTATGGATGAGTTGTCGTTGTACAAGAAAACTATAGATCTCTTTGGTTTCAACTTTGCCAAAAGATCAAGGAACCGCAAATTGCCAGGTAATGATATTTTATTTTTCTTATTACTTCCTAGTACTACTACTAGTTGAAAAACTTCATTTTTTTTCTAATAATACAATTATCTTACAAATGTGTGGTAGGATTTATTATATTATTACAATACACACTTTTTTATATAAATATATTCATTAATTTTTCTCTTAGAAAAGATTCATTTAAAAAGAGGAAACAAATTGGAGTACCAAAAACTACAAGACTTGGTTTACATCAAGTACAATAAAAAACTCAAAGCTCGCTATGATATGAGGGATAAGATTGATCCCATCTACTTAGAAGATATTGATAATGAGTGATTGATTAGGAAGATAGGGGATTCAAATGATAAAGATGAGCTAAATTTTGATGATGTTATGAAGAGGTGTCTCGAGCAATGCGAGTTGAAGAGCCTACACTAAACACAAGACAAGCGACATCAAGATCAAAATTTGTTGCTATAACTTCAAGTACTAGAGTTTCTACAACATCAAAGCTGCAAGTTGAAGAGGATGAGTTTGATTATAATGAAGATACGGAGGAGGAGATTGAGAGTTTTAACTCGGATGATACTGATGGAGGTAATGATGGTAATGATAATTTGAGGGACGAGTTGATGAAGATAAATGATTGCTCTATTGATTCTGCTCTTATTTTACAAGTTGTGTTCTTTTCATTTTGTTAGAGAACATAAATATTTGTTAGTTTTGTTGACTGCTACTGATGATCGTTCACTAGGTTATGTTAAACTTTAAACATATTTATTTACTTCTTACATTAGTAATTTAGTTATTTATTTATGTATATTTTTATTATTTTTATTTTGGGGCCTCATTTCGCTGGGGGCGCATCTTAAGTGCGTCTTGCACCTCGGACGATAGACCATTTGTGCTTCGAGTACGCTTTGTATCTTTGACTACCTCGTATATTATGTACCTGACACCTGTATTCCTAGACAAGCTTGTAAAGGAAAATTGTAGATTTGTTTTTTTTTGTAGTTTTTTTAAAGCTTTTGAAACTATGTGATTGAGGACAAATATTTAGCAAGTTAACACACAGGCATAAATTTGAAAATTTTAGAATTAAGACTTGAATTTATTTTGAGTGCATTGTGTGGATATTTGTGTTTTAATTACATGTGCACATGGTTTGAAATTATGGTGCACATGGTGCGCAAGGTTGGCTTTTAGGATTAGTTATATGTAGTAGCTTCTAATAGGACTGCTTAGATATGGAAATATGGTAGTTTACTTTCATGGATTAGTTTTCTTGAGGCCAAGACTTTCTATATAAACTTATGTACTCTCTAAGTTTTATTCAATGAAGATAATAGTAGAATTATATTTGTGTTTGACAAACCCTAAAATATACTTCTCAAAATTTCATAAATCGTCTTCTAAGTTCCTACTTTATATAGGTAGGTTGATTTCTATCATTGAAGATTCGAGAAATTAATTGAGTTAGGGTGCTACGGCTTTCTTAAACTAATTTCTTCTTCAACTTCTGTTTTCATAACCCCTAAGCCCTAATCTCTTTTTCTCTCGACTACAACCTCCATATTGTGTTGCTGATGTTTCGACTTCCAAGCTTCAACCTGCAAATTGCCAGCCGACAAGAAAGCTTTCTATGGATTTGCCAGCATCGCGGGATGCTTGTTGCTAACAGTCAACAAGCCAGAAAGCCTCCTGCAGAGCACCGACAAACGAGAACTTTCTACCAGGTCGCCACCAACTATCTTCCATGGATCTCCGAGTCACCTATCCTGATTGCTGGTCTGTTAGATTGAAAACCTCGCAACCGGATTGTGACATTTCCGATTTTTGTCGCTCCGATACCAGATTCTTCGACTGTTTCCAAACTTGTAACCGCAATTCGACATTAACTTCTCCGCATAAATCAAGGTTGATCTTCGACTCCGGAACGAAGGATTCCTGTTGCGTTATGCTCATTGTGAGAACGAAATTAGATCGTGCAACTGCACAATCCTTTGGTAAACTCAATCCATAGATCTTAACTTTAATTGATTGCTTTGAAATGCTCTAAGGTTATTTTGGTAGATTTTTATTGATCTTTGTTTTACAACCAAGCTTCCTCTTGTCTCAGTTTGTGAAATTATTCCATAATCCATATAGATTACCCCCTCTCTGTCGTCATATGTGTCACTGTGACTAGCTACTTCTTTTACATGCTAGGATTATTTGGAAGTTATGAATCATTTCTAGTTTTAATTTTTGCTACTTCTTTTATAGAAGACATAATTGCTAGGATTGTTTAGAAGTTAATGAATCTTTTCGAGTTTTAATTTTTGATGATGCTATATTTGTTCCTAAAAGGGTTCCGGAAGCATATTCCGGATAAACTTAAAACATTCTGAAGAAACAATCCCCAACGTACGGCGTGTATCGAAGCCCGTGTACATCTTCCGGCATTCCACGTTCCAGGTAACCATGCTTGTGCTATTTCATAAAAATATTAGGATATAGTATGTATGTGAGTGTATTCCTTTTATAATATGCATCAGTTAAATAGGTCAGGTTTGGAACCTGAACGAAAATCTAATTACCATTTAGTTACGGATACAAAAAGACATAAATGAGTCCCAAGTCTAGGGGATTACAAATATGAATCCAATACCCTTTTAGTCTCCACGTGGTAGCCCATTCCAAACACTAATCCCAAGAAGGACTTGGAGAGTGGCAGAGCTTGAAAGGTAGTAGCTAAATCAGATGGGGCACAATCAAGTTAGATATAGATTCTCCTTCTTCTAGTTTTGATTTTTGCGTAGAGCATATGGGTTTTATATAATCTTTTTTCATGCAATAGCAGGAAAAAAAGAGTTTCTGTTAGGTTTTTCTAGTCTCGAATAGTGAATTAGGCTAGCTTTATTGAAACTAAGTTTTAGGGCATATTATATCCAGGTGTAACTGAACGCAGTCTGAAATGGCCAAGACAGGTGAGCCTGGGTCAAAACCTTGTATCAACCAGTCCATACTGCAATTCATCACCATATACATGCATGCGACTGTAGACAAGTCATTGTCATGGAAACATTTTTCCTCCAATTTCTTTTGCCGTTGCTCTTCCCAAGGGAGAAAATTTGGCCAATCTATATAGTTCAGTATAAAGTCTTATGCAAACATAAAAGAAAACCAAAATCAAGCATAACAAGATCTAGTAGTGTCTTTTATGTGTAAAGTCCATATGCAACCTAACATTTAGCAGACCCCAACATTTGGGATGAAGGGTTTAATGTCGCTGATGTCTCCTTGCATTTGAAAATATGTGAATACATTCGCCCCAAATAATTTACATCGTATTTTTTCTTTTTTGCCAAAAAGTACGACGCCGCCTTTGCCCAAACTTTTTGGGGTCGGCCCATATCGTACAAGTGCAAAAGAAAAAAAGTAATTGCAAAAATGATGGTCAAATGTAGCTTACCTCTAGGTGGGAACAGCCACCAAGAAGTTCCTCTAAGTCAGAAAACTGTACTAAGAGCCTTCTGCGCTCAGCTAGGGAGCTTAAATACAGAGACCTATTAACAACAGTAAATCTTAGTCACAACACAAGTTGGTAGAAGGCATTGACTTTAATAAACAGAAAAAATGCAACGTTTTTGGAACAAAGAATAGGTCCCCATTTCATTGATGTTCTCTTTAAGCAATCAAGAACTAGAATTAATAAAATATAATTAAGGGCATAAAAGGGGGAAAGACTATTCATAACATAGGGAAGAAAACCCTTTCCCCATTTTAATATTCTTCAGAATGATCTCATATACAACTTGTTTAATGTGGCTATTCAAAAAGTTGGGGAAGAAAACCTCTCCTATTTTCTCATGTTCTTCAAAAGGACCTCATACGATTTTTTTTAATGTGGTAACCTTCACCAATTTCTTTTTCATGCAAAAAAGTTCCAACAACTTATACACTTAACAATAGACATACACCAAGTGCCATTTTCTCATTAAGATGAACGAACAAGCAATGTTGTAGAATACAAAATCTCAAGTTAAACGATTGATGGTATCTTGAGCTTATTCATACTTTAGTGCAAAATCGGAAGTTACATAGGCTATATCAGTTGGTTGGTTGGAATTGGTGGCGTGGAATTGAAGGGGGCATGAAAAAAGCATATGAGGAAGCATTCTAGTGAAAATGTAACTAGTTTGAGAAACCCATGAAAGACATCTTAAAAGTCAAAACAGCATGACCTTGGCTTTACTCAATTCAAGAAAAAAGATGGCACTAGCAAGCATTCCTCAATCATCTGCCAACACTGGAATTAAAAAAATATGGACCGCACATAGAAAGATACATATTACTGCCACCATGGTTTTGTGAGACTGAGTCATTACCTGAATCTTGAGAAATGTCATGTAACCTGTTTCATTATCAATATATTAATCGCTTGATTAAAAAATGAGGCTGTCCAAGTTCAACAAATCTGATTTGAAGAGGGTTTTATGTACCAGGATAGTTCTAGAAGGCATTCATGTCATGTATCATGCCTTCATTCTTTGGCTTAATGTGTCATAGAGATTAATGCAATTTGTATATCTTACCTCTTCCTCTAGGCTCTTTATAGCCTACAGGAACTTCAAAGGTGCTCCGTGGTTGCATGAGCTTGAATTGCATATCCAAAAGGTAGATCTACCTAGGGCTGCAAACGAGCCAAGCCGTTCGCAAGCAGCTCGAACTCGGCTTGATAAAAGCTCGTTTGAGCTCGGTTCATTTAGTAAACAAGCCAAGCTCAAGCTTTATTTTCAAGCTCGTTTAATAAACGAGCCAAGCTCAAGCTTAGAAGTACTCGGCTCGTTTAAGCTCGCGAGCTGGTTCGTTTAGAAGCTTGCGAGCTGACTCGTAAGCTGGCTCGTTTAGAAGCTCGTTGCTGGCAGTTTACAAATTTATTTTGTTATTTAAATTTAAATTTGTTCTTCGTTGAATTCTAATTTTATGCATGTTTGTATAACAATATGGTTGTGTACATTGTATATAATTATATGTCCTTAATAATTGATATTAAGGAACTTTTTAAATTAAATTTTTATAAATAAACTGTTAATATTATAGGTACTTGAATTCAAGCCTAACTAGCTTGAAATCAAGTTCGTTAAGCTCAAAATCAAGCTTAACGAGCTTGAAATAAAGCTGAACAAGCTCAAAATCAAGCTTAACGAGCTTGAGTTTGAGCTTATCAAGCTTGTTTATCAAGCTTGAATCAAGCTTGCTTATCAAGCCAAGCTCGAGCTCAAACCAAGCCAAGCTTAATATAAACGAGCTCGAGCCAAGCTCAAGCTCTAAAATAAAAAAATTATCAAGCTCGAGCTCGAGCTCGGTTAATTCTAATCAAGCCAAGCTCAAGCTTATGAAAGCTTGGCTCGGCTTGGCTCGTTTGCACCCCTAGATCTACCTACCTGTCAACTGGTCACCTAGATTCTGTGGTATGACCTTTTTATGCTCATAGTTATCTTGGCTTAAAATTTGGCACCGACATAGAAGGTTGATGTTAGGATGGCAGCCGGTCATAAAACTTCGTTAAATCTCTCATGGAGCTTTGTTATGCTCCATAGTCGACCCCACACTCTACGCATGAATCTCACCAAAACCACCTAGACTTAGAAGTAGTAACCACTTCCTCCTAGCCCACACTATGCATGTTTCTACTTTATCTGGCCAGAGAAGCACTAGTCTAATATTGAAGCTGTTAGGCAAATATTGCTAAATGACCTAAATTAAATAGTCAATAAGCCCAATATGTGTTGAACTTATCCTAACTTAACACTAACTTAATTGTATTTTTCATCCATGAGTATAAGCTCAACTACAAATGGTCTACAACCTAAATTTCTCTCAATCTAGCATTTGTCTCATCATATAGAACTTCCATAAAAAAACCTCGGCCATGATGAAGGAGAAAAATACAAAAGGGTGTTTAACTAGACCACATAATATTATGGCACATAACCTACAATACCCCACCCAATACAAAAGGGCGTTTAACAATTCTGAATAGTCGCAAAGTAAGCTATTGTGCTTTCTTGTAGGCTTAGATTTGATCGACTCCAATTGTTGACCATATTTCACAATTGTTGGATCGATTCACGCCGTCAATAACTTTCAAAGCTAGACTTCTCCATCATCCTTAACAAACTATCAGTTCCACGCTCCAATATATCAAACCATCCCCGTCATTGGGGTGCACGGCTTAATCCTTAATAGTATACAAGGGTTCTGTTTAAAGATGACTGATATCCTTGCCTATGAATTGATATGAGAGTTTCAATTGGTCATAACCAACTGGTTCAGTGAGCCAAAAAATATCCCCTTCGTTAATTTTCAATCCATGTGTAAAACAACTCCATTTAAAAAAGCATTGCTAAAGGCATCCCAAACATGTTTTAAAAGGAGCAAGAATGTATTGGTTTGATTACTTTCCTTATCCAAATCACGAAGAAGAATTCAACCGAAAGTAGCACTCTTCTACCTCTTATTTTCGTCCACACTTTCAAGGAAGAAGATTATTTTCTCTCTCTGTTTTCAGTCTTGAATAGATGAAATCAATCTTCAGCATCTCACATTCATCTTAGATGCCTACGCTTCAAAATAAGCTTGAGAGTATTAGTCTATTAGATAGGTTTTTCCATAGCGAAAGCTTATTATAACAAGTCGACCTGCCTATCGTGAACCTTCATGCAATCTTATGTATGAGCTAGGAAGCATAAATATTAAAAAATCAGCGACGTTTCCTTGCGAGGCATCTGTCGGACATGACACGGACATTCCAAAATAGACTAGTACACATCAAAATATATGCCATATTTGCATAGCCGTGTCCGTATTTTGTCATGCCGCATATATTTGTGTCTATGCAACATAAGTGTAGGAGAATAATAAAATCCACAGGAAATGCTCCCTGGTTGCACGAGCTCAACCTGTATTTTTACAGGCAAGACCCGCAGTTTTCATTACTACTTTGGCTATTAATTTGGTACAAACATAGACGTTTTGGTCATATACAAGTTTAGTCTACGCTTTGATGAGCTTTCGATGAAGTAAAGTTGTAATCTTCATTAAATAAAAAGAGTACAAACATAGAAGGGAGTAAGGACCTGAGTTCGCGGCAGCTGGCTCCCAACTGAGAGAGCAACCTCCCACTGAAGTTGTGGCAGTTGTGGAGGGAGACCTCGTGCAGAGAGGGACGGAGCAGGTGGCGGAGGGAGGAGTCGTCGAGCCTGGCGCAGTCCAGCTTCAGGCTCCGAAGGTGCGGGTTCGGCGCCAGAAGCGGACCCAGCAGGCCCAGATCCGGAGCAATATCCTAAAAAAAACAAGGGGATTCATTGCAATTGGGGAGGATCTCCTAAAAAAACAAGAAGAAATAGAAAGAAAAGAAAAGAAAAGAAAAGAGGAGAGGGTGAATATAATTTACTGTGAGGTGGAGGTCGGAGAGGAAGGAGAACGCGTGGGAAGCGCAGGAACGGAGGGATCTACAGGAGGCGGAGGCGGCGCAGAGGGACCGGACGTCGAGCTTCGAGAGGATCGTCGCCATTACTGACAGCGGAAGGATCTCTTCCATTCCCGGATCTGCTTTTTTTGGCTCCTCTTGTGCCATGGTTGACTATCTTCCCCCCTCCCTCGCTTCCTCCCTCTCCGTAATCAAATTCCAGATCTAGAAAAGGAATTGTGGTTGATGAAAATAACAAGCAACATAGTTATGTGGGCCTAGTCGGGTTCTGGGCCTGAAACCATAACAATGAGGAGAGCCATGTGCTTGTCTGCAGTGGGAGGCCCAGCCATTTGGGGTAATTATTATCTACTATAATAAGGAAAATGCTAAGTTTACAACCAAATGCTTAAAAGAAGTTGTAAGCATTTGGTTGTACGCATAGCAAAGTCCACATATAATAATCAGAAAAGTTGGCATCACCGTAAATATTTTCTTCCAAATATACTCTTATCTAACTTTACTAATAAAACTTGCTCATCATATTTAATGAGGGTAGCTTGGTAATTATGTATAAAAATAAAAATATAGTTTGCACTTACAGTACGTTTTGCTCTTCCCAAATACAAAATTAATTAAAAAGCAAGTAACATACGTGCAACGCACGTGCATCTATACTAATGAGAAATAATCTGGAGGTCTTCTATTCGAACTAGGTTTAAAATAAAAAATAAAAAGAGGAGAAAAACTCGACACGTTTAAAAATAAGAAAAGGAAAAGAGGAATAAAAATCGACATGTTGGTTCGGTATCTCATTCTTAGTTTTAACACATTTTTCCACTTTGCGTGCTTGATTCTTAAACTATGTTATAAGATGTTCTAATGATATTCGTTTTGTTATGCTCGTACATAGCAGGGGGTATCATACATGTGTATCATGCTACCTCGATCGTTTTTCCTATTTCGAATACAGACCAGCCTGATCCCCATGCGATATCTTAGCATAGCAGCAAGGGTTACTACTATCGTGGACTAGTGTTAGGAATGTTTGTTTGTGCTTCCTTCGTTTGAACCAAAACTAATTATCGTCGGTGTCCGACCCTGTCACGCCACAGTCCCAAAATACGTAGGACTAGGAATACGTAGCATGACAGCCGTAAGTATATGATACTCCAATATGTTGAAAAAATTATAACACACGCATGCGCTGTATATGAATAAATAATTCACAAGTGGTATATATATTGTCAACTCAAGTCTCAGGCATCTATATCTCATCCACAAGCACAAGTAAAGGAATATAAAAATAAATAACTAAATGTTCAAGTACAAAGTATCAAGAGAATAATAGTCGGGTGGAGACAAATCCACTACCAATCGACTATATCAACTAAAATGATAGAAGAGAATGAAACTCCAATATAAAATAAGTACCTAATAAAGGAAAGAAACAACAACTATAAGACCCATCAGCTATAAAGTAATCATGGATAATCCGAGGGTAAGACCTCCTCAACAGAGAATGCTGCGTCAGGTCCCGGTCCGTACTCCTGCGGATAATCCTGCTCGTCTATACCTGGAAAGGGACCAGGTCCTCAGAGGAATGTAACAAGATACATAGAAGCATGCCAATAATGTACTGAAAGTCATCATCCAACATTGTCGCATAACTAATCTATGTGATATGCAATTTAAGAACAACTTTCATGCGTATGGACTATCTGGCTAAAATAATGGGATGGGTATAGATCGCTCGGAGATCCAGGGACCTCAGGCATAACGTCTTTTGTCACTCCCCGTTCCCAATATACGTATTTGGAGCGTAATTATTTTATTGCTAGCATAGTTATATATTGTTGAGAGACTAGACCCATTCTTTTGTTCACTTGGCTCTTGGTTTATTTGTTTGGTTTGGTTTTATCATGAGTTGAACCCATGGTCCAAACCTCAAACCCTCCATATATAACCCAACTTCACTTTCTCTCTCCTCTCATTTTTCCTCTTTCATTCTCTTTCTTAGGTTTTCCTCTCCCCCTCCATAGGCAAGTATATCTTGCAAGAAATAGATAAACCCTTTATATTTTTGTTCTATTATGTTCCTTATATGATTTTCCATGCATTTAGAACTTGGTATTTTTGGATTCGGTGGATGGACTAGTATAGATCTAAGTTTTAAGTTTTAGGGTTTTCTTGGTGTTCTTGAGTATTCTTGGGTTTTGATCTTTTAAAACTTATATTTTCAAAAATTCTTTGTACTATGTTGATGAGCGCTTGATTCAAAGTAGTTTAGAACTTTACTTTGTTGGATTTGGGCATCATTTGAGGTTTCTATAGAAGAAATAAAATCTTATTTTTGAGCCTTTGGCCATGGCCGAAAAGCTGCTGCTTGGTGGTGACAAAGGAGCGCTATACGACACGAAGTACTATGCGGCCTGGATTTCTCATCTCGAGTCAGCATGTAGCCAACCCTGTTGGACACATGACTGAATTTGCACATGCGCCCATGGCCAATTGCATGAACTTGAACGAATAAATTTTTACTAAGTCCAAAAGATTTTATGCGGCCAAGAGGAGTATGTGGCCTCGTTATCTATGCGATCAGGAGCTATGCGTCCCTCTCCTTATGGACGCATAACTTCTGACTGACTTGGCACGACTTTTTATAATTTGTCTTTTTTCTGACACACTTTTATCATATGTCACATTAGTCACTTTTCTGACTTGACTTGTATTTATTGTTTGTCACATCACACATTTTTCGAAGAGTAGACTTTGCTCTGTCTATGCGATTTTGATCTTATGCGGCCTTGATCCTATGCGGCCTCGACGACTATGCGGCACCTTGTTATGCGCCTTCCTCCTATGCGCCTATTATTTCTTACTCACTTTGGTCACTTGCTTGGTTTAATGTGGATATTGATTGAATAATTATGATGCTACGTGTTAACTTAGAAATGACTTGTATGACCCAGATGTGACCATGTGCTAAATGACTAAGCACCTGGCATGAGCCTGTTGATATGGCCCTACATGTTCTTACTTGTTGATTATGCTACTTTTCTTGGATCACCTTATTATATGTTGGATAGAATAAGGGACGTAGTTCAACTCGAGGGAGGGTCTGCAATTCCGGTCCTTATTTGGTTTAAGGATTGTGGATCTGATCTCAAGGGGTTCTCGTACTACTCTTATTTTATCTACCGATATAATAGAGTGACAAATTATTGTGATCATCATTTGCTTATCCATAACCTTGATATTGGAACTTGTTCTTGCCCTGACTATTATATATGTGCTAATACACTTGATCACACTGAGAGTGTTACTTGATATATAGTGAGTCATCGTGCCATACATACTTGCTACATGATATACGTAATTATTTTTTTGCATGGATCTGGTAATTGGACAGTGACTTTAGTCGTGGCTAGATAGCATTGATTGTTGCATCACACTTGGGTAAATCCAGATTTAAGAGAATGTAGATTCGTATCAAGAGTGCCCGTACTTAAAGTACGACATTTAGGAATGAATGTTCATGTGACCACGACATAAGATTCTAAATCACCTAGGGTTAACTAGGCAACTTAATTTGTAGAGCATTGGGAGGGAACGGTATCTTGAGATCGTGCATGTCGAACCACCATAAGTTAGCTGGGAGTAAAGGCTGGCCACCACGGATATTGTATATCATCCACGTTAGTGGAGTACAGTATCTGACTTAATTATAAGCTGAGCTAGTATCTTCTTATAAAAAGCTTGGAACTGCTACTGAGCATTAATTTAGCTCAGGGCCCTTGTAAGGGAATGGTTCATCATTTATTCTTGCTTATATATCATTGGTTCAGCCAGCCCTGCTCGATTATGGCACGATCTGAGGATACTTATATATTGCATTACTGGGATAACCTAGAGATCATATATCAAGACGTAACACATGTTTGGCTGATTAAATCTATTTTGGTTAGAGAAGTTGACCGTTACAGCATGAAAGTTTAACTCATGTCCTTGTTTGGTTGTTGAGTTGCGTTGTTGTGTTACAACGGGACACGGATCGAAGCTACTTATTATCATTATGTTCTTTTTACTTAATATTGTATCCCTATTTGTGTATTATGCCTTCTGTTGAGTAAAATTAGGAACATAGACTATTGTGGCATGATAGTTCAACTAATGTCCTTATTTGGCTGTTGGGTTGCGCTACTGTGTTACGATAGCCTGTGGACTGAAACTACGGCGCAGAGTTATTCCAGCTGGACCATAATCAAGGGACGTATTCTATCTTGATGTGATGTGGCACTTCATGTCCTTGTTTGGTGAAGGGGTATTGTGTCATGTCATGGATGGACATATACCATTGATTGTTGGTTTAAGCATCTCATGCTATAGGACTAGTTTTGTTTCTTTATTTCGTGCTTCATTTGTGGTACTTGCTATTTGGGGTCTGACCCCACTAGTTTTGTATGGCCAGGTTTAGAGCCCGCATCGGAGGATCAAGCGTATCTCTCCCTCTCTGATGGCACACACCAGAAGAATGACTGCTGAGGGTCACGAGTGGGTTCCTTCATTCACTACTCATCTTTTGTAAACTATAATCTTTTGGGCATTTAGCCAACCGGCACTTGTTAGCAGGACAATCTGGATACTAGTTTCCTATATGATTGTAATATATTCAGACTGTAACTGACTCACTGTCATGTATACTTTTGTTGGTGTATCTGGCAAATCACTCGGAATTGCTAGATCTTTAGAATATTCTGATGCGGCATTGGGGACGCCTTACTGCTTATTCTGAAATATTTTATTTTATTGCTACTTGTTTGAATGATTGAGATATAGAAGTTCTTGACCCTAGAAGACTTGATTGTAGTATGCACCCCTTATCTCTAGACAACCTTAACACATTGCGGGTTGCTTCTGCATTCTGCAAGGTGCGGTTGGCTGAGTCATTCCCCTGCTCTCCGATATTCTGGATCTGGGGCATGACAAGGTTTTAGTGGTGGCCCACGCAGTCCATATTTTTCAGACTTGTAGGGTTTCCTGATTATAGGATATCTTAATCAAACATGTTCCTCCTTGAAATCCTGAATCTGCCTTCTCGAACTCAGCTTAACTTATATACCATTGATTTCTCGATCCTTTCTTATCCTGTTCTTGATTTATCTTGTGTCCTTTTCTTTAGGGCTTCTCCAGAATCGGTGGTTGGAGCACCAGTAGTTTTAGCATGACAAGGATCCGCTGGCCCACAACGAGAGACATCACCCGTTCCTGGAGGGATCATAGTAGAACCCGTAGAGGAGTACGAGGAACAACATATGTCAGAAGTTCCAGTACCTCTGGTCGTACTAGCAGTGCCAGTAGGACCTGATACACCGACATCGCTAGAGATTATTCGAGGAATGATGATGGCTCAACAATATCAGCAGCTTCAGCAGCAGGAGTAGAATATCTTGTTGCATCAAGGATTACAGACGGCCTTAGAAAGAAGTGTTAGAACGGACTCAAGGGCGTCGATGAGTTCTGCCGACTCAACCCTAGGTACTTTGATGGCACTGAGGACGCTATTACCGCAAACGCTTGGCTGTAGAACATTAAGATAATACTGACAGCAGTAAGGGTTCAAGCCGAGGAACAAGTTGATCAGGTCTGATTGCAACTCCAGGACCTTGCCAGAGATTGGTGGGCAGCAGAAGAGGTTGGTTTCAGATAACCTGTCTCATGGAACAACTTTCAAACCCGTTTCAGGGTCAAGTATTTTGGAGTGGTAGCGCAGCATGAGCTACAGCAGAGGTTTATCAATCTCAAGCAGTCTGGGAGGATGGTGGATGGATACGCAGCAAAGTTTGCAGACTTAGCAGGTTTTCTCTAACAATGGTGGCAACAGAACTAGAGCGGATGATGAGATTTCAGTATGGACTTCATCTGGAAATTCAGCAATTGGTAGAGGGCCATAACTACCAAACCTTCGACGAAGTATTGATCGCATCCAGGCGACATCAACTGACAATGCAGAGGTTAACTTCAAGGATAGGAGGCCAAAAGAGGTCTCATGCACAGAGCGGAGGAAGAGGACCATCACAACAGACGTCAGTACCATCTCTTGGTGTTCGTATTTATGACACAACATCGAGGAGGCCAGTGGCATCGACAATAACAGTACCAGCTCAGCCATATCAGCTGAGGCAACAACAACAACAATAACGATTGGGAGCCCTAGTCGGATGTACATATTGTGCCAAGGGAGGCCTTACCAAGGATGTGTGTAGGGTAGCACAAGGTTTGTGCCTACAATGTGGTAGTCCAGACCATCGGATCGCCAATTATCTGATGATGCAAATGATTGAAGGGCCAGCACAGCGATTAGCCTTACCAGCACCAGGGGCAACTCAGTACAGGGGACCAGCACTGGCAGTCAGGCCTTTGGCTCAGCGTCTATTGCCGACGCAAACTCAGATATACGACTAGCAAAGGAATCATCAGTATGGGCTGCAGAGGCCACAACTGCGTATCCAAGGTAGGCAGCAACAAGGAGCACAGCGAGGCCAAGGGAAAGCTTTTACCCTATCTCTGGAGGAGGCTTTGGCATCAGGTGACATGATAGTAGGTAATATTCTCGTTACATCTTTTCCTGCCATAGCATTATTTGATTGGGGAGCATCTCATTCATTTGTATATGCATGATTTGCGACACGTATTGGATTGGAGTTCAAGGCATTGCCAGAGAGACTGAATATACTCACTGGTAATGGTCTCGTAGGAGTTGATAGAGTATGTCTAGCGTGTCCAATCGTAGTGCGTGAACATTTATTACCTGCAAGGTTGATCGAGTTCCCTATGGGTAATTTTGATATTATTCTAGGCATGGACTGGTTGAGAGACAGTCATACGACGATAGATTACCGTAGGGGTAGAGTATTCTTTAATATCCCGGGCAAAAAAGAGTTTATCGTCAATAGGACAGTGGGGGACCAGCATGAAGATGGCATAGCAGCAATAGCAGGAATTGGGAATCAGTTTCCCAGAATAATTGGAGAATTCCTTGATGTATTTCTGGAAGATCTTCCAGGATTATCCCCTGTAAGAGAAGTAGAGTTCTGCATATAATTGAGGCCAGAAGCAGAATCAATTTCTAATAAAGTCTATTAGATGTCACCGATAAAACTCAACCAGCTATATCAACATATGGAAGAACTGAATGCGAAAAAGTTCATTCGGGCTAGTGGATCACCATGGGGAGCACCAGCGCTTATAGTAAAGAAGAAAGATGGGAAGAATCGGTTGTGTATCAACTACAAGTAGCTGAATACAGTAACAATGAAGAACAAGTATCCATTGCCTAGGATTGACTTGTTCGACCAATTGAGCGAAGCAAAAATATTTTCCAAGATAGACCTTCGATCAGGATATTATCAAGTAAGGGTCCGGGTGCAAGATATACCGAAGACAATATTTCGATCTCGGTACGGGCATTATAAATTTTTAGTTATGCCATTCGGATTGACTAATGCACCAACAATATTCATGAATTTGATGAATTGTATCTTCATGCCATATCTAGATCAATTTGTGGTGGTATTCATAAATGACATTCTTGTCTACTCCAACAGTGAAGAATAGCATGAGGAATATCTTCGGAGAGTGTTGCAGGTTTTAAGGAAGCATCAGTTGTATGCCAAACTTAGTAAGTGTGAATTCTGATTAGGTCATGTGTCATTCTTGGGGCACATCATCTCAGGAGCAAGAGTATCAGTGGACCCCAAGAAGGTCGAAGCAGTTGAGAATTGGCCAGTCCCAAAGACAGTAGCAGAGGTACGGAGTTTCTTGGGGTTAGCAGGATATTACCGGAGGTTCATGGCAGACTTTGCATGGATTTCAGCACCAATGACTCGTCTAACCCACAATGAGGTAAAGTTCGTTTGGACGACAGAGTGCCAAGCAGCATTCGAGAGGTTGAAAGAGAAACTGATATCAGCTCTGATCCTTACACTTTCAGTAAGATCTGGAGGGTTCACAGTTTATTGTGACACAACTGGGAAAGGACACTGGTGTGTGTTGATGCAGCATGGAAAAGTAATAGCTTATGCATCTCAGTAGCGTCGAGATCATGAAAAAAATTATCTAACACATGATTTGGAGTTAGTCGTAGTAGTATTTGCACTCAAGCTATAGAGATACTACCTATATGGTGACCGGGTGAAGACATTCATAGATCATAAGAGTTTTAAGTACATATTCACCTAGAAGGACCTGAACATGAGGTAGAGGAGGTGGCTAGACTTATTTGGTGATTATGATGTAGCACTTTAGTATCATCTAGGCAAAAAAAATATGGTGGCAGATGCTCTAAGTAGGAGAGGCAGCATATTTGTCTTGACAACTCAAAAGCACATATTAGAAGATCTTCGAGAGATGGGCATCGAGATAATGTTACCTCAAGGAGCGGGAATATTAGCCAATCTTCAGATTCAGTCAACCTTGGTAGAGAGGATCAAGGTGGCTCAAGCAGAAGATTCTCAGATTCAGAAGCTTAGGATATAATGTGAGTCGGGCCTTAGGAAGGAGTTAAGAATTCACGAATACACTTAACTCACGAATACGGAACACTTAGAGTTGGAAACAGTCTTTGTGTGCCAAATGGAGATATTAGACAGGAAGTAATGACCCGAGGCACATAATTCTCAATATTATATTCATCCCGAAGGCACAAAGATGTACCATGATATTAAGCAACATTTCTGGTGGAACGGAATGAATAGAGAGAGCTAGGTTCATTTCACGATGTCTCATATGTCAGTAGGTGAAGGCAGAGCAGCTGAGACCAGCAGGATTATTGCAATCCCTACCTATTCTAAAGTAAAAGTGGGAACACATTACGATGGACCTTGTGACCGGCTTACCTAGTGTCACGACCCATACCCGATGTAAGGATACTAGTCGGAAACAACGCCCAGCCTACGCCGCAGAATCGGCGGTAGAACGCTGTCTAGATAGTCTATCTAAAGTAATGAACCACCAATAATGATAGAATACTCAATCACAGAACTAAGATAGAATGAGCACGAAATTAGATAAGAATAGAATAGTCATTGTCACTACCACATTCCGAAAACAGGAGTATTTTCGACTTTTTATAATATTTAATATTATGGTAGTTATAATTAAATAATTGCATGATAATTATTTGTTTTAAATAATTAGGTGATATGTAATTAAATATAATATTATATACAGTGTTCATTTATTTTGATCTAGTAGACTTGACCTAGAAGCCCAGTAGGTGAACACCTGTCCAAACTGTGGAATTCTGTATTTTATTGTTTTATCTAGAATTTAATTATTGGAGATTGTAATTAATTACCGTATTTTAATTAATTATTGTGCATTGCCTTTGCTTCGATATTTGGAGCGCTATCCTGACTTTTGTCTTCCAACAAATTTCACAATCTTGCCCTAGACATGCCCGCCTTCCATTCTGCTATTTTTGTAACTCATAATTATGCTCTCTGTGCATTATTTCTAGGCGCACAAATATCATCGCGGACGTTATTTAATAAATCCCTATTTTGCATCGTTGTGCGTTCCAATCGAAAATTGGAGGCAATCTTGACCTATTTTTCGTGCGGCCCAAATTAGGGTAATATTCTGTTCTGAGTCTTCTTCATTATTGGTATTGATGACCTGACCTGATTTTGGCCCCATGTACCCCTAATTAATTTTAGAACACAACTTGCATTTATTTCTATTTAAATTGAGGATACCATTTTAACCGATTCTAAAAATCCCTGTAAATTCCTGTGCCCTGCTATTTGAGCCCATACCGATCATACAGCGCCCCCTGACCCTACAAAACACCGAACACCGAATCGCCCGCCAAATTTTCGTCATTTCATGTGTCTGTGCAAATACCCAAATTAAAGGGGGCTAATTTGCAAATTGGCATTTTTGGTGTCAACACCTCATTGTTTAAAACAATGAGGGAGCCCTAATATTATTTAACTAGTCCTCACCCTCATTCCTACATGAATTATTTTTCCTCTTGACCAATCTGGACCACTCAATTAAATGGGGTACATCCTCACCCTTAATTTCACCCACACTCTCCCCTATATAATGACATGTTACATCAAACCCTAATTCCTAGACAACCTAGGAAACCCCACCCTCCTCAAGCCTCCACAATTCCTCTCTCCAACGTAGGCTTCCCATTTCTTCTTCTCTTCTTTCTTTTCTCTTCCTTCTTCTTCTTCTTTATTTTTTCAATTGAATTCAAATTCAATAGGGGGAGGGGGGAATACTGTTCATCAACATCCCCCCATACTGTTTCCGGCCAAACCATTCTCCGGCGGCCCCTCAGAACTCCGGCGGCCAACCCGCTGCTCACTCCTCCTCCCTCTGAACTCCGGCGCCCCACTGCACCGGCAGGCGCTGCCCGACGCGTCCGGCGGCCGAAGCCCGCTGCTCCTCCCCTCGCCGCTGCTGTGCTCCCCGACTCCCCTCCACGGCGGCTGCTCCTCCCCCGCCGGACAGTTCCCCGGCGGCTGCTCCTCCCTCCATCTCCTCCTACCATCTACGATCACCACCACCACCTCTATCATCATCTCCTAGCCACCACCACCACCAACAGAGATCCGGTCTACTCCGGCGTGGTCAGCCGACTCCCCGACCTGCACTCCGACGACTCCTCCTCCCTGCTGTGCAACTCTCCCTCGGGCTACATTCACTCCTCCACCTCACTCGAGTCCTCCTCCAACTCCAGTCGGGCTCCTCCCCGACTCGACCCACAGCTCCCCGGCGGCCAGCTCTCCCTCCGGCCAAGCCGGCAGCAACCCCAGTAAGCCTCTCCCTCCTCCTTCTTCGTATGTATATATATGTATATATATACATACGTGTATACATTTATGTATATACTAAGATATGTATATGTATAAGTACTTATTTAAATAAATGTTAATACTTGAATATGCATATGTATATTATTTCTTTTGTTAGTATTTAATTGTATAATTATAGCATGTAGAATTAATTGTATAAGTATGTGTAATTAATTGTATACGTATGTATTTAATTAACTGTATATGTAATTATGTATTTTAAATTAATGTTTAACAGTAGTTTATATATATATATGTGTTATATTGATATGTAAGTATATATATATCTATATATAAATTTATTTTGGTATAGGTAACCATGTATCATATATGAGTTTTAGTATTTAATGTTATATATATATATAATGTAATTGGTATATATATCTATATACATATTGGTATATGGATACTCTAGTATGTGTGTATTGATATATATATATACATGTATACAGGTATATAGTATATATATTTATTTGGTATATGATATATATATATAGATATAACAAATGTATTTTTCCACTAAAACATATATATGTATGTATTTTGGTATAATTACCTGTATATAGTATAATTATTATTTTGGTACAAATATATATATGTGTAGATATATTTTGTATGGGTATATGTTTAATAAAAACGTATTTTGGTATAAAAACGTATTTTGGTATAAAAACGTATATTTGGTATATATATATATATACTTGTGTACATATAGGGTATGAGTATATTTTTATTTAGTGTATATAAATGTATAAATGTATATATTCTTAAAATTGGGTGATGTATATTTTTCACATAAATAAAATATATTTTCACTTATGTACATATAGTTATACATATTTTGTATATAATTTGGTATAACAATATATATGTATTACGTTTAATTATTAACAATATGTTTAATTGGTGAACCTACTAGATGACCCTAGTTGACTAGTGCCATACCTGGCACGGCCCTGAGTTCGATGTTTTGTGTTGTGTTAGTATAACACCTGATGCAAATGTTGTATTGACATATTTAGGACTGTTGGATCCTCCAAACGATACTCTGGGACAGGACATTGGTTTTACCAGCTAAGGACCCAAGGCGAGTACATTCTCTAATTAGTTTCTAATTTATGATATCTTCTATGTTCACTGTATCTAGTGTAAATATCCATGTTCTTGACACGTTGGTTACACGGATTGGTATACACGGATTTCGTCATGAGATGTTATTCCTTATTCATGGTGTAGCTTGTACAAGAGTTGTTTCCTTGATATCTTGTGCATGTACAGACACTGAGACCCGGGGAGATTTGCTACCTCCCTAGGGAATCCCATGCCATAGCGTACCATGATTGGATCCACTATACCAGTCGGGGGTGGGGAGTATTTTAGTGTATATATGTGATCATACCCAACTTTCCATGCATCATAGCTCACCCCACATCTCACGTCGGGTGCGGCCTGACCATCTCCATGCTTCATAGCTGTTACGTGTGATTAGCCTGACCTCTACATACATCATAGCTAACCAACGGTTAGCCTGACCTTCATGAATCATAGCTAATCACATGTAACCAGCCTGATCAAGTTCCCAAGCCGATCACATGTTAAAGCTAGTACTCAAACACTTAGTCATAGGTTCTTGCTCATGGACATATTGTTTCTTCTTCTGCATTTACTTACAGTATTTCCAGTATTTTTTATTTCTCGTACCTATACATGCTTCTGGTATATTTCCATCTAGAACTGCTACATAGTTTATATCATTAATATAGAACTGCTATTTAGAGATGTACTTTGCTCCTTCCTGACTGGAAAATATTTTTCCAGACTGTGACCTTAGTAGACTGGTTTCTGACACACTTGAGGATTGGAAGTTAATGATTGCAGGTATGATTATTTTGTCGTTAGACTTGTCTTGTATTTCTTGCTTGCCTTGATATCTCATCGTGCTTTACTTTATGTGATTGAGTATTTCTAGCATTATTTTATGATATCCACGTCTCCTTATGGAGTTGGGTATTCACGTGAGTTTGATTAGATAGTTACATGACCTAGACAGCGTTCTACCGCCGATGCTGTGGCGTAGGCTGGACGTACCCATGCACTCGTGCCCCTAACCGGGTGCGGGTCGTGACACGTTTTTAGTGGTGGCCCATGCAGGTCAGACTTCGCAAGTTGTGCGATGTCGTAGTAGTGCGATGTCATAGTTGTACTACCGCGTGCCTGCTATAGAATATAGGACATAGGATACTAGGATGAGAGAGGATACTCAATCACAAAATTCTTGAGAGATTCCTGGGACGACCCCTTGAGAATCTTATTACAATTTCTAATTTAATTCCTTCGCCCTTGTTTCCGTCCGTCCTCACTCGTTGATATTGAGTTTGATTCTTGTTGACCAGTTGTTAACTTTAATTCCTGGTATCGTTGTTGAGTTGATTTCAAATTGAGATAAATTTTACGGACTAGAATTTATGGTATCATCTGATCACATATATTGATGAGGATAGTGAGAAAGGTAAAACGTCTACTTTGGTTATGGAACCTAGAGTTTATCGCAGCCATATTAGCTGTCGTGACGAGAACGTAGGAACCTGACTTGGATGTACATACTTTAGTTATGAGATTTAGAGTTTCTCGCAGCCATACCGGTTGGTGTGGCGAGGATTCTAGATGACATGATTATAGAGTTGCATACCTTAGTTACGGAACCTGTCGTTTATCGCATCTATGCTTACTGGCGTGGCGAGGATTCTGAGTGTCATGATTTCAGACAGACGTGTATGATTATCAGGTTGTATCTTAAATTGGTTCTTAAAGTATCATCTCAAGACTTATCTATTTATGTTATTCCAGGACTTTGTTCCATCGCTTCTTTTCTTTACTAGCAGTAAAGATACCTTCAGTCCTTAACCCAGTTCTTTTGAGCCTTATTTCTTTAAGGGTCCTTGTTAGTGTGATAATTAGTGACTTGCAATTTTGGTTGTGACTTGTATTAGTTGACTGAGTGTGACTTGTGAGTTGTAAGTGTTTCTTAGTTGGACATGTGAGCAGTAGGCTTTAATCTAGAGTTAGCCCTTAGCATAGTACCTTGTAACAATGGTTCTAGGAGAAGTGTCATTAGAGACTGTGAGTAGAGGGATAGTATAGAGTATCAGTGATAGTTCTCAGAGTTAGTATCAGAGCCAATTACTGTCCCGGATAATCATGATTATGTAATTGAGTGATCTATGTAAACAATTAGGTATCAAGGAATTGTGTTAAGAATTAATGGAGCATAACATTCAATCGGATGATTGATATCGGGCGTGTTAAAGGTAAAGAAATTTATATGCATGAGGAGTTATAATGAGGTGTCATGAGTAGAGAAATATCAGAATCGGTAATGAAGTGGTGAAGCGTATCACGGATTAGTTTAATAGGCTTTAAAGGATTAAAGGAAAATACCTATACAACCATCAAGATGAGGAACCATATACATGCCCATGAAAATAAGAAATATGAGTGTTGTAAAAGGTAAAACTAATCATGAGTTCTAATAAGTTTGAGGAGATAATCCAATAATGAAGCTCGCGATATCATACCAAGGGTACTAATGATTCTATATCAAGGATTAGTCGAGAATGACGCTCAAAACAGTAAGCACTCTGCGTGATGATAATCGGATGATATACCAGTTAATATAGGTTGGAAATCATGGAAGAAAATACATGTGATGATAACCTTGATCATTGGAGGTAATAGTGCAAGTGATTCGGGCAGTACAATTTAGTACACAGTTGTAGACAATAGAGGTATTGAGTGCACCTCGAGTATTAGAGACCGTGAGCACTTATATGTAAATTTGTGGATTTATAAATTAAGGAGTGGAAATAAATTTTAACTTTGAGAATTATTGAGGAGATGAGATTGTGTCAAAATTTTTTTTTTTTGAGGATTTCGAATATTGATTCAATAAACATGGTCAAGGCTACAAAGATTTTAGAAGTGATTAAATTTTTATTTCGATGTTGAGTATCTGACTTTGAGGAGGTATATACAATTTATTTTAAGTTGATCGAGAAGTTAAACCTTGACGATTATTTTGAGGATTAATTTTATGGTAGATGGGAGATATGAATATTAATATATGAGTAGATGATATACATGTGTAAGGATCTGATGACTTGAGCATGATTGAGATGGCACCGCAGACTGACTTGGGTGTCCATCTAGAGTTGTATTGGAAAGAGTAGTACTTAGTATGGTGTGTTACACTTGGTGTGCACTTGAGTGATAAGAACAAATAGAATGAACAATTGTAGTAGGAACGAGAACTAGCAGTGGGTGTACTATAGTAGAACAGGGGTACCTAAAGAGATATAGGTATCAACTTTACATGCATCAATTGACCTATAATTGTGTTAGAGGTTCTTGGTATCAGATTTTGGTATTAATAGACAGGTGTGTGCAATATTGATATATTCATGAATCTTGTGGATTAATGATTAGTTGATATGGGTACCAGTGTACAGGGATAGGAATTAGTTAGTGAATGTGCTAGAGTTAAGTGTTTGTTAGAGATAGGAGATACCGCAAGAAATATGTTAGCAGGTTCTGTTCTTTCCTTCCTTCTGTTCCTATCTATTTGATTGATTGGCTGATACCTTAGTACCGTAGCCTGTATGCATGATTTCTTATTAGAATGTAGTTAGTAGTACACCCTGATACAGAGACTGCAATACCATGACAAAGGACACCATGACCGTACATATTCCCTTAGGTTGCACGTTGTATGATTGTAGGAAGATTTTCTTAGGCCATGATTTTGGGGTTTGACCATGACGAAGATTCATGAAGGGGTTATGACTTGACAGGAGAGACAAGATAATTAAAATTCGAGGATAAACATCGATTTAAATAAAGGGCCGAGAATTTAACATGGCATAATTGGTGGTTTATTAATTCCAAGAAGATTATGACATGATTAAATTGGTTATTAAATTTGGAAATTTTGGGAGATTTATCAATATTTTTATTTAATTGCAAGTTATGAATTTTAGAATTTTATATTTGGATGTTGCCTTTGGAGAATCCTTAAGTATCGTATTGTTGAGTATTTTGAGGAAAGAGGAAATCGAGGAATAAAATTACAGATGGACTAATGTTTAAATTCAAACTTTTTGGACGAGATTGCATTTTTATATATGTGCATTGATTAAAATCAAATTTGAGGAGTGGATATTAAATTCTGAGTATTGAATTATTAAAAAAAAAAAATTCGAGGAAATTTTTGATAAAAATGGACTTTAATTCTATTTCGAGGATTTTTCAGGTTATGCAATAATTTTAGAATTTTGAAATTTGAAAAGACATTGTGGATTATTACCTGATTTCATGGATGATGAATTTAAACCTTGAGGAAAATAATAATGTGTATGAATAAACGCTACTATGAGGATTTTAAATTTCGAGGACGAAATTCTTTTAAGGAGGGTAGACTTGTCACTACCACATTCCGAAAATAGGAGTATTTTTGACTTTTTATAATATTTAATATTATGGTAGTTATAATTAAGTAATTGCATGATAATTATTTGTTTTAAATAATTAGGTGATGTGTAATTAAATATAATATTATATACATATTCATTTATTTTGATCTAGTAGACTTGACCTAGAAGCCCAGTAGGTGAACACCTGTCCAAACTGTGGAATTCTGTATTTTATTGTTTTATCTAGAATTTAATTATTGGAGATTGTAATTAATTATCGTATTTTAATTAATTATTGCGCATTGCCTTTGCTTCGATATTTGGAGCGCTATCCTGACTTTTGTCTTCCAACAAATTTTACAATCTTGCCCTAGGCCCGCCTTCCATTCTGCTATTTTTGTAACTCATAATTATGCTCTCTGTGCATTATTTCTAGCCGCACAAAAATCGTCGCGGACGTTATTTAATAAATCCCTATTTTGCATCGTTGTGCGTTCCAATCGAAAATTGGAGGCAATCTTGACCTATTTTTCGTGCGGCCCAAATTAGGGTAATATTCTGTTCTGAGTCTTCTTCATTATTGGTATTGATGACCTGACCTGATTTTGGCCCCATGTACCCCTAATTAATTTTAGAACACAACTTGCATTTATTTCTATTTAAATTGAGGATACCATTTTAACCGATTCTAAAAATCCCTGTAAATTCCCGTGCCCTGCTATTTGAGCCCATACCGATCATACAGCGCCCCCTGACCCTACAAAACACCGGACACCGAATCGCCCGCCAAATTTTCGTTATTTCATGTGTCTGTGCAAATACCCAAATTAAAGGGGGCTAATTTGCAAATTGGCATTTTTGGTGTCAACACCTCATTGTTTAAAACAATGATGGAGCCCTAATATTATTTAACTAGCCCTCACCCTCATTCCTACATGAATTATTTTTCCTCTTGACCAATCTGGACCACTCAATTAAATGGGGTGCATCCTCACCCTTAATTTCACCCACACTCTCCCCTATATAATGACATGTTACATCAAACCCTAATTCCTAGACAACCTAGGAAACCCCACCCTCCTCAAGCCTCCACAATTCCTCTCTCCAACGTAGGCTTCCCATTTCTTCTTCTCTTCTTTCTTTTCTCTTCCTTCTCCTTCTTCCTTCTCCTTCTTCTTTATTTTTTCAATTGAATTCAAATTCAATAGGGGGAGGGGGGAATACTGTTCATCAACATCTCCCCATACTGTTTCCGGCCAAACCATTCTCCGGCGGCCCCTCAGAACTCCGGCGGCCAACCCGCTGCTCACTCCTCCTCCCTCTGAACTCCGGCGCCCCACTGCACCGGCAGGCGCTGCCCGACGCGTCCGGCGGCCGAAGCCCGCTGCTCCTCCCCTCGCCGCTGCTGTGCTCCCCGACTCCCCTCCACGGCGGCTGCTCCTCCCCCGCCGGACAGTTCCCCGGCGGCTGCTCCTCCCTCCATCTCCTCCTACCATCTACGATCACCACCACCACCTCCATCATCATCTCCTAGCCACCACCACCACCAACAGAGATCCGGTCTACTCCGGCGTGGTCAGCCGACTCCCCGACCTGCACTCCGGCGACTCCTCCTCCCTGCTGTGCAACTCTCCCTCCGGCTACATTCACTCCTCCACCTCACTCGAGTCCTCCTCCAACTCCAGTCGGGCTCCTCCCCGACTCGACCCACAGCTCCCCGGCGGCCAGCTCTCCCTCCGGCCAAGCCGGCAGCAACCCCAGTAAGCCTCTCCCTCCTCCTTCTTCGTATGTATATATATGTATATATATACATACGTGTATACATTTATGTATATACTAAGATATGTATATGTATAAGTACTTATTTAAATAAATGTTAATACTTGAATATGCATATGTATATTATTTCTTTTGTTAGTATTTAATTGTATAATTATAGCATGTAGAATTAATTGTATAAGTATGTGTAATTAATTGTATACGTATGTATTTAATTAACTGTATATGTAATTATGTATTTTAAATTAATGTTTAACAGTAGTTTATATATATATATGTGTTATATTGATATGTAAGTATATATATATCTATATATAAATTTATTTTGGTATAGGTAACCATGTATCATATATGAGTTTTAGTATTTAATGTTATATATATATATATAATGTAATTGGTATATATATCTATATACATATTGGTATATGGATACTCTAGTATGTGTGTATTGATATATATATATACATGTATACAGGTATATAGTATATATATTTATTTGGTATATGATATATATATATATATATAGATATAACAAATGTATTTTTCCACTAAAACATATATATGTATGTATTTTGGTATAATTACCTGTATATAGTATAATTATTATTTTGGTACAAATATATATATGTGTAGATATATTTTGTATGGGTATATGTTTAATAAAAACGTATTTTGGTATAAAAATGTATTTTGGTATAAAAACGTATATTTGGTATATATATATATATACTTGTGTACATATAGGGTATGAGTATACTTTTATTTAGTGTATATAAATGTATAAATGTATATATTCTTAAAATTGGGTGATGTATATTTTTCACATAAATAAAATATATTTCCACTTATGTACATAAAGTTATACATATTTTGTATATAATTTGGTATAACAATATATATGTATTATGTTTAATTATTAACAATATGTTTAATTGGTGAACCTACTAGATGACCCTAGTTGACTAGTGCCATACCTGGCATGGCCCTGAGTTCGATGTTTTGTGTTGTGTTAGTATAACACCTGATACAAATGTTGTATTGACATATTTAGGACTGTTGGATCCTCCAAACGATACTCTGGGACAGGACATTGGTTTTACCAGCTAAGGACCCAAGGCGAGTACATTCTCTAATTAGTTTCTAATTTATGATATCTCCTATGTTCACTGTATCTAGTGTAAATATCCATGTTCTTGACACGTTGGTTACACGGATTGGTATACACGGATTTCGTCATGAGATGTTATTCCTTATTCATGGTGTAGCTTGTAGAAGACTTGTTTCCTTGATATCTTGTGCATGTACAGACACTGAGACCCGTGGAGATTTGCTACCTCCCTAGGGAATCCCGTGCCATAGCGTACCATGATTGGATCCACTATACCAGTCGGGGGTGGAGAGTATTTTAGTGTATATATGTGATCATACCCAACTTTCCATGCATCATAGCTCACCCCACATCTCACGTTGGGTGCGGCCTGACCATCTCCATGCTTCATAGCTGTTACGTGTGATTAGCCTGACCTCTACATGCATCATAGCTAACCAACGGTTAGCCTGACCTTCATGAATCATAGCTAATCACATGTAACCAGCCTGATCAAGTTTCCAAGCCGATCACATGTTAAAGCTAGTACTCAAACACTTAGTCATAGGTTCATGCTCATGGACATATTGTTTCTTCTCCTGCATTTACTTACAGTATTTCCAGTATTTTTTATTTCTCGTACCTATACATGCTTCTGGTATATTTCCATCTAGAACTGCTACATAGTTTATATCATTAATATAGAACTGCTATTTAGAGATGTACTTTGCTCCTTCCTGACTGGAAAATATTTTTCCAGACTGTGACCTTAGTAGACTGGTTTCTGACACACTTGAGGATTGGAAGTTAATGATTGCAGGTATGATTATTTTGTCGTTAGACTTGTCTTGTATTTCTTGCTTGCCTTGATATCTCATCGTGCTTTACTTTATGTGATTGAGTATTTCTAGCATTATTTTATGATATCCACGTCTCCTTATGGAGTTGGGTATTCACGTGAGTTTGATTAGATAGTTACATGACCTAGACAGCGTTCTACCGCCGATGTTGCGGCGTAGGCTGGACGTACCCACGCACTCGTGCCCCTAAACCGGGTGCGGGTCATGACACGTTTTTAGTGGTGGCCCATGCAGGTCAGACTTTGCAAGTTGTGCGATGTCGTAGTAGTACGATGTCATAGTTGTACTACCGCGTGCCTGCTATAGAATATAGGACATAGGATACTAGGATGAGAGAGGATACTCAATCACAAAATTCTTGAGAGATTCCTGGGACGACCCCTTGAGAATCTCATTACAATTTCTAATTTAATTCCTTCGCCCTTGTTTCCGTCCGTCCTCACTCGTTGATATTGAGTTTGATTCTTGTTGACCAGTTGTTAACTTTAATTCCTGGTATCGTTGTTGAGTTGATTTCAAATTGAGATGAATTTTACGGACTAGAATTTATGGTATCATCTAATGACATATATTGATGAGGACAGTGAGAAAGGTAAAACGTCTACTTTGGTTATGGAACCTAGAGTTTATCGCAGCCATATTAGCTGTCGTGACGAGAACGTAGGAACCTGACTTGGATGTACATACTTTAGTTATGAGATTTAGAGTTTCTTGCAGCCATACCGGTTGGTGTGGCGAGGATTCTAGATGACATGATTATAGAGTTGCATACCTTAGTTACGGAACCTGTCGTTTATCGCATCTATGCTTACTGGCGTGGCGAGGATTCTGAGTGTCATGATTTCAGACAGACGTGTATGATTATCAGGTTGTATCTTAAATTGGTTCTTAAAGTATCATCTCAAGACTTATCTATTTATGTTATTCCAGGACTTTGTTCCATCGCTTCTTTTTTTTACTAGCAGTAAAGATACCTTCAGTCCTTAACCCAGTTCTTTTGAGCCTTATTTCTTTAAGGGTCCTTGTTAGTGTGATAATTAGTGACTTGCAATCTTGGTTATGACTTGTATTAGTTGACTGAGTGTGACTTGTGAGTTGTAAGTGTTTCTTAGTTGGACATGTGAGCAGTAGGCTTTAATCTAGAGTTAGCCCTTAGCATAGTACCTTGTAACAATGGTTCTAGGAGAAGTGTCATTAGAGACTGTGAGTAGAGGGATAGTATAGAGTATCAGTGATAGTTCTCAGAGTTAGTATCAGAGCCAATTACCGTCCCGGATAATCATGATTATGTAATTGAGTGATCTATGTAAACAATTAGGTATCAAGGAATTGTGTTAAGAATTAATGGAGCATAACATTCAATCGGATGATTGATATCGGGCGTGTTAAAGGTAAAGAAATTTATATGCATGAGGAGTTATAATGAGGTGTCATGAGTAGAGAAATATCAGAATCGGTAATGAAGTGGTGAAGCGTATCACGGATTAGTTTAATAGGCTTTAAAGGATTAAAGGAAAATACCTATACAACCATCAAGATGAGGAACCATATACATGCCCATGAAAATAAGAAATATGAGTGTTGTAAAAGGTAAAACTAATCATGAGTTCTAATAAGTTTGAGGAGATGATCCAATAATGAAGCTCGCGATATCATACCAAGGGTACTAATGATTCTATATCAAGGATTAGTCGAGAATGACGCTCAAAACAGTAAGCACTCTGCGTGATGATAATCGGATGATATACCAGTTAATATAGGTTGGAAATCATGGAAGAAAATACATGTGATGATAACCTTGATCATTGGAGGTAATAGTGCAAGTGATTCGGGCAGTACAATTTAGTACACAGTTGTAGACAATAGAGGTATTGAGTGCACCTCGAGTATTAGAGACCGTGAGCACTTATATGTAAATTTGTGGATTTATAAATTAAGGAGTGGAAATAAATTTTAACTTTGAGAATTATTGAGGAGATGAGATTGTGTCAAATTTTTTTTTTTTGAGGATTTTGAATATTGATTCAATAAACATGGTCAAGGCTACAAAGATTTTAGAAGTGATTAAATTTTTATTTCGATGTTGAGTATCTGACTTTGAGGAGGTATATACAATTTATTTTAAGTTGATCGAGAAGTTAAACCCTGACGATTATTTTGAGGATTAATTTTATGGTAGATGGGAGATATGAATATTAATATATGAGTAGATGATATACATGTGTAAGGATCTGATGACTTGAGCATGATTGAGATGGCACCGCAGACTGACTTGGGTGTCCATCTAGAGTTATATTGGAAAGAGCAGTACTTAGTATGGTGTGTTACACTTGGTGTGCACTTGAGTGATAAGAACAAATAGAATGGACAATTGTAGTAGGAACGAGAACTAGCAGTGGGTGTACTATAGTAGAACAGGGGTACCTAAAGAGATAGAGGTATCAACTTTACATGCATCAATTAACCTATAATTGTGTTAGAGGTTCTTGGTATCAGATTTTGGTATTAATAGACAGGTGTGTGCAATATTGATATATTCATGAATCTTGTGGATTAATGATTAGTTGATATGGGTACCAGTGTACAGGGATAGGAATTAGTTAGTGAATGTGCTAGAGTTAAGTGTTTGTTAGAGATAGGAGATACTGCAAGAAATGTGTTAGCAGGTTCTGTTCTTTCCTTCCTTCTGTTCCTATCTATTTGATTGATTGGCTGATACCTTAGTACTGTAGCCTGTATGCATGATTTCTTATTAGAATATAGTTAGTAGTACACCCTGATACAGAGACTGCAATACCATGACAAAGGACACCATGACCGTACATATTCCCTTAGGTTGCATGTTGTATGATTGTAGGAAGATTTTCTTAGGCCATGATTTCGGGGTTTGACCATGACGAAGATTCATGAAGGGGTTATGACTTGACAGAAGAGACAAGATAATTAAAATTCGAGGATAAACATCGATTTAAATAAAGGGCCGAGAATTTAACATGGCATAATTGGTGGTTTATTAATTCCAAGAAGATTATGACATGATTAAATTGGTTATTAAATTTGGAAATTTTGGGAGATTTATCAATATTTTTATTTAATTGCAAGTTATGAATTTTAGAATTTTATATTTGGATGTTGCCTTTGGAGAATCCTTAAGTATCGTATTGTTGAGTATTTTGAGGAAAGAGGAAATCGAGGAATAAAATTACAGATGGACTAATGTTTGAATTCAAACTTTTTGGACGAGATTACATTTTTATATATGTGCATTGATTAAAATCAAATTTGAGGAGTGGATATTAAATTCTGAGTATTGAATTATTAAAAAAAAAATCGAGGAAATTTTTGATAAAAATGGACTTTAATTCTATTTCTAGGATTTTTCAGGTTATGCAATAATTTTAGAATTTTGAAATTTGAAAAGACATTGTGGATTATTACCTGATTTCATGGATGATGAATTTAAACCTTGAGGGAAATAATAATGTGTATGAATAAACGCTACTATGAGGATTTTAAATTTTGAGGACGAAATTCTTTTAAGGAGGGTAGACTTGTCACTACCACATTCCGAAAACAGGAGTATTTTCGACTTTTTATAATATTTAATATTATGGTAGTTATAATTAAGTAATTGTATGATAATTATTTGTTTTAAATAATTAGGTGATGTGTAATTAAATATAATATTATATACATTGTTCATTTATTTTGATCTAGTAGACTTGACCTAGAAGCCCAGTAGGTGAACACCTGTCCAAACTGTGGAATTCTATATTTTATTGTTTTATCTAGAATTTAATTATTGGAGATTGTAATTAATTACCGTATTTTAATTAATTATTGCGCATTGCCTTTGCTTCGATATTTGGAGCGCTATCCTGACTTTTGTCTTCCAACAAATTTCACAATCTTGTCCTAGACATGCCCGCCTTCCATTCTGCTATTTTTGCAACTCATAATTATGCTCTCTGTGCATTATTTCTAGTCACACAAAAATCGTCGCGGACGTTATTTAATAAATCCCTATTTTGCATCGTTGTGCGTTCCAATCGAAAATTGGAGGCAATCTTGACCTATTTTTCGTGCGGCCCAAATTAGGGTAATATTCTGTTCTGAGTCTTCTTCATTATTGGTATTGATGACCTGACCTGATTTTGGCCCCATGTACCCCTAATTAATTTTAGAACATAACTTGCATTTATTTCTATTTAAATTGAGGATACCATTTTAACCGATTCTAAAAATCCCTGTAAATTCCCGTGCCCTGCTATTTGAGCCCATACCGATCATACAGAGCCCCCTGACCCTACAAAACACCGGACACCGAATCGCCCGCCAAATTTTCGTTATTTCATGTGTCTGTGCAAATACCTAAATTAAAGGGGGCTAATTTGCAAATTGGCATTTTTGGTGTCAACACCTCATTATTTAAAACAATGAGGGAGCCCTAATATTATTTAACTAGCCCTCACCCTCATTCCTACATGAATTATTTTTCCTCTTGACCAATCTGGACCACTCAATTAAATGGGGTGCATCCTCACCCTTAATTTCACCCACACTCTCCCCTATATAATGACATGTTACATCAAACCCTAATTCCTAGACAACCTAGGAAACCCCACCCTCCTCAAGCCTCCACAATTCCTCTCTCCAACGTAGGCTTCCCATTTCTTCTTCTCTTCTCTCTTTTCTCTTCCTTCTCCTTCTTCCTTCTCCTTCTTCTTTATTTTTTCAATTGAATTCAAATTCAATAGGGGGAGGGGGGAATACTGTTCATCAACATCTCCCCATACTGTTTCCGGCCAAACCATTCTCCGACGGCCCCTCAGAACTCCGGCGGCCAACCCGCTGCTCACTCCTCCTCCCTCTGAATTCCGGCGCCCCACTGCACCGGCAGGCGCTGCCCGACACGTCCGGCGGCCGAAGCCCGCTGCTCCTCCCCTCGCCGCTGCTGTGCTCCCCGACTCCCCTCCACGGCGGCTGCTCCTCCCCCGCCGGACAGTTCCCCGGCGGCTGCTCCTCCCTCCATCTCCTCCTACCATCTACGATCACCACCACCACCTCCATCATCATCTCCTAGCCACCACCACCACCAACAGAGATCCGGTCTACTCCGGCGTGGTCAGCCGACTCCCCGACCTGCACTCCGGCGACTCCTCCTCCCTGCTGTGCAACTCTCCCTCCGGCTACATTCACTCCTCCACCTCACTCGAGTCCTCCTCCAACTCCAGTCGAGCTCCTCCCCGACTCGACCCACAGCTCCCCGGCGGCCAGCTCTCCCTCCGGCCAAGCCGGCAGCAACCCCAGTAAGCCTCTCCCTCCTCCTTCTTCGTATGTATATATATGTATATATATACATACGTGTATACATTTATGTATATACTAAGATATGTATATGTATAAGTACTTATTTAAATAAATGTTAATACTTGAATATGCATATGTATATTATTTCTTTTGTTAGTATTTAATTGTATAATTATAGCATGTAGAATTAATTGTATAAGTATGTGTAATTAATTGTATACGTATGTATTTAATTAACTGTATATGTAATTATGTATTTTAAATTAATGTTTAACAGTAGTTTATATATATATATGTGTTATATTGATATGTAAGTATATATATATCTATATATAAATTTATTTTGGTATAGGTAACCATGTATCATATATGAGTTTTAGTATTTAATGTTATATATATATATAATGTAATTGGTATATATATCTATATACATATTGGTATATGGATACTCTAGTATGTGTGTATTGATATATATATATACATGTATACAGGTATATAGTATATATATTTATTTGGTATATGATATATATATATATAGATATAACAAATGTATTTTTCCACTAAAACATATATATGTATGTATTTTGGTATAATTACCTGTATATAGTATAATTATTATTTTGGTACAAATATATATATGTGTAGATATATTTTGTATGGGTATATGTTTAATAAAAACGTATTTTGGTATAAAAACGTATTTTGGTATAAAAACGTATATTTGGTATATATATATACTTGTGTACATATAGGGTATGAGTATATTTTTATTTAGTGTATATAAATGTATAAATGTATATATTCTTAAAATTGGGTGATGTATATTTTTCACATAAATAAAATATATTTTCACTTATGTACATATAGTTATACATATTTTGTATATAATTTGGTATAACAATATATATGTATTATGTTTAATTATTAACAATATGATTAATTGGTGAACCTACTAGATGACCCTAGTTGACTAGTGCCATACCTGGCACGGCCCTGAGTTCGATGTTTTGTGTTGTGTTAGTATAACACCTGATGCAAATGTTGTATTGACATATTTAGGACTGTTGGATCCTCCAAACGATACTCTGGGACAGGACATTGGTTTTACCAACTAAGGACCCAAGGCGAGTACATTCTCTAATTAGTTTCTAATTTATGATATCTCCTATGTTCACTGTATCTAGTGTAAATATCCATGTTCTTGACACGTTGGTTACACGGATTGGTATACACGGATTTCGTCATGAGATGTTATTCCTTATTCATGGTGTAGCTTGTACAAGACTTGTTTCCTTGATATCTTGTGCATGTACAGACACTGAGACCCGGGGAGATTTGCTACCTCCCTAGGGAATTCCGTGCCATAGCGTACCATGATTGGATCCACTATACCAGTCGGGGGTGGGGAGTATTTTAGTGTATATATGTGATCTTACCCAACTTTCCATGCATCATAGCTCACCCCACATCTCACGTCGGGTGCGGCCTGACCATCTCCATGCTTCATAGCTGTTACGTGTGATTAGCCTGACCTCTACATGCATCATAGCTAACCAACGGTTAGCCTGACCTTCATGAATCATAGCTAATCACATGTAACCAGCCTGATCAAGTTCCCAAGCCGATCACATGTTAAAGCTAGTACTCAAACACTTAGTCATAGGTTCTTGCTCATGGACATATTGTTTCTTCTCCTGCATTTACTTACAGTATTTCCAGTATTTTTTATTTCTCGTACCTATACATGCTTCTGGTATATTTCCATCTAGAACTGCTATATAGTTTATATCATTAATATAGAACTGCTATTTAGAGATGTACTTTGCTCCTTCCTGACTGGAAAATATTTTTCCAGACTGTGACCTTAGTAGACTGGTTTCTGACACACTTGAGGATTGGAAGTTAATGATTGCAGGTATGATTATTTTGTCGTTAGACTTGTCTTGTATTTCTTGCTTGCCTTGATATCTCATCGTGCTTTAGTTTATGTGATTGAGTATTTCTAGCATTATTTTATGATATCCACGTCTCCTTATGGAGTTGGGTATTCACGTGAGTTTGATTAGATAGTTACATGACCTAGACAGCGTTCTACCGCCGATACTGCGGCGTAGGCTGGACGTACCCACGCACTCGTGCCCCTAAACCGGGTGCGGGTCGTGACACGTTTTTAGTGGTGGCCCATGCAGGTCAGACTTCGCAAGTTGTGCGATGTCGTAGTAGTGCGATGTCATAGTTGTACTACCGCGTGCCTGCTATAGAATATAGGACATAGGATACTAGGATGAGAGAGGATACTCAATCACAAAATTCTTGAGAGATTCCTGGGACGACCCCTTGAGAATCTTATTACAATTTCTAATTTAATTCCTTCGCCCTTGTTTTCGTCCGTCCTCACTCGTTTATATTGAGTTTGATTCTTGTTGACCAGTTGTTAACTTTAATTCCTGGTATCGTTGTTGAGTTGATTTTAAATTGAGATGAATTTTATGGACTAGAATTTATGGTATCATCTGATGACATATATTGATGAGGACAGTGAGAAAGGTAAAACGTCTACTTTGGTTATGGAACCTAGAGTTTATCGCAGCCATATTAGCTGTCGTGACGAGAACGTAGGAACCTGACTTGGATGTACATACTTTAGTTATGAGATTTAGAGTTTCTCGCAGCCATACCGGTTGGTGTGGCGAGGATTCTAGATGACATGATTATAGAGTTGCATACCTTAGTTACGGAACCTGTCGTTTATCGCATCTATGCTTACTGGCGTGGCGAGGATTCTGAGTGTCATGATTTCAGACAGACGTGTATGATTATCAGGTTGTATCTTAAATTGGTTCTTAAAGTATCATCTCAAGACTTATCTATTTATGTTATTACAGGACTTTGTTCTATCGCTTCTTTTCTTTACTAGCAGTAAAGATACCTTCAGTCCTTAACCCAGTTCTTTTGAGCCTTATTTCTTTAAGGGTCCTTGTTAGTGTGATAATTAGTGACTTGCAATTTTGGTTGTGACTTGTATTAGTTGACTGAGTGTGACTTATGAGTTGTAAGTGTTTCTTAGTTGGACATGTGAGCAGTAGGCTTTAATCTAGAGTTAGCCCTTAGCATAGTACCTTGTAACAATGGTTCTAGGAGAAGTGTCATTAGAGACTGTGAGTAGAGGGATAGTATAGAGTATCAGTGATAGTTCTCAGAGTTAGTATCAGAGCCAATTACCGTCCCGGATAATCATGATTATGTAATTGAGTGATCTATGTAAACAATTAGGTATCAAGGAATTGTGTTAAGAATTAATGGAGCATAACATTCAATCGGATGATTGATATCGGGCGTGTTAAAGGTAAAGAAATTTATATGCATGAGGAGTTATAATGAGGTGTCATGAGTAGAGAAATATCAGAATCGGTAATGAAGTGGTGAAGCGTATCACGGATTAGTTTAATAGGCTTTAAAGGATTAAAGGAAAATACCTATACAACCATCAAGATGAGGAACCATATACATGCCCATGAAAATAAGAAATATGAGTGTTGTAAAAGGTAAAACTAATCACGAGTTCTAATAAGTTTGAGGAGATGATCCAATAATGAAGCTCGCGATATCATACCAAGGGTACTAATGATTCTATATCAAGGATTAGTCGAGAATGACGCTCAAAACAGTAAGCACTCTGCGTGATGATAATCGGATGATATACCAGTTAATATAGGTTGAAAATCATGGAAGAAAATACATGTGATGATAACCTTGATCATTGGAGGTAATAGTGCAAGTGATTCGGCAGTACAATTTAGTACACAGTTGTAGACAATAGAGGTATTGAGTGCACCTCGAGTATTAGAGACCGTGAGCACTTATATATAAATTTGTGGATTTATAAATTAAGGAGTGGAAATAAATTTTAACTTTGAGAATTATTGAGGAGATGAGATTGTGTCAAATTTTTTTTTTTGAGGATTTCGAATATTGATTCAATAAACATGGTCAAGGCTACAAAGATTTTAGAAGTGATTAAATTTTTATTTCGATGTTGAGTATCTGACTTTGAGGAGGTATATACAATTTATTTTAAGTTGATCGAGAAGTTAAACCCTGACGATTATTTTGAGGATTAATTTTATGGTAGATGGGAGATATGAATATTAATATATGAGTAGATGATATACATGTGTAAGGATCTGATGACTTGAGCATGATTGAGATGGCACCGCAGACTGACTTGGGTGTCCATCTAGAGTTGTATTGGAAAGAGCAGTACTTAGTATGGTGTGTTACACTTGGTGTGCACTTGAGTGATAAGAACAAATAGAATGGACAATTGTAGTAGGAACGAGAACTAGTAGTGGGTGTACTATAGTAGAACAGGGGTACCTAAAGAGATAGAGGTATCAACTTTACATGCATCAATTAACCTATAATTGTGTTAGAGGTTCTTGGTATCAGATTTTGGTATTAATAGACAGGTGTGTGCAATATTGATATATTCATGAATCTTGTGGATTAATGATTAGTTGATATGGGTACCAGTGTACAGGGATAGAAATTAGTTAGTGAATGTGCTAGAGTTAAGTGTTTGTTAGAGATAGGAGATACCGCAAGAAATGTGTTAGCAGGTTCTGTTCTTTCCTTCCTTCTGTTCCTATCTATTTGATTGATTGGCTGATACCTTAGTACTGTAGCCTGTATGCATGATTTCTTATTAGAATGTAGTTAGTAGTACACCCTGATACAGAGACTGCAATACCATGACAAAGGACACCATGACCGTACATATTCCCTTAGGTTGCATGTTGTATGATTGTAGGAAGATTTTCTTAGGCCATGATTTCGGGGTTTGACTATGACGAAGATTCATGAAGGGGTTATGACTTGACAGGAGAGACAAGATAATTAAAATTCGAGGATAAACATCGATTTAAATAAAGGGCCGAGAATTTAACATGGCATAATTGGTGGTTTATTAATTCCAAGAAGATTATGACATGATTAAATTGGTTATTAAATTTGGAAATTTTGGGAGATTTATCAATATTTTTATTTAATTGCAAGTTATGAATTTTAGAATTTTATATTTGGATGTTGCCTTTGGAGAATCCTTAAGTATCGTATTGTTGAGTATTTTGAGGAAAGAGGAAATCGAGGAATAAAATTACAGATGGACTAATGTTTGAATTCAAACTTTTTGGACGAGATTACATTTTTATATATGTGCATTGATTAAAATCAAATTTGAGGAGTGGATATTAAATTCTGAGTATTGAATTATTAAAAAAAAAAAATTTCGAGGAAATTTTTGATAAAAATGGACTTTAATTCTATTTCGAGGATTTTTCAGGTTATGCAATAATTTTAGAATTTTGAAATTTGAAAAGACATTGTGGATTATTACCTGATTTCATGGATGATGAATTTAAACCTTGAGGGAAATAATAATGTGTATGAATAAACGCTACTATGAGGATTTTAAATTTTGAGGACGAAATTATTTTAAGGAGGGTAGACTTGTCACTACCATATTCCGAAAACAGGAGTATTTTCGACTTTTTATAATATTTAATATTATGGTAGTTATAATTAAGTAATTGCATGATAATTATTTGTTTTAAATAATTAGGTGATGTGTAATTAAATATAATATTATATACATTGTTCATTTATTTTGATCTAGTAGACTTGACCTAGAAGCCCAGTAGGTGAACACCTGTAAACCCCCAGATTTTGCAAGAATTTTAAATTAGGATTTTTCACAATTTTCTAGGAATTTTCTGTAATTAAAATCAAGGTTTTAATTATTAAATAATTTTTAATTGATAATAAATAATATTAAAATATTATGAAAATAATATTTTTGGGTGTAAAATGGAAAACTGGACTTAGGGCAATTTTTCTGGAATTTATTGGACCCCGGACCTATTTTTAAATCACCTAAAACTATTTATTTATTTATTTGTTAATTAATTAATTATTAATTAATTAATAATAATAATAATAATATTATTATTATTATTATTATTTTCGTTAATCCGGCCCAGCCCGCGGCCCACTACTCCGGCCCAGCCCGAGACCCACGACCCCCGGCCCAGCCCACAGCTTATCGGGTCGGGTCGGGTCCACACGAACCCGACCCGAACCCGCACCCGCCTGACCCGCCCCATCCCCACGATCCGGTCCCCCCCCAGCCCGAGTCCTCCACCGCCCGCCGCGCCGCCCGCCGCGTCCTCCGCTCCGCTCCACCACCTGACCCCCGCACCGGCCGCCACGACCCCCGGCCCTCCGCCAAACGCCACCACCCTCTCCCCTTTAAAACCCTTCGGTCACCCCCTTCAGCTCCGCCACGCCCCTCCGCTCCGCCACCGCCCGTGCCACCTCGCCGCCACCCGCCGCCCGTCTCCGTCGAAGCCCCCTCTCCGCCTACTCCTTCTTCTCGCCGCTGCTCCGCCAGCAGCCGACCCCGCTGCCCGAGTCCCCTCCGGCGTCCAGCAGCAGCAGCCCCAGCGGTCTTCCCCGCCCGCTCCGGCGACCGCCACGCCGTGCCCGCCCTCGCCGGCGCCGCCCAGCCCCCGGCCGGTCTTCCCCGCAGCGGCGCCGCCCCTCCGGCCGCCTGAATCTCCAAAACCCTAGCCCTAATTCTCTCCCCCGTGTCCGACACAGGACACGAGTCCTGTGTCGTGTCGGACACAATTCGACCCCGGTTTTCGGGTCCCCTTCAGGTGCGTGTAACTTTTTGTCCGTAGCTCTGTTTTCAATTCCGCAAATTGCGTTGTGAAGCCTGTATGACCCTCTCGGTGTCCGGATAAACTGTTCGGGGCATCGCGTCCTGTGGTGATCGCACACCGCGATCCAAAAACAGGAAAAACCAGACCCTGTTTCACCCCGGAACTGAGTACGCCCCGCCAAACGGGACGACTTGGTCGCGTGCGGTCTTCACAGATACGTGCGCATCGTCGATACGGACGTGTGAGTTTTCGTGGAAGCTGATTCGGGTGTGCGTGCACACCGAAATCAATGCGTATCCGCGGACATCGCCCCGTATCCGCCTTTTCTGCAATTTACCCTAACTTCGTGCACACTCGTCAGATCGAGACGAAACTTGCGCCATCGGACTCGTAGCGATACGCTGGTCCTGTGGGTCAAGTTTGGTTCGATTCTGAGAACGTTGATGAAATCGCGTGTCGTGGGCCCCACAGGCCCCGCTCGACGGGCAATTTTGTGTTCGGCTCATCGAAATCCAAATCTGGAAGTTCCGTTGGGTTCGTATCAGCGTTCCTGACCTGTTGACACTAAGTTTGGTGAATTTGGAGACCTTTGACCCGGACACGTTTTTCGGTGTAAAGTGGGCCCACCGGCGGACCCCGTTTTGACCCAAAACTGCCATTTTTGCCCTTGTCTCCAAATTGGACCCAAGGACAGGCGTTTCTAGCTATTTGACATCTTTTGAGCGTGATGGTAATGTTTATTTCAGCTTTTGGACTCATCTCTGGAAACTTCCCTAGAACAATTAATCAGATCCAAACAACAGGCAAGTACCTGCACTTCAAGTTAATCTTTATATTGTGATAATTAAATTCCCTGCTTTACTAGTAATCTTGATGATTACACCTAGTGCTAGAAATACTATATTTCATGTCTTGAATATTGGAATTCATATCTTGTTTTTTATGTCGGGTGGGAGAATACTAGAAGGCATGTAGTTTACCCTTCCCCTTGCCGTGTTTAATAGTTGTTGGTACACGACTGTCCATCAGCCGGATCTCGATTATTCGTGTTTAATAGCCGTTCATGACGGCCGGATTAGCCTTATAAACCCCTACATGCCAACTATGTATTCTAAAACAAACACAAGATCACACAGATAGTTTCTGGTCATGTTTCTTGCTGGCTATTGTAGTTTCATTTCCTGTTTCATTTATTTCTGTTTCTCATATTCCTGTTTACAGTTTAACTCTGAGATAATAATGTGCTGTTATGCTGTTTCTCAACATGAAACCAAATATTTAATTGTCATAAAATATTTAGTTTAACATTGTTGTGCACTGTGTACTTTGCTCCTTTCCTGACTGGATCTGTTGATTTAGGGGATGATGAGGACCTTGCCCCTACCTATTATGGTCCTTATGAGGGTACAGATGATACCTATGATGAGCCAGATCCCACCCAGGAGACCCCTGCTGCAGAGTAGCTAGTAGTAGCTATCTTTTATTTCTGTTTCTTATCTTATTTAATCGGGTTTGTCCCCGATTTCATTTTGGAATTCCTGTACTAAAACATTTGAATCTGTTGTCACATTTATTTCAGTTGCAGTCTTAAGTTTCAATTCTCAGTATTATCTTGCTTATGTTGTTGTGAATGAGCTAGTTAGAATTTATGGATTGACCTAGACAACGTACTACCGCCGACTCTGCGGCGTAGGCTGGACGTACCCACGCACTCGTGCCCGAAATTTCGGGTGCGGGTCGTGACACATTTTTGTGGTGGCCCATGCAGGTCTAAACGACTAAATTGTTCGGTTTCAACTTAGGGACCGAACAGGCCTGCAATCAGATTGAGGATTTTAGGAAAAGCTCATCTACTTAATTGAATCTTTCTTGATATTCATACCGGCTTCGAATCATTTTATTGACTTGCATCCTGCCTTGATTCCTGTGCGCCTTTATCGTTTATTTTGGATGCAGAGTAAAGGATCTACCAGCAAGCGACGGGGTTCCTACAAGATCACCACGAGATGCTCTACCAGCATGGCCGTGGAGAACGCGCAAACTCTGGAAGCAGCTAATGCGCGTAAGTGATTTGTAGATACCGTTCCTAGTATTGTTTAGCTCGTGCCCATTGGTTCGTGACCTCAGCCCCAACCTAGAAAATTTTAAACTTGCTAATAACCTGGTATGCTTTTATATCTGATAACTGTAAAGATTGTAGAGTCTTTTGTTATTGTGCTTGTGTGTTGTTTTGTGAACTTAAATAATTTGTACCTCCTTCATCATCATCTAGCATACTTAATTTTGATGTACTTGACCTATGCTGCTATTCTATAGCCTAGTTTTGCAAGCTTACTCTTTATCGAGCTTGTTCATGACATATGTATTAGTGGGTCGACACACTAATATGATTGTCTATTCAGAATCAGTGTATTATGGTCTGATCAACCTTAGTGCATTTTGATTCGCCCTTCGCACTACTTTGCGTGGATTGAGATATACAGTTGACTAGTATACCTGCCCTAGACATGTCTGAGCATAACTGTATTAATACGAGCATGTGAGTAGGAACTACCACGATAGGATTCAATCCACAATCGCTTGACAATTCCCACCTGAATACTTTAAAATGCCTTGACCCCGATATTTCTTTTCTATCACCCCACCCTTGAACTCTTTATTATTGATCTTCGTCTTCCCTTATTTCGGAAAGACGAAATCTGGTGCCTGGTATAAGTTAGTACATAGATAGTACTGGATATGCCACATAGGCCGATCACATACTTGAGAATTAACTTTCGTAATTGAGGACATATCATGATCGGCGTTGAAGTTCGAGGATTGAATGACATAGGTAAACATATTAAGGAATATTTCCTTAAGGTATATAGTCTTTTGTGATGAATGGGTAAACTCTAAGTTGGGTAGCAATGTATTTGTCAACTCGAGAGGAATGTCCTTTGGATTGTGACCGAGTAAGGTTAGATTGGAAGAAGCAAGCCATTCTAATTTTGAAAATTTAGAGGAGTGACTAAAATGATTAATGAATTGATATCGAGGACCCAATAAGTTGTATCTTGGATACATGATTTAAATCTTGAATAATGAAGGTAAAATCATCAATTTGAATTTAGAAGATGAAATTTATAGAATTTCAGACTTGAACATGGGTGGACTACATTTAATTATTTTTCAATTTGATGATTTAAATTACAAATTAAAATTTGATGGTTGGACTAACTAGTTGGATTATTGAGGAGATGAAAAGTTGAAGCATACAGGACTCGAATTTCTCCAGAAGAAATTACGATCGTGAGGTAAATTCATAAGCCCGTGCCAATCTGGAAGATGCTATGTGGACTTAATCAAAAAAACCTGCCTGTGGGTAACTTGAGGAAGTAATAACCATAAATCGAATTTCTGATTTGAACAGTAGTCACCTTAATCATGAAGTGGTTGCAGTGGACATGATTCGGATTTTAATTATCGCAAGGAGAGGACGATTGATGTACATGAAGGATTAATACGGCTTAATTTTAAATTTCGAGGACGAAATTTTTATAAGTTGGGTAGATTGTAAACCCCCAGATTTTGCAAGAATTTTAAATTAGGATTTTTCACAATTTTCTGGAATTTTCTGGGAATTTTCTGTAATTAAAATCAAGGTTTTAATTATTAAATAATTTTTAATTGATAATAAATAATATTAAAATATTATGAAAATAATATTTTTGGGTGTAAAATGGAAAACTGGACTTAGGGCAATTTTTCTGGAATTTATTGGACCCCGGACCTATTTTTAAATCACCTAAAACTATTTATTTATTTATTTGTTAATTAATTAATTATTAATTATTATTATTATTATTATTATTATTATTATTATTATTTTCGTTAATCCGGCCCAGCCCGCGGCCCACTACTCCGGCCCAGCCCGAGACCCACGACCCCCGGCCCAGCCCACAGCTTATCGGGTCGGGTCGGGTCCACACGAACCCGACCCGAACCCGCACCCGCCTGACCCGCCCATCCCCACGATCCGGTCCCCCCCCCAGCCCGAGTCCTCCGCCGCCCGCCGCGCCGCCCGCCGCGTCCTCCGCTCCGCTCCACCACCTGACCCCCGCACCGGCCGCCACGACCCCCGGCCCTCCGCCAAACGCCACCACCCTCTCCCCTTTAAAACCCTTCGGTCACCCCCTTCAGCTCCGCCACGCCCCTCCGCTCCGCCACCGCCCGTGCCACCTCGCCGCCACCCGCCGCCCGTCTCCGTCGAAGCCCCCTCTCCGCCTACTCCTTCTTCTCGCCGCTGCTCCGCCAGCAGCCGACCCCGCTGCCCGAGTCCCCTCCGGCGTCCAGCAGCAGCAGCCCCAGCGGTCGTCCCCGCCCGCTCCGGCGACTGCCACGCCGTGCCCGCCCTCGCCGGCGCCGCCCAGCCCCCGGCCGGTCTTCCCCGCAGCGGCGCCGCCCCTCCGGCCGCCTGAATCTCCAAAACCCTAACCCTAGCCCTAATTCTCTCCCCCGTGTCCGACACAGGACACGAGTCCTGTGTCGTGTCGGACACAATTTGACCCCGGTTTTCGGGTCCCCTTCAGGTGCGTGTAACTTTTTGTCCGTAGCTCTGTTTTCAATTCCGCAAATTGCGTTGTGAAGCCTGTATGACCCTCTCGGTGTCCGGACAAACTGTTCGGGGCATCGTGTCCTGTGGTGATCGCACACCGCGATCCAAAAACAGAAAAAACCAGACCCTGTTTTACCCCGGAACTGAGTACGTCCCGCCAAACGGGACGACTTGGTCGCTTGCGGTCTTCACAGATACGTGCGCATCGTCGATACGGACGTGTGAGTTTTCGTGGAAGCTGATTCGGGTGTGCGTGCACACCGGAATCAACGCGTATCCGCGGACATCGCCCCGTATCCGCCTTTTCTGCAATTCACCCTAACTTCGTGCACACTCGTCAGATCGAGACGAAACTTGCGCCATCGGACTCGTAGCGATACGCTGGTCCTGTGGGTCAAGTTTGGTTCGATTCTGAGAACGTTGACGAAATCGCGTGTCGTGGGCCCCACAGGCCCCGCTCGACGGGCGATTTTGTGTTCGGCTCATCGGAATCCAAATCTGAAAGTTCCGTTGGGTTCGTATCAGCGTTCCTAACCTGTTGACACTAAGTTTGGTGAATTTAGAGACCTTTGACCCGGACACGTTTTTCGGTGCAAAGTGGGCCCACCGGCGGACCCCGTTTTGACCCGAAACTGCCGTTTTTGCCCTTGTCTCCAAATTGGACCCAAGGATAGGCGTTTCTAGCTATTTGACATATTCTGAGCGTGATGGTAATGTTTATTTTAGCTTTTGGACTCATCTCTGGAAACTTCCCTAGAATAATTAATCAGATCCAAACAACAGGCAAGTACCTGCACTTCAAGTTAATCTTTATATTGTGATAATTAAATTCCCTGCTTTACTAGTAACCTTGATGATTACACCTAGTGCTAGAAATACTATATTTCATGTCTTGAATATTGGAATTCATATCTTGTTTTTCATGTCGGGTGGGAGAATACTAGAAGGCATGTAGTTTACCCTTCCCCTTGCCGTGTTTAATAGCTGTTGGTACACGACTGTCCATCAGCCGGATCTCGATTATTCGTGTTTAATAGCCGTTCATGACGGCCGGATTAGCCTTATAAACCCCTACATGCCAACTATGTATTCTAAAACAAACACAAGATCACACAGATAGTTTCTGGTCATGTTTCTTGCTGGCTATTGTAGTTTCATTTCCTGTTTCATTTATTTCTGTTTCTCATATTCCTGTTTACAGTTTAACTCTGAGATAATAATGTGCTGTTATGCTGTTTCTCAACATGAAACCAAATATTTAATTGTCATAAAATATTTAGTTTAACATTGTTGTGCACTGTGTACTTTGCTCCTTTCCTGACTGGATCTGTTGATTTAGGCGATGATGAGGACCTTGCCCCTACCTATTATGGTCCCTATGAGGGTACAGATGATACCTATGATGAGCCAGATCCCACCCAGGAGACCCCTGCTGCAGAGTAGCTAGTAGTAGCTATCTTTTATTTCTGTTTCTTATCTTATTTAATCGGGTTTGTCCCCGATTTCATTTTGGAATTCCTGTACTAAAACATTTGAATCTGTTGTCACATTTATTTTAGTTGCAGTCTTAAGTTTCAATTCTCAGTATTATCTTGCTTATGTTGTTGTGAATGAGCTAGTTAGAATTTATGGATTGACCTAGACAGCGTACTACCGCCGACTCTGCGGCGTAGGCTGGACGTACCCACGCACTCGTGCCCAAAATTCCGGGTGCGGGTCGTGACAACACCTGTCCAAACTGTGGAATTCTGTATTTTATTGTTTTATCTAGAATTTAATTATTGGAGATTGTAATTAATTACCGTATTTTAATTAATTATTGCGCATTGCCTTTGCTTCGATATTTGGAGCGCTATCCTGACTTTTGTCTTCCAACAAATTTCAAAATCTTGCCCTAGACATGCCCGCCTTCCATTCTGCTATTTTTGCAACTCATAATTATGCTCTCTGTGCATTATTTCTAGTCGCACAAAAATCATCACGGACGTTATTTAATAAATCCCTATTTTGCATCGTTGTGCGTTCCAATCGAAAATTGGAGGCAATCTTGACCTATTTTTCGTGCGGCCCAAATTAGGGTAATATTCTGTTCTGAGTCTTCTTCATTATTGGTATTGATGACCTGACCTGATTTTGGCCCCATGTACCCCTAATTAATTTTAGAACACAACTTGCATTTATTTCTATTTAAATTGAGGATACCATTTTAACCGATTCTAAAAATCCCTGTAAATTCCCGTGCCCTGCTATTTGAGCCCATACCGATCATACAGCGCCCCCTGACCCTACAAAACACCGGACACCGAATTGTCCGCCAAATTTTTGTTATTTCATGTGTCTGTGCAAATACCCAAATTAAAGGGGGCTAATTTGCAAATTGGCATTTTTGGTGTCAACACCTCATTGTTTAAAACAATGAGGGAGCCCTAATATTATTTAACTAGCCCTCAACCTCATTTCTACATGAATTATTTTTCCTCTTGACCAATCTGGACCACTCAATTAAATGGGGTGTATCCTCACCCTTAATTTCACCCACACTCTCCCCTATATAATGACATGTTACATCAAACCCTAATTCCTAGACAACCTAGGAAACCCCACCCTCCTCAAGCCTCCACAATTCCTCTCTCCAACGTAGGCTTCCCATTTCTTCTTCTCTTCTTTCTTTTCTCTTCCTTCTCCTTCTTCCTTCTCCTTCTTCTTTATTTTTTCAATTGAATTCAAATTCAATAGGGGGAGGGGGGAATACTGTTCATCAACATCTCCCCATACTGTTTCCGGTCAAACCATTCTCCGGCGGCCCCTCAGAACTCCGGCGGCCAACCCGCTGCTCACTCCTCCTCCCTCTGAACTCCGGCGCCCCACTGCACCGGCAGGCGCTGCCCGACGCGTCCGGCGGCCGAAGCCCGCTGCTCCTCCCCTCGCCGCTGCTGTGCTCCCCGACTCCCCTCCACGGCGGCTGCTCCTCCCCCGCCGGACAGTTCCCCGGCGGCTGCTCCTCCCTCCATCTCCTCCTACCATCTACGATCACCACCACCACCTCCATCATCATCTCCTAGCCACCACCACCACCAACAGAGATCCGGTCTACTCCGGCGTGGTCAGCCGACTCCCCGACCTGCACTCCGGCGACTCCTCCTCCCTGCTGTGCAACTCTCCCTCCGGCTACATTCACTCCTCCACCTCACTCGAGTCCTCCTCCAACTCCAGTCGGGCTCCTCCCCGACTCGACCCACAGCTCCCCGGCGGCCATCTCTCCCTCCGGCCAAGCCGGCAGCAACCCCAGTAAGCCTCTCCCTCCTCCTTCTTCGTATGTATATATATGTATATATATACATACGTGTATACATTTATGTATATACTAAGATATGTATATGTATAAGTACTTATTTAAATAAATGTTAATACTTGAATATGCATATGTATATTATTTATTTTGTTAGTATTAAATTGTATAATTATAGCATGTAGAATTAATTGTATAAGTATGTGTAATTAATTGTATACGTATGTATTTAATTAACTGTATATGTAATTATGTATTTTAAATTAATGTTTAACAGTAGTTTATATATATATATATATGTGTTATATTGATATGTAAGTATATATATATCTATATATAAATTTATTTTGGTATAGGTAACCATGTATCATATATGAGTTTTAGTATTTAATGTTATATATATATATAATGTAATTGGTATATATATCTATATACATATTGGTATATGGATACTCTAGTATGTGTGTATTGATATATATATATACATGTATACAGGTATATAGTATATATATTTATTTGGTATATGATATATATATATATATATAGATATAACAAATGTATTTTTCCACTAAAACATATATATGTATATATTTTGGTATAATTACCTGTATATAGTATAATTATTATTTTGGTACAAATATATATATGTGTAGATATATTTTGTATGGGTATATATTTAATAAAAACGTATTTTGGTATAAAAACGTATTTTGGTATAAAAACGTATATTTGGTATATATATATACTTGTGTACATATAGGGTATGAGTATATTTTTATTTAGTGTATATAAATGTATAAATGTATATATTCTTAAAATTGGGTGATGTATATTTTTCACATAAATAAAATATATTTCCACTTATGTACATATAGTTATACATATTTTGTATATAATTTGGTATAACAATATATATGTATTATGTTTAATTATTAACAATATGTTTAATTGGTGAACCTACTAGATGACCCTAGTTGACTAGTGCCATACCTGGCACGGCCCTGAGTTCGATGTTTTGTGTTGTGTTAGTATAACACCTGATGCAAATATTGTATTGACATATTTAGGACTGTTGGATCCTCCAAACGATACTCTGGGACAGGACATTGGTTTTACCAGCTAAGGACCCAAGGCGAGTACATTCTCTGATTAGTTTCTAATTTATGATATCTCCTATGTTCACTGTATCTAGTGTAAATATCCATGTTCTTGACACGTTGGTTACACGGATTGGTATACACGGATTTCGTCATGAGATGTTATTCCTTATTCATGGTGTGCTTGTACAAGACTTGTTTCCTTGATATCTTGTGCATGTACAGACACTGAGACCTGGGGAGATTTGCAACCTCCCTAGGGAATCCCGTGCCATAGCGTACCATGATTGGATCCACTATACCAGTCGGGGGTGGGGAGTATTTTAGTGTATATATGTGATCATATCCAACTTTCCATGCATCATAGCTCACCCCACATCTCACGTCGGGTGCGGCCTGACCATCTCCATGCTTCATAGCTGTTACGTGTGATTAGCCTGACCTCTACATGCATCATAGCTAACCAACGGTTAGCCTGACCTTCATGAATCATAGCTAATCACATGTAACCAGCCTGATCAAGTTCCCAAGCCGATCACATGTTAAAGCTAGTACTCAAACACTTAGTCATAGGTTCTTGCTCATGGACATATTGTTTCTTCTCCTGCATTTACTTACAGTATTTCCAGTATTTTTTATTTCTCGTACCTATACATGCTTCTGGTATATTTCCATCTAGAACTGCTACATAGTTTATATCATTAATATAGAACTGCTATTTAGAGATGTACTTTGCTCCTTCCTGACTGGAAAATATTTTTTCAGACTGTGACCTTAGTAGACTGGTTTCTGACACACTTGAGGATTGGAAGTTAATGATTGCAGGTATGATTATTTTATCGTTAGACTTGTCTTGTATTTCTTGCTTGCCTTGATATCTCATCGTGCTTTAGTTTATGTGATTGAGTATTTCTAGCATTATTTTATGATATCCACGTCTCCTTATGGAGTTGGGTATTCACGTGAGTTTGATTAGATAGTTACATGACCTAGACAGCATTCTACCGCCGATGCTGCGGCGTAGGCTGGACGTACCCACGCACTCGTGCCCCTAAACCGGGTGCGGGTCGTGACAGTCATCATACAACTCATGAGTTTAAAATAATATATCCATGAGTCTGAAGAGTAACAAAAATAAGCTGGAGACAAATCCAGTACAAAAGAATACTATCATACTACAAAGCTACACTCCAGGGTCAACTGTCTCAGTTGGGATAAGTCCCTCTTGAGCCAGGGTCTCCGAATCTAAACCCACAACATCCTGGGGTCCATAATAGGTAGGGTACTCCTCAGTGTCATCTGAAAAAATATATCCAGTCAGGAAAGGAGCAGAGTACATCTCTCACAGCAGTTCTAATCCATGATAAAAACTATGTAACAGTAAATAGCTGTGGATAAACAAGATGCACAAAATAGATACAAGAGATATATAGACAATAAGTAGATACTGGAAAGAAATACAATAATGAACAATATGCCAATGAAATAATAATACTAATGACTAAGTGTGTGAGTACTAGCTTAACATATGATCGGCTTGGGCAAGATACAATACGGCCTGGCTAATCATACGTGCGGTGCATGATCAACACTATTCGCTTACCAATACTTTATTCAATAGGGATTTGATCACATATCTATACTAATACTCCCCACCCCCAACTGGTATAATAGATCCAACCACGGTATGCTATGGCACTAGATTCCCCAAGAAGAGAGCGACTCCTCCCGAAAATTGGTGTCTGTACATGTACAAGATAACCAATGAAACAATACTTGTACCATATACACCATATACCAAGGAATAACATCTCATGACGAGATCCGGAGATACCAATCCGTGTAACCATAGTGTCAAGAGAAACATGTATATCTACACTAGATACAACGAACATAGAGGATATCATAAATGAGAAACTATCAGAGAATGTACTCGCCTGAAGTCCAATGAAAAAGTCCCACAGATGTCTGACTCGGTGCCTCGAAGACCTAGATATGGAATACCATATTAAAACAAGGTCCCGGAAAGAGAACAAGTCAAACTAGTCAACTTCTAGGTCAATAAATCAATTCTAAGTTAAAAGTCAACTATGGTCAACTCTAAAGTCAACTAAAGTCAAACATGGTCAAACCAAGGTCATCCTCACAAGACATCTATATAAATAATATAGAAATAAAAATACAACAATTAGGAATCAAGGTTTGATCTCAATTGGTACCCACACAAAGTATACTAATAATACAATATAATATACTCTAATATAATGTATATACAAACCAATATTTATACAAATAATATAATATATTACTACTAGTATTAAACCTCACAAAAGCACATATATATATACATATATATATATACAATAATAATATATAATATATAAATTAATCAGCCTAATTTATCACTGAAACAGTGAACTGAAATACAAATATATAAAATAGACTTATAGTGACAGTCTGACTGTCACAGAAGAACTGTCACAGAAAAGCCGAAAAATAAACCACTGCTGCCTCGAATTTGCTGACAGTTAAACTGTCACAGAAAACTATCACGAAAAAATTGCTGCGTTTTCCCGCCGCTGCATTTAATGACAGAACTGTCATTAAATGCCCAAAAGCTACAGCGGCTGCTGTATCCGACCGAATAATGACAGTTTTCAACTGTCATTAAACCCACTGTTACCAAAAGTAAACTATATATATATATATATAAACATAAATATATAAAACAATATCTATATATATAAAACAATTAATATAAATATATACACTTATATTTATATACACATAAACTTACACATTTAAATATTAATAATTACTAAACACAATGCACATATTAATGTACATATTTTACATGGCTTGAAACACACATAAAAATACATTCATTAATTTACCAATAATTATATAATAATCAAAATAATATAATTACACATTTAAACATATAAATATATTTTACAAAATCTTTATGTATAATTTATTTTATTAACATAAGTACATATATAATTGCATGCAAGAAGCTACATATATATATTTATACATCACATTAGAACACATAGAAATATATAGATCTATGCTACAATAAATACCATAATAAATACACTAAAATAATATATAATATCTATATATATTTACTAATTATAAATGAAGAATTTAAAGCATAAATAATTAGATCTACACATAAATACACCAAATTGGAAAGTTTTACGCCGTATCCCACTAGATCTAGGATACGCATGTGACACGAGTCCAACACACAACCAAATATACCCCGAAGGACACAAACAAGTCACAAATAATATTTATGAACAAATCAAAGTGTCAAAAGTAGATCTATGTGTCCGTGTCAAAATACGACATGTATAAAGCCCCGTGTCGGAGGAAACCCCCAAAATAATACGTATCACCAAATAGTTGGGATACGAACCACATGTACCCAAATATGGACACGACACAAGCCCCAAACACATAAGCACATGCCCAATTGATCTATAGGATCAATTGACACACACAACAAAATGTAAATTCGGAATTCCAACAAAATTGACACAAAAAGCACCATAACTTTCTCCATGGGTCTTCTATGAACATAAAACAAAGTCCTATGGGTAGTACATACATATAGGTTGATTTTACATGATTAAATCTCAGATTTAGAAGCTATTTTAAGGGGAAAAACTTAATTATACCTATTGGGAGATGGATTCCCAATGAAACCTCCAATTGAGATGAACTTGCTTCCAAATTGTAGACCTTGCTCCTCTTTGTAGATCCTTGCTTCCTCCTTCTAGATCCTTGCTTCTCAAATTTTTAATGGTGAATTGGGAAGAATTTGGAATGAATTTGGTGGGGAATTGGAATGGGAATGGAGGGAATTTGGGAGTGAAAAATTCTAGATCTAGATTTGGAATGAGAATGAGAGGAGAGAGAAATTTCCCCCCTCTAATATAGGCCGGCCATGCCCCCTTCCCCAAGCAATTGTAAAATGTTCAATGTACCCCTTGGGGCCTCTTATGAAGAAATAATTAAGGAATGAAGCTTCTAGTCTAATCATTTAATTAATTTAATCCATCTCCTTAACCATGGGCTTTCTAAATGGGCCAAGTCTAACTATTTAATTCATGTTGGTCTATGGGTCCAAACTACACTAGTTGGGTCTACTAAAATAAGTCCAAAATAATTAAATAACATCCAACAATAATTAAATAATACAACAAAAATTATTTACCATGCACAATATTTATTTAAATAGGAAATTACTAAAATACCCTTTTTCCTAAAATGTGGTAGTGACAAGTCTACTCTCCTTAAAATAATTTCGTCCTCGAAATTTAAAGATGAAAACTACCCCCAGAAAATCACAGAACAGAACTAAAGAATCACAATTAACTAATGAACAGAACATAACTAGAAAATAACATACCTCAAGGTACAAACAAATATGGATAACGCTCTCGCATGTCATCCTCTCTCTCCCAGGTAGACTCCCCCGGAGAGTGATGCCTCCATGCGACGCGTACCAAAGGAATAGTCTGGTTCCTCAGCACCTTCTCTCTCCGATCCAGAATCTCAACTGGCTGCTCTGGATAATTAAGAGTAGGGCCCACCTCTATCTCTGAGTGATCCAATACATGACTAGGATCTGCCACGTATCGTCTCAACTGTGACACATGAAATACGTTGTGCACTCCCTCCAATGCAGGTGGCAAGTCTAGTCAATAAGCAACTACACCGAACCTCTTTAGAATAGTGAAAGGTCCGATGAATCGCGGACTAAGCTTTCCGCCTCCACCGAAGCGAATCGTGCCTCGTGTCGGAGAAATCCTCAGAAACACCAAACCACCCACCTAGAACAAAACACCATCTTAAGAAATTAATCTATAACAAACAAGAAAAAGCAAAAATAAAATCTAAACTATACCTCAAACTCCAAAGGTCTTCGATGGCTATCGGCCCAATGCCGCTGTCTGTCCTGCGCCACTCGAAGTCTGTCTCTGATCAACTGAACCTTCTCCGCTGCATCCACAACCATCTCTGGCCCAAGCAAAACTCTCTCTCCAACATCATCCCAAGACAAAGGAGTACGACACCTCCGACCATATAGAGCTTCAAAAGGTGACATCTCTATACTGGCCTGGTAACTGTTGTTGTAAGCAAACTCTACCAAATGGAGATGGTCCTCCCAAGAACCCCCGAAATCTAGTACACAAGTGCGCAACATATCCTCGAGAGTCTGGATAGCCCTCTCTGACTGCCCATCTGTCTGGGGATGATATGCAGTACTGAACTTGAGCTGAGTGCCCAAACTCTCCTGCAAACTCCTCCAGAAATGAGAAGTGAAACGACTATCCCGATCTGAGACTATGCTGATGGGAACTCCATGTATCCTAATGATCTGCCTCACATACATCTCTGCCAGCTTCTCCGTAGACAAACCCACCTTGAAAGGCAAAAAGTGGGCCGACTTGGTCAACTTATCAACAATGACCCAAATCGCGTCTTTCCCTCATGGAGATCGTGGAAGTCCGGACACAAAATCTATAGTAATGTGTTCCCACTTCCACTCTGGAATGGGTAATGGCTGAAGTAACCCTCCTGGCCTCTGCCTCTCGGCTTTCACCTACTGGCACACTAAACATCTGGATACAAACTGTGCCACTTCCCTTTTCATGCCATACCACCACACACTCTCTCGCATATCTCGATACATCTTGTTAGCACGTGGATGTATGGAATACTGAGAGCGATGCGCTTCCTGCAACACCTCCTCTCGCAACTCCCTACTAGGCACACACAATCTAACTCCATGCCTCAAAGATCCATCCTCTGCAATAGTGAAATCATCCTCCAATCCTGCTCTCACTTGAGCTCTGATACTCCTCAAAGATACATCATCATACTGTGCTGCCTTGATCCTGTCCATCAAATCTGAGTGTATCTGCAATCCCCATATTTGTATAGCACCACCAGGAATAATCACCTCAATGCCCAAGCTCTCCAAGTCCTCCAACAAATATCGATCCTGCGTCAAGAACATAGCTACCGGATACCTGCTCAAAGCATCAGCCACTACATTTGCTTTCCCAGGATGATATTGCAAAGAGATATCAAAATCCTTCATCAGTTCCAACCACCGACGCTGCCTCATGTTCAACTCCTTTTGCGTGAAAACGTACTTCAAGCTTTTGTGGTCTGTGAAGATCTCCACACGCTCTCCGTACAAATAATGTTTCCACAACTTCAGGGCGAATATGACAACTGCCAACTCCAAATCATGGATAGGATAGTTCTTTTCATGAGGACGCAATTGCCTGGATGCATAGGCAATCACTTTTCCATGCTGCTGAAGAACACAACCTAAACCCTTCCCCGATGAATCACTATAAATAGTGAAACCTCCGGATCCTAATGGCAACGTCAAAATAGGAGCAGACGTCAACCTCTTCTTCAACTCCTCAAAAGCAACCTGGCAATCTTCCGTCCAAACAAACTCCACATCCTTCCTTGTGAGTCTGGTCATCGGCTCGACAATCCTCAAAAAATCTTGCACAAACTTCCTGTAGTAGCCTGCCAATCCCAAGAAACTCCTGATCTCTGCTACCGAACTCGAAGTCTTCCAAGATTCCACTGCTGAAATCTTCTTCGGATCCACTGAAATACCATCACCAGTCACAACATGCCCCAAGAATTCTACCTTGTCCAAGAAAAACTCATATTTGGACAACTTCCCATACAACTTCTCCTTCCTCAGCACATCTAACACAATCCTCAAATGCTCCTCATGCTCCTCCGATGTCCTCGAGTATATGAGTATGTCGTCGATGAACACCACCACGAACTTGTCAAGGTACTGGTGGAACACCTTGTTCATCAAGTTCATAAATACCGCCGGTGCATTAGTCAAACCAAACGGCATCACCATAAACTCGTACTGACCATACCGAGTTCTAAAAGCAGTCTTCGGTATGTCCTCCGGCTTCACCTTCACCTGATGGTAGCCTGATCTCAAATCTATCTTAGAAAATAACTTCGCACCACTCAATTGATCAAACAGATCATCAATCCGTGGCAAAGGATACTTATTCTTGATAGTGAGATTATTCAAAGCCCTGTAATCAATGCACATACGCACCGATCCATCCTTCTTCGGTACAAACAATACCGGGGCTCCCCATGGTGAAGAACTTGATCTGATAAACCCCTTATCCTGCAATTCGTCCACCTGCTTCTTTAACTCGACCAGCTCGCTGTTGTTTACTCTATAGACATACTGTAAAATTGGTTCTGCACCTGGCACCAAGTCTATAGAAAATTCAACATCTCGATCTGGTGGCAATCCTGGCAATTCCTCAGGAAACACATCCAAGGATTCTGCTATCAACGGATGCGGCAACTCCTTGTCTTCCACCATAGCTCCATAAATGATGCCTTCTTCCTGCTCCGCAGCTCCTCTAGCAAACTCGAACTCTGGCTCTCCTGGCGAACCAAACAAAACTCTACCTCCTCTACAGTCTATGCTAGCACGGTGCCTACTCAACCAATCCATCCCAAGTATAATATCATAGCTCGGAAGTGGCATTACAAGTAGACACGCATTCAACTCCCGGCCTCCCAGAGTAACTCTCCGATCCTTGCAAATATCATTAACCAGGATAATGCCTCCCCCGGTCATGATCTTGCAAGTCCTAAGCAAAGACTCAGCTACCAAACCATGCTTCAGAGCAAAAGAAACAGATACAAAACTATGGAAAGCACCACTATCAAACAAAGCTAAAGCTGGAATAGAATCAAGAAGAATAGAACCTGCGATAACATCTCCGGTGGGTTCCTCTTCTTCGACGGTCATAGCAAACGCTCGTCCCTGTCGAGCATCTCCCTGCTGTTGATGCTGGACAAAATGCTGCTGCTGTGTCGGAAGCGGTCCCCTCGGCTGTGCTGCAGGTAGTCTCGTCTGTGGTCTCGTCTGTGTCCTCGGAGCTGGAGCTGCTCCCTGAATTGCACGACGAGGATACTCCCTTGATTGATGCCCTTCAGTACCACAATACAAACAAACTCCTAGCCTCCTCCTGCAAACTTCCCAGATGTGGTCGGGCTTCTTGCAGAAGTTGCATGGAGCTTGCTGTAACTGTCTCTGCTGCTGAGGTGCCTGGTGAAAAGGCGCTCTAGCTGGAGTCTGGTTCTGCTGTGGCTGCTGGAAAGGTCTGGACTGGAAATGAGGACGTTTGGCAGATACTGCACTGTCGTTGGCCCCCAGAAAAGAATCACGGTCTCTCTTGGTCTTCAAACCCAGATCCCGCTCAACCTTGCGTGCCTCCGCAAGTATCTCCGAGTATGTCTCATAAAAAGACGGAATAAGAATCTTCACTTCCTAGTTTAGACCCTCTCGGAAACGAATAGCTCGAACCTCCGGCTCTCTCACCAAATACTCTGCAAATTGGCTCAACCTACCGAACTCTGCAGCGTATTCCTCCACAAACATGCTCCCCTGAATGAGACTCTCAAATTGTCTTCCCAAGTCAAGCCTGTCTATCCGGGCGAAAAACTTCTTCTTGAAAAGGTCCTTGAATACCTTCCAAGATTGTCCTGCGTCAACTAGAACCGGCTCATTCCTGAACCAAGTGCGAGCAACGTCGAATAGTTGAAGTTCTACCGCCTCAACCTTCAGATCTTCAGAAAGACGGGACACCCTCATAAGACGCTCAATGTCCTCGAGCCAATCATCAGCATAGACGATGCCCTCCGTCCCTTTGAAAACCCTAGGCTCCAGTTTCTTGAAGTCCTGAATGTTGCCTGGCCGAAGCTGAGCAACTTGAGGAACAACCTGCTGCTGGACCGGAACTCCTCTCTCAACTACAGCACGAGCAAGCTGATGAGCACTCTCGATGCCCTGCCGTAGGACGTCGGTCTGCCTCTGCTGTGCCTCTGACTGAGCCCTCTGTGCCTCGAGCATCTCACGAAACAGTATAAACATCTGTGACGCCTCTGCTGGCACAGGAGGTGGAGGTGGAAGCCCCTCAGATACAGCTGGCATAGTCCTCTGAGTAGGTGGTGGACCTCCGAAAGCAGCTGACACTCCAATCACCGGAGAAGTGACTGGTGCCGGCCCTCGGGATGTCGCAGACCTCTCAGAAGCTGCTCTCCCCTGCTGTGATCTAGTCTTAGACGGCATCCTGAGATAAAGCGAAAGAAAGAATCAATATGGCACAAGATGTAAGACATCAAGGAAAGGACAGTTTAAGTGTTCAAGTATCAATGCCAAAGGAGAATAGTTGAATCAAAAGAATTTTCCTAGATGTGATTGAGTATCTCAGCCTATATCTTATATCCTATCGCAGGCTCGCAGTAGTATAACTAAGTTGTCGCACTACCACGACATCACATACTTGTGAAGCTAGACCTGCATGGGCCACCACCAAAAATGTGTCACGACCCGTACCCGATGTAAGGATACTAGTCGGAAACAACGCCCAGCCTACGCCGCAGAATCGGCGGTAGAACGCTGTCTAGATAGTCTATCCAAAGTAATGAACCACCAATAATGATAGAATACTCAATCACAGAACTAAGATAGAATGAGCACGAAATCAGATAAGAATAGAATAGTCATCATACAACTCATGAGTTTAAAATAATACATCCATGAGTCTGAAGAGTAACAAAAATAAGCTGGAGACAAATCCAGTATAAAAGAATACTATCATACTACAAAGCTACACTCCAGGGTCAACTGTCTCAGTTGGGATAAGTCCCTCTTAAGCCAGGGTCTCCGAATCTAAACCCACAACATCCTGGGGTCCATAATAGGTAGGGTACTCCTCAGTGTCATCTGAAAAAATATATCCAGTCAGGAAAGGAGCAGAGTACATCTCTAACAGCAGTTCTAATCCATGATAAAAACTATGTAACAGTAAATAGCTGTGGATAAACAAGATGCACAAAATAGATACAAGAGATATATAGACAATAAGTAAATACTGGAAAGAAATACAATAATGAACAATATGCCAAAGAAACAATAATACTAATGACTAAGTGTGTGAGTACTAGCTTAACATGTGATCGGCTTGGGAAGATACAATGCGGCCTGGCTAATCATACGTACGGTACATGATCAACACTATTCGCTTACCAATACTTTATTCAATAGGGATTTGATCACATATCTATACTAATACTCCCCACCCCCAACTGGTATAATAGATCCAACCACGATATGCTATGGCACTAGATTCCCCAAGAAGAGAGCGACTCCTCCCAAAAATCGGTGTCTGTATATGTACAAGATAACCAATAAAACAATACTTGCACCATATACACCATATACCAAGGAATAACATCTCATGACGAGATCCGGATATACCAATCCGTGTAACCATAGTGTCAAGAGAAACATGTATATCTACACTAGATACAACGAACATAGAGGATATCATAAATGAGAAACTATCAGAGAATGTACTCGCCTGAAGTCCAATGAAAAAGTCCCACAGATGTCTGACTCGGTGCCTCGAAGACCTAGATATGGAATACCACATTAAAACAAGGTCCCGGAAAGAGAACAAGTCAAACTAGTCAACTTCTAGGTCAATAAATCAATTCTAAGTTAAAAGTCAACTATGGTCAACTCTAAAGTCAACTAAAGTCAAACATGGTCAAACCAAGGTCATCCTCACAAGACATCTATATAAATAATATAGAAATAAAAATACAACAATTAGGAATCAAGGTTTGATCTCAATTGGTACCCACACAAAGTATACTAATAATACAATATAATACACTCTAATATAATGTATATACAAACCAATATTTATACAAATAATATAATATATTACTACTAGTATTATACCTCACAAAAGCACATATATATATACATATATATATATATATACAATAATAATATATAATATATAAATTAATCAGCCCAATACAAATATATAAAATAGACTTATAGTGACAGTCTGACTGTCACAGAAGAACTGTCACAGAAAAGCCGAAAAATAAACCACTGCTGCCTCGGATTTGCTGACAGTTAAACTGTCGCAGAAAACTGTCACGAAAAAAATTGCTGCGTTTTCTCGCCGCTGCATTTAATGACAGAACTGTCATTAAATGCCCAAAAGCTACAGCGGCTGCTGTATCCGACCGAATAATGATAGTTTTCAACTGTCATTAAACCCACTGTTACCAAAAGTAAACTATATATATATATATAAATATATATATATAAAAACATAAATATATAAAACAATATCTATATATATATAAAACAATTAATATAAATATATATACTTATATTTATATACACATAAACTTACACATTTAAATATTAATAATTACTAAACATAATGCACATATTAATGTACATATTTTACATGGCTAGAAGCACACATAAAAATACATTCATTAATATACCAATAATTATATAATAATTATAAATAATATAATTACACATTTAAACACATAAATATATTTTACAAAACCTTTATGTATAATTTATTTTATTAACATAAGTACATATATAATTGCATGCAAGAAGCTACATATATATATTTATACATCATATTAGAACACATAGAAATATATAAATCTATGCTACAATAAATACCATAATAAATACACTAAAATAATATATAATATCTATATATATTTACTAATTATAAATGAAGAATTTAAAGCATAAATAATTAGATCTATACATAAACACACCAAATTGGAAAGTTTCACACCGTATCCCACTAGATCTAGGATACGCATGTGACACGAGTCCAACACACAACCAAATGTACCCCGAAGGACACAAACAAGTCACAAATAATATTTATGAACAAATCAAAGTGTCAAAAGTAGATCTATGTGTCCGTGTCAAAATACGACATGTATAAAGCCCCGTGTCGGAGGAAACCCCCAAAATGATACGTATCACCAAATAGTTGGAATACGAACCACATGTACCCAAATATGGACATGACACAAGCCCCAAACACATAAGCACATGCCCAATTGATCTATAGGATCAATTGACACACACAACAAAATGTAAATTCGGAATTCCAATAAAATTGACACAAAAAGCACCATAACTTTCTCCATGGGTCTCCTATGAACATAAAACAAAGTCCTATGGGTAGTACATACATATAGGTTGATTTTACATGATTAAATCTTAGATTTAGAAGCTATTTTAAGGGAAAAAACTGAATTATACCTATTGGAAGATGGATTCCCAATGAAACCTCCAATTGGGATGAACTTGCTTCCAAATTGTAGACCTTGCTCCTCTTTGTAGATCCTTGCTTCCTCCTTCTAGATCCTTGCTTCTCAACTTTCTAATGGTGAATTGGGAAGAATTTGGAATGAATTTGGTGGGGAATTGGAATGGGAATGGAGAGAATTTGGGAGTGGGAAATTCTAGATCTAGATTTGGAATGAGAATGAGAGGAGAGAGAAATTTCCCCCCCTCTAATATAGGCCGGCCATGCCCCCTTCCCCAAGCAATTATAAAATGTCCAATGTACCCCTTGGGGCCTCTCATGAAGAAATAATAGGAAGGAAGCTTCTAGTTTAATCATTTAATTAATTTAATCCATCTCCTTAACCATGGGCTTTCTAAATGGGCCAAGTCTAACTATTTAATTCATGTTGGTCCATGGGTCCAAACTACACTAGTTGGGTCTACTAAAATAAGTTCAAAATAATTAAATAACATCCAACAACAATTAAATAATACAACAAAAATTATTTACCATGCACAATATTTATTTAAATAGGAAATTACTAAAATACCCTTTTTCCTAAAATGTGGTAGTGACACCTAGATCCCCTACTAGACATGATATAGTTTGGGTAATAGTAGATCGACTTATGAAGGTGGAATATTTTCTTCCCTTTCAAGTAGGACAATCCACAGAACAGTTAGCAGAGATGCATATGCGGTATATAGTGAGGCAGCACGGAGTTTCAGCAAGTATAGTGTCGAATCGTGATACCCACTTTATGTTTTATTTTTGGAGAAGTTTACACGAGCGCTTGGGTACTAAGTTGAGATTCAGTACCGCGTACTATCCTCAGACAGACGGCCAGTCAGAGAGGACAATACAAACATTAGAAGATATGCTGTAATCTTGTACTTTAGACCTTGGTGGGTCTTGGGAGGATCACGTTCACTTATTAGAATTCTTGTACAACAACAATTATTAGGCCATCATACAAATGGCACCATTCGAGGCATTGTAAGGAAGGAAGTGCAGGTCACCTTTAGCATGGAATGACATTGGTGAACGAAAGATGTTAGGGCCTGAGATGATCACACAGACCATTAAAGTGGTTAAGTAGATTAAAGAGCAGCTTTGAGTTGCACAGGATCATCATTGTCATCGTCATTGGGCAGATCAGCATCGTAGGTCGTTAGAATTTTTTGTCGGCGACCATGTATTTTTACGGATTTTGCCTACCCGTGGAGTCATTAGGTTCGGGGTTCACGGGAAGCTTAGTCCACGGTACGTTGGACCGTTCGATATTCTCGAGAGGGTAGAGGATATTGCTTATCGTCTGGCCCTTTCGCCTTCGCTACGTGAGGTGCACGATATCTTTCATGTGTCTCAGTTGCGTAGGTATGTCCTGGATCCGAGTCATGTCCTCGATCACTCTAAGTTAGTCGTTGGTACCGACTTGACTTACGAGGAATGGCCCGTATCCATTTTGGATCAGAGAGAGAGGATACTCAAGAACCGGACTATCCGTCTTATTCGTGTTGCTTGGGGGAATTATTTTTTGGGAGATTCAACGTGGAAGCACAAGGACGATATTCAATCTCGGTACCTGTACCTATTCGACTCATAAGGTATATTTTTTTCGTATGCCTTTGCATCTTTCATTCCGTGATCGGCAAGCACTCATAAGGGATGAAGTTGCTTCGCTTCATTATATGTGTTATTGATATACTTGCTTGTTTGTGTGTGTAGATTGTTCGTAAATAGTTGTTTCTTGCTTTAACATTTCTAGTTAGCCTTGAGTATGAATTTCGAGGATAAAATTTTTCTGAGGTGGGTAGAGATATCACTCCCCGTTACCAATATACGTATTTGGAGTGTAATTATTTTATTGCTAGCATAGTTATATGTTGTAGAGAGACTAGACCCATTCTTTGGTTCACTTGGCTCTTGGTTTATTTATTTGGTTTGGTTTTATCATGAGTTGAACCCATGGTCCAAACCTCAAACCCTCTATATATAACCCAACTTTACTCTCTCTCCTCTTATTTTTTCTCTTCCATTCTCTTTCTTAGGTTTTCCTCTTCCCCTCCATAGGCAAGTACTTCTTGCAAGAAATGGAGAAATCTTTTATATTTTGTTCTATTATGTTCCTTATATGATTCTCTATGCATTTAGAACTTAGTATTTTTGGATTCAGTGGATGGATTAGTGTAGATCTAAGTTTTAAGTTTTAGGGTTTTCTTGGTGTTCTTGAGTATTCTTGGATTTTGATCATTTAAAACTTAATATTTTCGAAAACTCTTTATTCTATATTGATGAGCGCTTGATTTTGAGTAGTTTAGAACTTTACTTTACTGGATTTGGGCATCATTTGAGGTTTCTATGGAAGAAACAAAATATTATTTTTGAGCCTTTGGCCAAGGCCGAAAAGCTACTGCTTGGTGGAGACGAAGGAGCGCTATGCGGCACGAAGTGCTATGCGGCCTGGACTTCTCGTCTCGATTCAGCATGCGGCCAACCCTGTTGGACGCATGACTGAATTTGCACATGCGCCCTTGGCCAATTGCATGAACTTGAATGAATGAAATTTTACTAAGTCCAAAAGATTTTATGCGGCTAAATATGTATGCGGCCTCGTTGTCTATGCAGCCAAGAGCTATGCGTCCCTCTCATTCTGGATGCATAACTTCTTACTGACTTGGCACAACTTTTCATAATTTATCTTTTCTTCTGACACACTTTTATCACATGTCACATCAGCCACTTTTCTGACTTGACTTGCATTTATTGTTTTTTATATCACATATTTTTCGAAGAGTGGACTTTGCTCTGTCTATGCATCCTTGATCTTATGCGGCCTTGACCCTATGCGACCTCGGTGACTATGCGACACCTTGCTATGCGCCTTCCTCCTATGCGCCTATTATTTTTTACTCACTTTGGTCACTTGCTTGATTTAATATGGATATTGATTGAAAGATTGTGATGCTACATCTTAATTTAGAAATAACTTGTATGACCCAGATGTGACCATGTGCTAAATGACTAAGCACCTTGCATGAGCCTATAGATATGGCCCTACATGTACTTACTTGCTGATTAGGCTACTTTCTCGGATCATCTTATTATACGTTGGACAAAATAAAGGGCGTAGTTCAACTCGAGAGAGGGTCTGTAATCCCGGTCCTTGTTTGGTTTAATAATTGTGGATATGATCTCGAGGGTTTCTCACACTACTCTTATTTTATCTATCGATATAATAGAGTGAAAAATTATTGTGATCATCATTTGCTTATCCATAACCTTGATATTGGAACTTGTTTCTGCCCTGACTATTGTATCCGTGTTGATACACTTGATCGCACTGGGAGTGTTACTTGATATATAGTGAGCCGTCATGCCACACACACTTGCTACATGATATACGTAATTATTTTCTTCCACGGATATGTTAGTTGGACAGTGACTTTAGCCGTAGATAGACAGCATTGATTGTTGCATCACACTTGGATGAATCCAGATTTAAGAGACAATATGCATTCGTATCAAGATTGTCCGTACTTAAAATATGATATTTAGGAAAGAATATTCATGTGACCATTACATGAGATTCTAAATCACCTAGAGTTAACTAGGCAACTTAATTTTTAGAGCATTGGGAGGGAATGGTATCTATGTCGAACCATCCTAAGTTAGCTGAAAGTAAAGGCTGGCCACCACGGATATTGTATATCATCCACATTAGTGGAGTGCAGTATCTGACTTAATTATAAGCCGAGTCAGTGTCTTCCTATAGAAAGCCTGGAACTGCTACTGATCATTAATTTAGCTCAAGGCCCTTGTAAAGGACTGGTGCATCATTTATTCTTACTTGTATATCATTGGTTCAGCCAGCCCTGCTCGATTATAGAACGTTCTGAGGATACTTATATATTGTATTACTGGGATAACCCAGAGATCACATATCAACCCGTAACACATATTTGGCCGATTAAATCTGTTTTAGTTAGAGAAGTGGACCATTGTAGCATGAAAGTTTAACTCATGTCCTTGTTTGGTTGTTGAGTTACACCATTGTGTTACAACGGGACACGGATCGAAGCTACTTATTATCACTATGTTATTTTTACTTAATTTTATATCCCTGCTTGTGTATTGTGCCTTCTGTTGAGTAGAATTAGGGACATAGACTGTCGTGGCATGATAGTTCAACTCATGTCCTTGTTTGGTTGTTTGGTTGCGCTACTGTGTTACGTAGCCTGTGGACTGAAACTACAACGCAGAGTTATTCCAGCTGGACCATAATCAAGGAACATATTCTATTTTGATGTGATGTGGCACTTTCTATCCTTATTTGGTAAATGAGTGTCGTGTCATGTCATATATGGTATATATGCCATTGATTGTTGATTTAAGCATCTTATGCTATAGAACTAGTTTTGTTTCTTTATTTCGTGCTTCCTTTGTGGTACTTGCTATTTGGGGTCTGACTCCAATGGTTTTGCATGGCCAGGTTTAGAGCCAGCACCGGAGGATCAAGCGTATCTCTCCCTCTCTGATGGCACGCACCAGAAGAATGGTTACTGAGGGTCACGAGTGGGGTCCTTCATTCACTACTCGTCTTTTGTAAACTATAATCTTTTAGACGTTTAGCCAACCGACACCTGTTAGCTGAACAATCTGGACACTAGTTATCTACATGACTATAATATATTCAGACTGCAGCTGACTCACTGTCATGTATACTTTTGATGGTATATCTGGCATATCACTCGTAATTGCTAGATCTCTAGAATATTCTGATGCGGCGTTGGGACGCCTTACTGCTTATTCTAAAATATTCTATTTTATTGCTACTTGTTTGAGTGATTGAGATATAGAAGTTCTTGACCCTAGAAGACCTGATTGTAGTATACACCCCTTATCTCTAGACAACCTTAACACATTGTGGGTTGCTTCTGCATTCCGCAAGGTGTGGTTGGCTGAGTCATTCTCTCGCTCTCCAGTATTCTGGATCTGGGATGTGACATCTTTCGATCGTCATAGGTATGCAGAATATATAAGGGGTCATCATGACTCGCTTCTCCTGCGGAGCTTACGGCCAAATAAAAGAGTATAAAAGAGTCACATATGCTTACTCATTGTTCTCCCCACCCAATGCTCTATACATGTTGTATCCACAACACGTTTTAGCTAATACGCCAAGACGGAGTGCAAGTATCGGTGTCGTAACTTTGGTTCATAGCCTATCGCAACACAATAGCCCAACCCTACAACCAAACAAGGACAATAATTGGGCCACCACACCATGATAGTCTATGTTCCTGGACTACTAATAACTGCTAAGTCTTCTAACATGCATCTTTATTATCAGTTATATCCTATCCGTCGCACGTGTCACTACCACATTTCCAGATTAGGGCATTAGTATAATTTTCCCTGTTTAATTTTAATCATGTAAATAATTAGTGTGTTGAGTTTAATAAATATAAGAGGTGTTCTTGATGATTAGGTTTTAGGTTAAACCCTAAAATTCCCAATAGGTTCAACCCTAGTGATAAAACCCTAGTTGGCATTCTAGGATTTAGTGAAACCCTAATTTTGTATGGTTGTTTTAGATTTAAAACCCTAGTTAATTAGTTCTACATGACTAAATATGGAGGGTTGTTAAACCCTTGCATTTGAAACCCTAACCCTAGCCTATATATTGAAGGGGAGCCTCCCTCAACCCATTCCTTCATGAAGAAAACCTAAACCTAGCCTCCATTAAAGAAAAAAATCATTTCCTCCCACAAATTTCAGGAATATCAAACCCTAGAATTTCATTCCTCCTCCATCAAAAGAGAAGCAAGGAGCTTGGACCAAGAAGACTTGGAGAAAGAGAACCTCCATTGGGAAACCATCTCCCAATAGGTGAGAATCCGATTTTTAACCCTTTTAATTCTGTTTTTCTGTTGTGTTTGGCCATTAGGGATCCACCGAATGGTATATATTTCGATTTCTAGGGTTCTACATGAAGACCTAGGAGAAACTAGTATTTTGGTGTACCTACGGGTGCTTTCCCCCAAATTCCAGGAACCCTAACCCTAGGGGTTTGCTAGTAGACCGATTTCATCCCCAACGAGAAGGGTTAGACCTCGTTTTAGGGTTTCGTTTGGGTTTTTCAGGAGTTCTTAATATGGATTCATTTTCAGCACACCATGTGCTTGGTGATATGTTTATTAGGGATTTATTTATCTAATGTATTCGAATTTTTGCTTATTTTGGCATACATCTATATACATACATTATTGCATAGGTGTATAGATATGTTTCGATATTTATATATATATGTACAGTCGAGCTTGGGGAGATGTACTGTGCAGTCGGGTATTTTGGACACTGTGTACTTGGGTTTTCCTGTGTGCACAGTCGGGTGTGTGAACTGTGTGTGTGAATGTGTAGTTCAGTGACTGTGAACATGGGGGTGTGTCTCAGGGAGTGAGCAATATTGTATCAGTGTCTGTGGGTATGTATCAGTTTGTTTTGAGCTTTCATAGTATATCAGGAATTAGGGGTTATTGGTATCGGGTATCCCATTTAAGCTGTGACAGTGTGAGTACCTCTACCTGTGTAAGTGCCTGTGTATCAGTAGTTCTGTGTGTGGGTTCAGTGAGCAGATAGGGTGAAGTATCAGTAACTTGTGTGTGTGTGTGCCATAGAACCTAGTGTAGCTGTGTGTGTATCCCAAAACTCAGAATGTAAATACCTGTGTGTGAGCAGTGTGAGATGAATGCCTATTTGGGTATCTGAGTGTACCTGTGTATGAGTGTTGTGTGTGTGAATGTCTACATGTGTGACCTATGTGTGTTAGTATCAGTTTTGACTCTGTGTGTCTATGTATCTGTGTGAGTATCAGTGAGTCCCAGTAAGAAGTGTGGGTGACTATGTACAATATTGGAGGATGGTTCAGGTAGTGGGAACCATAGTGACTGTTTGTGCTAGGTGTTGCAATAAATCTAACTTGAGTTGCAGGCAGGGACTTGCTCACTATTGTATTTATACACCTTGGTACAGCATTTCAGAGGCTAGACCATGCTATATACCTGTGTGAATGCTGGAGATTCTGCCAGTAGTCATAGGTTTGTCTCAGTTTTGGGGTGAACTGAGTGTGTATATCTGTGTGTGAGAGTGCCTGTGTCAGTTTTCTTGTATGTGAATGTAGCTGTGTGTGTTCCTGTGTGAATGCCAGAGTGAGCTGAGTGTATGAGTTGTGTGTGTCTGTGTGTCCCTGAGTTCTAGTGTGTGTGATCTGAGAAGTAGAGTGCAGTGTAGGAACTAAGTTTACATTGTGTAGGTATCTACAAGTGCTAGTGAGTGTATCCCTGTGTGTGTGAGTGAGCAGTGAATACATGTGTGTGTATTTCCTGTGTAGAGTATCAGTGTAGATCAGTGTGTATCTGTGTGAAATTCTGTGTGCTATGAGTACTTTATGCTAGCAGTATGTATACCTGTGTGTTTGTGCAGTGAAGTGTAGCTCTGTGAGTGTAGCTCTGAGGAGTAGCAGTGTGTACTTGTGTGAGTGAGTGCTGTGTGTGTGTGAGTTGCCTGTGTTAGAGTGTCAGTAATATTGTGGGGTTAGTGATTCAGTGTGTCTAGGTATTAATGTGTACCTGTGTGAGTGAGTGCTGTGTGTGTATATGTGCAGAGTGAGTACCTGTGTATCCCAGTGTGTCTAGGTATTAGGAGTGTCTGTGTAAGCCAGTGTGTGTGAACATGTGTGTGTGTTCCTGTGTAGAGTTCAGTATAGATCAGTGTGTATCAGTTAGACAGGAATCAATATGTGTCTGTGTGTGTAGCTTATGTGTGTCTATGTGTGAGCAGTGAAATTCAGTTCAGTGTGTAGGTGTGTAGAGGTGTAGGTCTGAGTTCAGTGAGTTGGTGTTAAGGTAATATCAGAAATAGCAAGTTATGGTCTATAGTATGTTAGATACTAGATAACCCTAGTAGACATGGATATAAGATAACTATATATTTTAATCTAGATATATTAACTAGCTTAGCCTGAAAATAAACCTAGAAACCTTGGTGTAGACTGATGCTACCAAGAATTTACTATTTAGACCTAGTTGGACCTAGAAAACACTTATTTACATAATTTGACCTAATTATCATTCAAAGACATTATTTTGACATTATATTTTATCATTAGGTCACTTTGATTTCATCTTCGACCTCGATCCTCGCATTTTCCTCAGGACCACAGGTGAGTACATTTTCTGACAGTTTTTGCTTCTGTTGATTACTTCTATAAATCTAGTTGTATTACATACTTGATTCTGACACTGTGGATACACGGGTTAGCACCCTAGATCCCCGTCATGAGGAGTCGTGATTGGAATCTATCGTGCTAGCTGGGGATGGGGAAATACTAGTAGATTATGTGATCATATCCAACTCTACATGCATCATAGCTCACCCCACATCTCACGTCGGGTGCGGCCTGACCATTACATGCTTCATAGCTGTTATATATGATTAGCCTGACCATTACATGCATCATAGCTAACCAGATGGTTAGCTTGACCTACAAGAATCATAGCTAATCATATGTAACTAGTCTGATCTCGTCCCAAGCCGATCACATAATAAACTGATATTTCAAACACTTAGTCAGATGTTTATTTTTTTCATTTCAGATTCACTTGTTCTAGCATTTACTGTATATTGTTTATTGTTAGATATTCTATTGCCTATTTCATATTCACCAGTACTCTATATTTCCAGTATTTATTTCATCTTGTATTCCTTACACTATTTTATAGTCTTTGTCAACATAAATGAAACTGCTGTTTAGTGTTGTGCTTCGCTCCAATCCTGACTGGATAACATTTTCAGAGGACTTGGAGGATTTTTGCCCCACCCACTACGGCCCGGGACTAGAGGGAAATTTTATACCAGAAATCCCAGAGGAGTTGCCCATCCAAGAGGAGATCCTACCTGCCTGCACTTAGACTATTCTATTTCATGTATTATTGTATTAGACTGAGATTGAGTTGTATTATTATTTGTGACTTTTGAGGACATTTAGACTCAGGACTTGTGATGTACTTATTTATGTTGGCTTATGATAGAACTCTTTATTCTCATTTCTCATCGTGCCAATTACTTTCATATAGCTTGTGATTGAGTATATTTATAAAACTGTGGATTCATATTATCATTGTCCTCTTTATGGAGTTGAGACTATTGACATGATGTGTTATGTTTGAGACCTAGATAGCGTTCTACCGCCGATGCTGCGGCGTAGGCTGGACGTACCCTTGGCTCATGCCCAAATTCCGGGTGCGGGTCGTGACAGCACGTCCCATACGTACCGGTGGCCAGCCGAATACGGAAGTTCGTATCCTACATGAGACTCATAACTCGTGTAAAAAATATTACGGCTAATAAAACATAATAATGCCTCAACTCATGGGGTGGTCTCGTAAAACTATGTCAACATGCATAATATAAATAACAGACAAAAGATGACGCAACCGTCGTTGCACCCAAGTTATTCTTGGATGTGCAGTTTTATATAACAAAATAAATAGAAATAAATGACAGAAAATAAATATATAGCAAATGAATGTAACTAAACAGTACTATGGCAAGGTATACTTACCTGGCAAGCAAGCTGTGTAATGTAGACGTCCAGACGATGATCCCAAGGAAACGAAAAGTAGGGGCTCTAAATAAACGTCTCTAGATGCTGAAATACACATCACCAATGTCTCCGAAATTAGTAAGATAGTCAAAAAGCTCTCCCCTTTCGTTCAATTTGGACACATGGGCAAAACAGTAATTTTGGCCAAACCAGGATCCATTTGTGGCCCATTTTGTACCGAAATACGTGCCAGGGGTAACGGTCTCTAAATATAATAAATTATAGGTCTAACAAATCCTAAACATTGATACGAACTCAACGGTATATCCAATTTTGGATTCCGGTGAGTCGATCATAATTTTGCCTATCGAGTCAACCATGGGGTCCGCGAATAGACGGCTCGGTCAACTATCTCGAAATCACGTGAAACTTGGGGCACAGGACCAACGTGATATCACGAATCCAATGGTACAAGTTTCATTGTATTTCGATGAGTGTGCACCAACTAATGGAAAAATTTATAAAATGTCGATACAAGGGACTTTTGACCGATACAGGTTTATTTCGACGCGCACACACGTCCGAATCAACTTTCGCAAAAGCTCACACGTCAGGATATACCATACGCGCCTTTCGGTACAATTGGTACATGATGTGATTGTTCGGTTTGTCGGGATGCACTTTGTATCACAAGTTTTCAATGTTTTTAAATAGTTTTTTTCGTGGTTTTCTACCTAATTTTACTAGCTAAAAAAATTGCAAATTAAATTAAACTACTTAATGGGTTCTGAAGAGGTTCAGGTGGTCTCCTCCAAGGTGCAATTGGTTCGATGTTTCTCTAACTGTGGAGAAAGATATGGGTCCCTAAAGTAGGTGTCGTGGACTGCTTTTGGGTTCCAGAAATCATGATTTTTCTTGATTTTGGAACAAGATTTAAAATTGACACAACGCAAAATAAAATATTCTACTCAAAGGGATATGAAGAGTGTTAGGTTATGAACATACCGGAGGAGGTGGCACACAAAATAGCCTAGCAAGGAGAGATAAATCGTGACGTGAACAGGGGGCCGGGCAGCTGTGCTGTTGCGGTTGTCGCTGCTGTTGCTTGCTATTATAGACGTCCACGTGGTGGCGGCCGACGGCATGCCAGGGTGGCGCGCGGTTGCCCACATCTGGGTTAGGGTTAGGGTTTTGGGGTGTTGGGTGTGTATATATATATATATATATATATATATATATATATATATATATATATATATATATATATATAATCGAGGGAGGGGGGGTCTGGACGTGCGGGTCTGAGAGCGGGCTATTAAGGGGGACGGGGTTAGCTTAGGGATTAGGTTAATATTTTGTTTAAGGTTTGGGTTTTGTCTTTTGATTTGTTATTATTATTATTATTATTATTATTATTATTATTATTATTATTTCTTTTTCTCTCTTTTCTTTTATTGCATAAAAAATATATTTAATAAAAAAACTCCAACAAAATAAATTTGTTTACCAAATAAATTCTAGAAATTTATATATTATTCTAACGACTAGATTTTTATACTTTAAAATATAATTTGTGACATAATTAATTACCAAATATAAATAAACATTTATATACTTAATAAATCAAAGAATTTTATTTTCTAACTTAAGCAACAAAATAATCTAAAGAAATCCAACAATTTAATAAAAAATACTTAAACTTGCAAATTAAAATTATGGAGTTTATATTCTACCCAACTTACAAGAATTTCGTCCTTGAAATTAAAAATAAGGCACAGTTGGCGAATAATAGAGGCAATATGGTAGAGAAGATCAAGTACGAATTACGTACTTACCTCAACTAAGGAAAGGGAAAATGTAAATCACGCATTAAGTTCTAAGGGACAGTCTGGTCTTCTTTAAGCAAGGTGTCATGTCACGAATAAGTTCCATCACATGAAGTGCTTGCCCATGGAATCAGATTACAAGGTAATATGATAGAGAAGATGATACACAATATGAAGTGATATTGATAGGATGGTGAATGAACTGTCACTACTTGGTTACATGAACGATCTTAAGTTATCTATGATCTAATGGTCTAAAAATGATGTCCTTGTCACGCCCCAGTCCCAAAATGACGAGGGACAGGGTATGTGGCAATGGCCAGCAGCACGCACCGATGGACAACCCAACTTAATGGATCCATCAGGGCATGCTTAAGCTGTAGTCTAGCAATTTATAGAGCAAATAATAAAGGTCACAGACTAATCTATCTCATCCACAACAGATAACCACAGAATAGATGCCAGAAATGATGCAATGGAAATAAATATGCAATATCAAATAAGGTTATCTCGGGAAACAAATCCGAGAATTATTCTGTTACATTTAATGCAAATAGACAGGAAATAAATGAACTGGAAATAGAAACAGAAACGGAAATAACTGACTATATACAGCCAATGCTCAGGAGAAGTCCTCTGGTGCTGGCTCGTCCTCAGGTCCTGGTACAGCTCCTGGAAGTGCTCCTGTTCGGTGTATCTCTGGATGGATCTCTTCGGCTATACCTGGGGACATAGTCCATTCCAGGTCCTCAGGGGACATAACAAGGTACAGAAAATACAAGCCAAAACATAAGCAGGGCAAAAATAAAGGGGACAGCAGGGTGAACTATGTAACCAGCTAAGTGATAAATGCAAGTTGAGAGCATCACTAGAACTCAGGCTGAGACCGCTACAAGCTCTGTGTCGGGGAGCCGGTAGCAGTAATAACACGTAAAGGGTCTAGCTCTGCTGGAGAGTCTACGACCTCACACTAATAATATATATATGAAAACAGCCTGTAGCCTGTGTGTCTCTCCCCACCCAATGTAATCACACGTCTCATGTCCATGACACGCAAGATCAAACTAATGCAGCAGTCATATAATGTCTAGGAATAAACTGTCCATGTCATAACCTGTATCCTATTCAGAATCATCGTGAATATCTCAAGAGGATCCTGTCTCATGAATAGTGTCAAGTGTCCTGGGTCCAGGTGTACTTGATAGGACAAGTACCAAGAGGAAGGGTATCGAAGTTCCAACTCTAAGTGACGTACCCAACACCGCGTACGGGGTTGGCACCCGACTATGATCGGACGCTAAGTACGTCGCACGCTTCCTAGGTTAAGCAGTTAAACAGGTTTACATTTAAATCCACAAGAAATCAAGTAAAATACTATAACCAGAAATATCTGAGAATTGGCAAGTTTTACTTGCCCACTGATGTATAACCAAGTCCAGGAAATAGGTAGCAAGCTGCAAGTTTTAGCAAGGTACACTTGCCTGTGGTTCCGGCTCTGTTTGCAGTTCTGACTTCAGTTGGATTTGCAGGCGGTACTCCGGTTGCTGAAACAAACATCACCATCAGATCCAGAAAATATCAATCAGCTAGAAACGCCTGTCTTTGGGTCCAATTTGGAGACAAGGGCAAAAACGATAGTTTCGGGTCAAAACGGGGTCCGCATGTGGGCCCGCTTTGCACCGAAAAATGTGTCAGGGTCAACGGTCTCCAAATTCACCAAACTTAGTGTCAACAGGTCAGGAACGCTGATACGAACCCAACGGAACTTTCAGAATTGAATTCCGATGAGCCGATCACAAAATCGCCCGTCGAGCGGGGCCTGTGGGGCCCACGACACGCGATTTCGTCAACGTTCTCAGAATCGAACCAAACTTGACCCACAGGACCAACGTATCGCTACGAGTCCGATGGCGCAAGTTTCGCCTCGATCCGACGTGTGTACACAAAGTTAGGGCGAATTGCAGAAAAGGCGGATACGGGGCGATGTCCGCGGATACGCGTTGATTCCGGTGTGCACGCACACCCGAATCAGCTTCTGCGAAATCCTACACGTCCGTATCGACGATGCGCACGTATCTGTGAAGACCGCGCGCGACCAAGTCGTCCCGTTTGGCGGGGCGTACTCAGTTCCGGGGTGAAACAGGGTATGGTTTTTCCTGTTTTTGGATCGCGGTGTGCGATCACCACAGGACGCGATGCCTCGAACAGTTTGTCCGGACACCGAGAGGGTCATACAGGCTTCGCAATGCAATTTGCGGAATCGAAAACGGAGCTACGAATGAAAAGTTACACGCACCTGAAGGGGACCCGGAAACCGGGGCCGAACCGTGTCCGACACGTGTCCGACTCGTGTCGGACACAGGAAGAAATTAGGGTTAGGGTTTTTCGGTGCTGGCGGCGGCTCTGCGGCGGCTCAGGGCGGGGAGGCCGGTCGGGGGTGCTGCGGCGGAGGGCGGCGCGGCGCTCGGGCGGAGGCGGCGGCGCGGGGGTGGCCGGAGGCGCGCTGCGGCTGCTGCAGCTGTGCTGGGTGCTGTCGTCGAGGGGAGGAGAGGAGGGAGGCGCCGGGGAGAGGCGGCGCTGGGCGTCGACGGCGGCGGCGGGCTCGTCGTGGGGGCGGAGGTCGGCACGGCGAGTGGTGGCAGCGGGTGGTGGCGGTGGCGGTTCGGTGTCGACGGCCAGGGGGGGTCGAGGGTTAAATAGGCTGTGGGGGAGGCGGTTGCGGCGGGGGAGGCGGAGCCGAGCGGGCGGGGCGGAGTTCGTGGGGGTGAGGGCCGGCCGGAGCGGGCGGGGGCGCGGCGGAGGCGGCGCACGACGCGGGGCGGCTGGCCGGGTCGTGGGGAGAGAGGGGGGTCGGGCTAGCGGGTTGCGGGTCGGGTCTAGCGGATCCGACCTGACCCGCTAGGGGCTGGGCTCGGGTTGGGCTGGGCCGGGCCAACGGGCCGCGGGCCGGGTCATTAAAAATTAATAATAATAATAATAATAATAATAATAATAACCATTTAATAAATAAATAAATAATTAAATAATTAAATAAATAGTTTTTAGGCATTTAAAAATAGGTCCAGGGTCCGATAAATTCCAGAAAAATTGCCCTAAGTCCAGTTTTTCATTTTACATCCAAAAATATTGTTTTCACAATATTTTAATATCATTTAATATCAATTAAAAATCATGGAATAATTAAAACCCTGTTTTTAAATTATAGAAAATTCCCAGAAAATTCCAGAAAATTGTGAAAATCCAGTTTTGAAAATTTTAAAAAATCAGGGGGTTTACAGTCCTTCTATTCTATAAATTCTCCATAGCCACTATGGCCTACATTTGTTCCTATTAAAGCCGTCAAATATATAAATCCTCCAAATTCATATCTAAGTCAAGTCAACCACAATCTTCTCAAAATTAAATAACGAAATCTATTCAAATCCATCGTAATCTTTTTAAAACTAAAATAACCACTATTTATATCAAAATTCAACATGTCGTAATCTCTTCTCCAATTTCAAATAATCAAAATTTAAATTTAAGTCAAATCTATATGACATCTTCAAACTTTAAATACCCACATCAATTTTTAAATCATGATCCAAACTATCATAATCTCCTCTAAATTTTAAATAATCAAAATCTAATCAATGTTCAAGTTTAAAACTCTGTATCTATCCTCAAAATTTAAATCGATGATTCAACATCCAATATTCAAAATTTAAATCCTATGCTCAATTTATAAATATTTGGTCCGCAATATCAAAATTTTAAAATTTATTCTATAAGGCATTCTTATCTTTAAAGTTAAATCCTCATCATCATAATTATTCTTTAAAAATTCTCGAAATTAAATGACTTAAATCTCTAAATCTTATCTTACGTGATCACGATATAAGATTTTCACCTTTCCATCTATAAATTTCACAATGCAACTTCTACTCAACTTAGAATCTACCAATCTTTCCTTTAAGAAAATTTTCTCAATCATTCAATAGTGCTCACCAGTCCTCAAAATTGTCTCATATATGATACACCTTTAATCACAAAAGATGACAACCTAGTAATATGATTTGCCTATGGGGTATATCTAGTACTACCCGTGTGTCAAATTTCCATCAAGAATGAGTATTCGTCTTTCCGAAATAGGGGAAGACGAAAAAATAATAAAGAGTTCAAGGAAGATATTGTAACACCCCGTTCCGCTCAAGCGGACTGCCGTTTCAAACGGCAATCATGCAGCTATCCCGACCCGCTTTGCCTCAAAGAGAATGCAAAGGATATCCAGACTTGTCCCTACAGGAATCCGGCTTAGGCTTTCAGAGGCTCGCTCAGACGTATCGCTCTACCGAGACGAATCATCGCTAAGGTGGGTGGCTACGGTGAACTTGTCTTTGCTTAGCCAGCACACATAAAATCTGGAATGTTTATGCTAGTCGCTAGGTGAATCACCCCCTGCATGCTAATAAATCCAACACACCTAGCTAAGGGAATAATCCCAACTTGTATTGCTTGCTAGAACATGGAAATTGAAATACTGCTTATATTCAGACCCTCGCATGCTAAGTCTCTTAACGGTTTTATCTCTCGGCTTACCTTTAGGTCCGAGCAACGTGCCTGCTTATGTTCCTTAGAAACGCATGCTTGTCTGCTTGAATGTTGCATTATTTTTATCCAAACCCCGGAAGACTACTACGTGGTCGTTCCGTGCCTGAATAACCCTGCAAGTATCCGGGATCGTTAGGTCACCAAGGCAGTTCCCGATCCAGGGGACTGCATCATGCCAAGTAAAAGAATCATGCTCCTGTGGCAAGACTCATTCAGGTATTTGGATCTCCCTGCAAGTCTCCCTCGTGTGCGGGCTTACAGCAGCCCAGGAGACTGTGCATATCCAATAGCTAAATGAATCTCGTGTATCGTGTATAAATTAATAATCGTGTTCGATCATGGACAACTTGTGCACAAGGATATAAGTTCTGCGGACGGTGCTGGGGCACTGGCACCGATCCGATCCGGGCAGACTTCGTGTTTATAGTCAATCGTGTGCGGACTGGGTAACTTGCAACGCATCATATTTTATGAGCTCCTCGTGTTTTCTCGTTGCATGTTATTCACGTCCTTGACTAGTCCATTATGGCATCAGCCAGTGATCATCGTGTGTATATGCTTGCAATGCCTCGTGTGATTATCGTATGAATATGGCTTGCAATGCATCGTGTGTTTATTGTGTGTATTTAACCTGTTGTATGCTTGCCTGTGAAACAAAAGATAACAAGTCATCCTCGCTTAGCGGCTATCCGCGTGCGAGTCATTGCATAGCATCAATGAATAACTTAACACCTGAACGATTATGTTATAAGAACCCTCGTGTTGCATATGCTATGCCTCCTGAATGTTTATGCTTGCCCGTGCTTGAATTAACAATGTTTGCCTTGGACAGGGAAGGAGAAATGGTAAGTTGGTAAGTCTCGCCGTGTTTCCTCAAACATCGCACGGCGCACTGCCCGACACGATAAGCTATTCAATGTTTGCATGAAACTGATCCTAAGGCAACTAGAAAGGCAACTTAATAGTTGTGCACGGAACCTGTATTACTTGTTTGGATTTGTCGAGCGGGCGAGTAGCTTCCCCACTAGTGCATTCAATGTACTGATAATCTACCAGTTTGTGTGCAGGGTGCGGAAGAACCTCGTTCGGTGCGGACGCCTCCTTCGTGCGTGCTAAGGCCAGGAGTTACCTCTGAAGCCTTGCAACGGTGCGTCCGGGACTGAAGCACATATACAAGACATAAGTTGTGAACATCGCCTGACCATCGCTTGTACATTCATTCCACAGTTGTAGCCACTTGGCACGCTTTTACTGTTTCAGAGAGAGAGGCTTGAGCGACTTGTAATCTCGGCTATACGCCGCCTGTAACACATATTTAATCAATAAAAGAGCTTGCTTTACTTTAACTTGTGTTTCAATGCCTCTGCTATATTTGCCGACTCAGTGAACCTGTTACCAAATCGCTATGCGTTCATGACTCCGCTGTACTCGGACAATCTGTGCGACTCTGTAGCTTAGAACTCTTGCCGCCAGCCAATGAACCATGGCCTTGCACGGGCGTGGATCACGCTCGTGCGGCATCACGCCCGGATGGGTTAAGCGATCGTTCCGCAGGAGCGCTGGCGAGGGTGATTCCTGCCTAGCGGGAACGGCCGATTGCCTGTGGGAGATCGGGGCGTAACAGATATGAATGAATACAAGTACATGGTTCAAAGGCGATTGGAAAATTCAAAAGTGAGTTGTCAAGGCAGTTGTGGATTAAAGTCTTCTTTTGGTAAATTTGTATTCGCAGGCTCGTATCAATACAGTTATGTAACCGATACAATATGATCTGACCCGTTTAGAGGGCAAGTATATTCTCTACTAGTCAACTATATCTCAATCCATGTAAAATAGTAATACGAAAGGTGAACCAAGTGCACTAAATTCATTGTCCTCTTATATTATCTTACTAGGGAAGTTAGGTTTAGTCCTAATATTCAACCTTGGATTTCTATTAATTCCTCAATACTAGGGTCAAACAATATGGTCAAATTTCTAACTAAAGTAGTAGTGTCTATTCTACTCTTAAGTCATTCCTAAATATACCAAGGGATAATGGTCAATCAATTTACAGGTATTGGATGCTAAGGTTCATTAGGTCTGCTAAACTTTTGGGAGCTGCCAGTATTCTAATTTATTTTTTTAGTAGGTATGCTATCATAATTATCTTCTAACAAACATTCATATATTCTGGCAGAAGGCTATACTCAAGGAACTATTAGGAAAGTACATTGAATAGGAAGATGTGAGGGAACAAGGAAACCTATGTCAAGAGAATTAAGCGAGTATAATTTCGAAGGTCAAGGAAGGTAGGTGAGTTCGAAGAATTTAGAACGAAATCAAGGAGGGAAGTCAAGTATTTAGATGAGACCTATACTCTAATCCTATTTACAGGCCCACTCGGTACAGTTATATAACCAAAACAGCTAACTCGACCTGCATAGGCCATCCTAAAAATATGTCATATCCCAGTCCCAAAATACGTAGGACTAGGAATACGTAGAATGCCAGTCGTATGTATATGACACTCCAATATATTAGAAAATCATAACACACACGTACGTTGTATATGAATAAATAATTAACAAGTAGTATATATATTGTCAACATAAGTCACAGGCATCTATATCTCATCCATAAGCACAAGTAAAGGAATATCAAAATAAATAACTAAATGTTTAAGTACGAAGTATCAAGAGAATAATAGTCGGGTGGAGACAAATCCACTACCAATCAACTATATCAACTAAAATGATAGAGAATGACGGAACTCCAATATAAAATAAGTACCCAATAAAGGAAAGAAACATCATCTATAAGACCCATCAGCTATAAAGTAATCATGGATACTCCGAGGGTAAGACCTCCTCAATAGAGAATTCTGCATCAGGTCCCGGTCTGTACTATTGCGGATAATCCTGCTCGTCTATACCTGAAAAGGGACCAGGTCCTCAGATGGACGTAATAAGATACATAAAAGCATACCAATAATGTACTAAATGTAATCATCCAATATGGTCTCCTAACCAGTCTATGTGATATGCAATTTAAGAACAACTTTCCTGCGTATGGACTATCTCGCTAAAATAAGGGGATGGGTATAGATCTCTCAGAGATCCAGGGACCTCGGGCATAACGTCTTTCGATGGTCATAGGCCTACAGTATATATAAGGGGTCATTATGACTTGCATCTCCAACGGAGCTCACGACCAAATAATAAAAAGTGTAAAGGAGTCACATACGCTTACTCATTGTTCTTCCCATCTAATGCTCTATGCATGTTGTATCCACTACACATTTTAGCTACTACGTCGATACAGAGTGCAAGTATTGGCGTCGTAACTTTGGTTCATAGCCTATCGCAACACAATAGCCCAACCCTACAACCAAACAATGATAAGAATTGGGCCACCATACTACGATAGTCTATGTTACTGGACTACTAATAACTGCTAAGTCTTCTAACATGCATCTCTATTAGTAGTTATATCCTATCCGTCGTACGTCCCATACGTACCGATGGCCAGCCGAATACGCAAGTTCATGTCCTACATGAGACTCACAACTCGTGTAAAAAGTGTCACGGCCAATAAAACATAATAATGTCTCAACCCACATAGTGGTCTCGTAAAACTAGGTCAACATGCATAATATAAATAAAAGACAAAAGACGATGGAACCGTCGTTGCACCCAAGTTATTCTTGGATGGACAGTTTTATATAACAAAATAAATATAAATAAATGAGAGAAAATAAATATGAAGCAAATGAATGTAACTAAATAGTACTATGGCAAGGTATACTTGCCTGGCAAGCAAGCTGTGTAATATAGAAGTCCAGACGATGATCCCAAGGAACCGAAAAGTCGAAGCTCTGAATGAATATCTTCGGATGCTGAAATAAACATCACCAAAGTCTCCAAAATCAGTGAGATAGTCAGAAAGCTCTCCCCTTTCATCCAATTTGGACACAGGGGCAAAATAGTAATTTTGGCCAAAGTAGGGTTCATATGTGGCCCCCACTTTGCACTAAAATGCGTGCCAGGGATAATGGTCTCTAAATGGAACAAATTATGGGTCAAATAAATCCTAAATGTTGATACAAACTTAACGGTATGTCCAATTTTGGATTTCGGTGAGTCAATCACAATTTTGCCAATCGAGTCAACCGTGGGGCTCGTGAATAGGCGGCTCGGTCAACTGTCTCAGAATTACGTGAAACTTGGATCACTGGACCCGAGTGATATCATGAATCCAATGTGGCAAGTTTTGTTGCATTCCGATGACCGTGCACCAACTAATGAAGAAATTTGCAAAACGTAGATACGGGGACTTTCGACCGATACAGGTTAATTTCGACTTGCACACACGTCCGAATCAACTTTCGCGAAAGTCCACACTTTTGGATAAACCATACACGCCTTTTGGTACAACTGGCACGTGACGTGGTGGTCCGGTTTGTCGGGACACACTCTGTATCATAAGTTTTCAATGTTTTAAAACAAATTTTTTCGTGGTTTTCTACCTAATTTTTAATAGCTAAAAAATACAAATTAAATTAAACTCTTGATGGGTTCTGAAGATGTTTAGATGGTATTCACCAAGGTGCAATTGGTTCGACGTTTCTCCAACTGTGGAGAAAGATACGGGTCCCTAATGTAGGTGTCATGGACTGCTTTTGGGTTCCATAAATTATGGTTTTTATTGATTTTGGAACTCGATTTAAAATCGACACAACTCGAAATAAGATATTCTACTCAAAGGGATATGAAGAGGGTTAGGTTATGAATATACCGGAGGGGGCGACACATGAAACGGCCCAGCAAGGAGAGAGAAATCATGACGTGAACAGGGGGGTCGGGCAGCTGTGCTGTTGCGGTTGCTTGTTATTGTGGCCGTCCATGTGGCGGCGGCTCCGCACGGCCGAAGGCCTGGGTGGCGCGCAGTCGCCCACAACTGGGTTAGGGTTAGGGTTTCGGGGTGTGGGGTGGATATATATATATATATATATATATATATATATATATATATATATATATATATATATATATATATAATCGAGGGAGGGGGGGTCTGGACGCACGGGTCTGAGAGCGGGCTATTGAGGGGGCACGGGTTAGCTTAGGGATTAGGTTAAGATTTTGTTTAAGGTTTGGGTTTTGTCTTTTGATTTGTTTTTATTATTATTATTTCTTTTCCTCTCTTTTCTTTTATTGCATTAAAAATATATAGTTAGTAAAAAAAACTCCAACAAAATAAATTTGTGTACCAAATATATTCTAGAAAATTTCTATATTATTCTAACAACTAGATTTTTACACTTTAAAATATAATTTATGATATAGTCAATTACCAAATATAATTAAAATTTTTATATACTTAATAAATCAAAGAATTTTATTTTCTAACTTAAGCAACAAAATAATCTAAAGAAATCCAACAATTTAATAAAAAATACTTAAACTTGCAAATTAAAATTAGGGAGTTTACAGACCCATCCCTAGGCTCAAGTTCCCTCTCATGAATGTATGCTGGTGGTATACCGCTCGTGCAGGAAAACCTCCAACTTGGGATTTATTTGTGTGCGAATCGTACCATGTGCCTCTGATACTATTCTAGGCACTATATAGGCATTTGCCTGATCCACTTTCCACTGTAAGTGAGGATCTCGGGCAGTTCAGCAAGAATAGAGAGGAGGTTGTGCAGTCTCCAACAACAGGGACATAGGAGCTAGCAGTAGCAGCCATATATCACACAGAGTAGAGCCATAGCAACTCGAGACAGGGAGTTCACATCAATTCAGAGCACTGGCAGTGGCAGTAACAACTCAGGGATGTGCACACAAGAGTCAACTCGAGGTAGTGCAGAACACTGCATTCAGCAGGAGAGGACTTCATCTGAGAAATTGAGAGGGCAGCAGATAGGGGGAGCATAGCATGAGCAATGCAACCAGTGCATTCAGTCAGCAAGGTGCAGCAGCATGTTGCTGCACCCATCAAGTGCAGTCTGCAGTCTTGTATCAGCCAGGGGGGTATCAACACAGTGTGCAGCCTTGAGCCAGTTAGCATGAGGCAGCAGCCAGTGAATGCTAAGTAGCAGCACTGGAAATGTATTTTGTACACAGGATTCTACAGCTAGAGGGAGAGCAAGTAAGTAGCCTGCAGTTCAGCTAGTGCACTATGTTTTCAGTAGAGAACAGTCAGTGGGTGTGTAGTATCAGCAAGCAGGGAAGAGCTGCAGGGAGTTTCCACTGCTGCAGCTCTGAGGCACTGTGCACTTCACTCTAGTGTAGTCTTCAGACCACTGCATAACAAGAGCAGCAATGAAGCATCAGGCCATCAGCAGGAGCACTATGTTCAGAGTATCCAGTTCAGTTCAATGCAAAATTTCCACTATGTAGGTTCAATGCACAGTTCTGTGTAGGTCAGTTATGGTTTTAGTTAGTTTTCAGTCCAGTTAGTTTTAGTTCCCGTGTCAGTAGCCATGTTCAGGTTTTAGTTAACTAATAGTTTGTTAGTTGGGTTGGGGATTTGCAAGGTATTAATGTTTTGGGTAGTTAGCTTATATTTGGTTAGCATTTTATAGTGGTAGAGTTAGTTAGTGAGATAGGTATATTAGTGTTAGTTAGATTAATGTTAAGGTATTGAGTATTGAGGTAATTGGGTTATGGTTAGTAGATTAATTGTTAGTTACTTTGGTTAGTAGTTATATGGTGTAGTTAGTATATATATAGCTACATATAATAGTGGATAATAGTAGTTAGTTAGGTTTTGTTTATGTAGATAGTTAGCTATATATATATATATATATATATATATATATATATATATATATATATTAGTATTAGATGATATTGTATAATAGTTAGTTATGTATACTATTGGTAGGTATATTGTTAGTAGTTTAGATACATAATATAACTAGTGTTGAGGTATTTATATATTTGTATTAGCTATATGCATTATGTATATATGTAGTATTGGTATATATAATATTGTTAGCTTATAGTTAGTATATATTAGTTGGGGTTTTATATATCTATTTGTAATTGTTATTATGTTGGGGTTTTAGATTACCTTGGGATAGCAAGGTTACCAAGGTAATATCAAGGTATTGGGTCGATACCCAAGGTATTGAGTTTGGGTATCGAGATAGGTGTGATACGCATTGGTGCAAGGCCAAGGTATCATATTTTTATTATTTTGATATAATACTAAGTATATTGACTTGAATATATATCTAAAACACTATTTTCATATAATAAACTTGCGTATCTTAGGATACGGCTTTTTGAGTGTCTTGTAGTATCTTAGCTTAGCTAGTATATCATAGTTTCATAGTATATCAACTTAGTGACCTAGTGTTAGACTCTTTCAACCTAGATTTTATCGGTTTGACCTAGAAATGGTTTATTGACCTAGAATTGCATCAACTTAATTAATTTTTATTCTTGAACCTTGTATTGATGCAATATACCATATATATAGGTTTGTGTGACACTAGCTTGGGCATCGAGAGACACACCTTGCTCAGGACTTCAGGCGAGTACATTCTCTGATAATTTTATTTATTTGATATCTACTATGATTCTGTTTATAGCATTATTTTACCTGGTTCCTCGATACATGGATACACGAATTAGTATTACATAGATTCACTTTCTTACGACACGTACATTATACTTGTCTGGCCTCTACTTCAGGACTCACTACTGACATCACATCAGGACTCACCTACTGGAATCACCTATTTTATCTGGCTGGACTCATATTTGATTTGCGTATCGGAATTGGATTTATTTATACTAGTCAGGGAGGGAAAATACTCGCGTAGACATGTAAATATTCCCAAAAACTAGAATCACCTCCTCTGGTCTAATCTGGAACCAAATGTGCGGTGAGCCGTACTTACCCCTAGCCGTTTACAAGTCGAAGGCGGTATTTCAAAACACACTAGTTAGTGCTCTTTTGCTGGATTCACTTGATACTTGCTGGACACACATCTTATTTATCTAGTTCATTTCTCATCTATTCACAGTCTTATTTACAGTATTTCTTGATTCACCATGCTTAACTTTCTTGCTTCTTAAATTAACTATGACTGTATTTTATTCTCTGATTCATTTCTTTTCCTTGCTCACCATGTATTACTTACTATAAATATTTTATAGTCTTTGTCATAAAACTAAAAATAAATTAGGAGAAGCTCTAAAAATTAGTTTTGCCATGAAACTAAAAATAAATACTAACATTATTCCAAAAATTCTGAAATAATTATAGAAAATATATAATAATATTATAAATCTTAGAAAATAACGTGGGTCCATTCTATATTTCTGGGCTTGTACCATAAATTCTACAAGTCCTAAAAATTAGTTATTAGCCAAAATAACTCTCAATAAATACTAAAAATACTCAGAAAATTCCCAAAAACTTCTAGAAAATATATTTTATTATTTAGAACCTAAAATAAAAGTTTGGGATATTTTTAATTATATTTGAATCTAAAATAAATTCTTGAAAATCTTAAAATTACAGAAAATTGTGAAAAATCCAAATTAAAAATTTCTGAAAAATCAGGGGGTTACAATCTACCCAACTTATAAAAATTTCATCCTCGAAATTAAAATTAAGCCATGGTAGAAGTCAAGGATGGTCTAAGATTTGCATTGGTTAAAATACAAGGCTAGGTTTAACGGAGTGGACGATGTTGCACGTTGCACATTCCAAAAATCATGGAAGAAATTCACATAAGTGAAAATAGGTTTCTTCGTGTGTCATGTTCAATAGTGTGGACACCTAAATGCTCTTTTGCATAAAAGTGCCCAACAATTAAAACGTTGCACAAAGATGGAAATTGGAGGATGGGCATGTCTAGGACAAGGTGTGGAATTTGTAGGAAGGCAATGACTAGGAAAGTGCTCCAATTATCGAAGCAATGGTAAGGCGCGCCGAGGGATACCATGTTGTAAAACTAAATAAAAAATATCGTGTTCTATTCCTAAGTGGATTCGAGCTAGCCTTAGTCTCACTATCTAAGCCAAGTAGGTCTACTTCTTAGGTGAGGGGGTTTCACAATCCAGCCAACTTAAGACAATGTCGTCCTCAAAATTAAAATAAGGCATAATTTGTTAATCCTTCGTGTACATAAGGCAAGTCAATCGCAATCTCCTTGCGACAATTAAAATCCTAATCATATCCATTGCAATCACTTCTAGGTTAAGATGACCACTGATCCAATCAAATTCAACCTATGGTTATCTCTTCTCGCTTTTTCAAATTATCCATATCCAAATTTAAATTAAATCCATATATCATCTTCAAGATTTAAATACGCATATAAATTTTACCTCAAGATCTCCAATTATCATAATCTCCTCTAGAAGTAATTCGAGTCCATTATTATTCCTATTTTCACTTATAAATTTTTGTATACTTCAACTTCTTAAATTCCATTCACATCCTTAATATTTCAAATAGGTAGTCCAACCATCAAGTTTTTTATTTTAACTCAAATCATCAACTTGAAAAAATAATTTAAATGCAGTCCACCATTGTTCAAGTCTAAAAATTCCGTCTTTTTATCCTCTAAATTTTAAGTTGATGATTTTACCTTCATTGTTTAAATCATGTACTTAAGGTATAAATATCGGGTCCTCAATATCAATTCATTAATCCTCATCATCTTAGTCATTCTTCTAAAATTCTCAAAATTAAAATGGCTTGAACCTCTCCCAATTTAATCTTACTCGAGCACAATCTAAAAGAAATTCCTCTCGAGTTGACAATGCACTACTATCCAACTTAGAATTTACCCATCTATCACATAAGGCTATATACCTTAAGAGAATATTCCTTAATATGTTTAATCATGTCATTCAATCCTCGAACTTCAATGCCGATCATATCACATATGATATGTCCTTAATTACGAAGAATAATCCTCAAGTATGTGATCGACCTATGGGGTATGTAAACCCCCTCGACCAGAAATTAGGGTTAAATTACTAAATTAGCCTAATTAGGGTTTACTTACATTAATTACGATTTAATTATTAGTATTATAATACTTGTGCAACGATTGATTATTTTAGGATACTACCTTAGCTGTTGCCCTAAAACCAATTCCACGTTTTTGACCTAGACACGTAAACCCATCATATTAAACTAGGAACAAACCCAGGATACCGATTTTCGTGCCAGATTTTAGACGCACAAAAGTCGTTACAAACGTCCGTGCGCAAATTATTAAATTTGCGTAATTACGTTCGCTGCCCGTTCTAAATTAAATGGAGACCCAACCTCAACCAGTTTTGACCAACCCAGACCACGATGATATTGTACACGGAGCCTACTACACCAAGGACCCTTGTCCAACCAAATTTAGACTCCCGATTTTTAATTAAATTAAATTAGAAACACCGTTACATTAATTACGAATTAATTAATGTGGAGACCTAACCTAAATTATATTGGACCCAAATCCAAACTAAACCCACATGCACACCCACAAGCCTCATACAAAACACCAAACACCATCATAGACCAATGAGGAACACCAAACATAGTGTTTTATTTCATTAAATCCCTAATGCAAATAAATTGTGCAAATACCAAATTGTTAGGGGCCTAATTGCAAAATTGCAATGAGGTGTCCCCCTCTCAATGGCCCAAACCATCATGGAGAAAAGTAATGCTCATGACCAATCATATGCAATTGATTTCCCCCCTTTTCTATGTACCTACAACACTTTATGTAGGGCACATCTTGGCCCTACATTTAAATTGGCCTATTCCTAGCCCTCCACCCATCTTGATGAACATCCCCACTCCCCAAAAAAAATGTGTCCAGCCGGCCCTAACCCCTAGGCAGCCCCCCTCACTCTCTCTCCTACTTATACATCATTCTACCTCATTTGGAAGGCACACAACCCAAGGAAATACCTAAAACCAACTAAACCCTAACTATCCTCACCACCAGCCCGATACTACTCTCCCCCCCCGAGCTCGACCACCGCCACCAGCCTCCACCGACCGCCGCCATACCACTCGACCACCTTCGCCAGTCCCCACCCCACTTGCCACCAGAAACTCCGGCCCCCACGACGCCGGAGCAGCCCGCCCGACCGCCCGTACCGGTCGTCACCCCCCCAGCCCGCACTGTGTAGCCGACGACCCCGCAGCCTCGTACTCCTCCACCCCCGCACCTCCGGCCACCATTTTTCACCAGAGCCTCCCCCAGTGTAAACCCCCTAGACCAAATTTTTTATTTTTATTTTAATTAATTTAGATAGCATGATTAGGATTTTGGTCCTAATTAGAATTTATTATTTAGTATTAAATAATTATGCAGTGTTGGTTAGTTAAGACACCTTACCCTTGTCCCTATATTTAGGACCCTACACTAGCAGTTACTCTGAAACAATTTTCACATGCCTGGCCTAGACATACTAACCTATCATATTGAACCTTGAACAAACCCTGGATACGGATTTTCGTGCCAAATTTTAGTCGCACAAAAGTCGTTACAAACGTCCGCGCAGAATTTAATTAAATTGCGTAATTACGTTCGTTGTCCGTTCCAATCGAAATTGAGACCCGACCTCGATCCGATTTGACCAACCCAGATCATGACATTAATGTACACTGAGCCTACTACACTAATGACCCTTGTCCAACCCAAATTCTGACCCCCCGGTTATTTATAATTAATTAAATAACACCTAGTGCATAAATTATGAATTAATTAATGTGGAGACCTGACCTCATTTGAATTAGACCCAACTCCAACCCAAACCCATCCACACACCCACATGCCTCATACAAAACACCATACACCATCCTAGCCCAATGAGGAACACCAAACATGGTATTTGTTTGCATTAAATCCCCAATTTTAGCTATTGTGCAAATACCAAATTATTCAGGGGCCTAATTGCAAAATTACAATGTGGTGTCCCCCTCTCATTGGCCCAAACCATCATGGAGAAAAGAATGTCATGCCTAAACCGTATGCATTTATTTTCCCCCCTATTTTATGTACCTACACAATTTTAATTGGTTGTATATCCACCCTACATTTGAAATGGGTCATTCCTAGCCCTCCACCCATCATGATGGAGCCTCCCCAACACCCCAAACATTTTACACAGCCGGCCCTAACCCCAAGGCAGCCCCCCCACTCTCTTTCCTACTTATACATCAAGCTACATCACATTTATTGGCACTCAAACCCAAACCACAAACAAAAACCCTAATTCCTACATCCTTACACACACCACCACCCTCACCTCACTTTCAGCCACCCGACCCCCGCCCTCAGTTCCCCCGGCCACCACCGCCCTCAGCCTGTCGCCACCACCACCGGAGTCACAGCCATCCCCGCCCCTACCGACTGAGCTCCGCCACCCGCCGCCTAGCCGCCTACGGCCACCCCCAGCAGCCCCATCCTCACCCGAGCTCCTCCACCCCCAAACTCGGAGCCGACCACCCGAGCTCCCATTGCTCCGCCGCCTTAGCTTCGCCGGCCGCCATCCTCAGCCGACGACTCCCCCAGACGACCACCCCCTCCCCGTCGACTCCCAGCGCCGGACGCCACCACTGCTGGCCGTACTCGCCCCCGCAGCAGCAAACTGTTGCTAGCCGCTGCTGCTGTGCCGACGACCCCGCACGACGCCGGAGCGCCGCCCGGCCACCTCTGTCGGCGACGATCGACCGGCAGACTCCCCTCGACCTCTCCTGCACTCCGGTGAGGTATAATTATACGTATACAGTACATTATACTTAGTATACATGGTCTGCATTATTTCTATACTAAATAAGCATATGTGTATATGTATACTGTTTTCGTATTTACGTATATACTTCTATATATATACTGTATTTTTGTGTATTTAGTATATAATAGATAGTGATATATATTGGGTTATATATATAAAGATATGTATATATATAAATCTATATATACTATGTATTTAGTATATTAGTGTACAAATAATTTTTATGTATATAATTATGTATAAGGTGTATATGGGGTTATATATAAAATTGTATATGTATTTATATATATGTATAATTGTATAATGTATGAATATATATATATATGGGTATTATTTCCTGTATGTAAAAATCTATTATATAATATATAGTATATATGTATAATTGTATATGTATATGTATCTATATATAATTGTATATATATATGTGGTAAATATATTAGTATATAACACATAGTAATATATATATGTATTTACTTAAAATAGTGTATGTACTTATATATAAATAATTGATTTTATATGTATATAGTGTATAATAAAATATATATTGTGTATATATGTGAATATATATATAGTAAATATATTGGTATATAATACATAATGAATATATGTATACATACAAATATATATAAATATATATATATTTGTTGTAAATATTATTTTGTGTGTGAATATATAAATATATAATGTGTGTAGATATATATATGTATATAAATATATAAATAATTATGTACTCTATATTAGTGTATAATATATGTATTAATAAATGAATGTAAATATATAGTGCATATATGTACTTATGTATATGTTTTATTATTTAAATATATGTAAAGATGTGTGTATGTATATATATATATATATACTTGGGTATTAATAGAAAATATGTTAATATATATTATATATGACTACACTTTCTATTTTTGGTACACCTAAATAAATATGTATACTATGTATATATACCTGTTGTATATATGGTACTATTATATATATAAATGCTTATATAAATATATGTAAATATATGTCTATGTATTGAATTAATATATATGGTATTATGTATTAAATATGTAAATATATTTTATGGAAATATGTATATGTACATATTTATTGGTTTATTATTGGAGTATATCTATAAAAGCTATTTTAATGTGTAATATTAAGCATACATATTTTTATTATTACTTTAAATATGTATTAGGGTACATAAGTATATATGTTATTAAACTATTTAATATAGATACATGTATAGGTGTGATGTATGTATGCCTGCTCTATGTTAACATAGATAATTAAGCATAGTGTAAATTTGTGATTTATATTTATTGTTATCTGTTCGTAGGCATCCGATACGGTGCTACCTTGACTGCTGGTTCCGGAGCATTGCTTGTGCACACCAGAGTTCCAGGCAAGTATACCTTGCCTTGTTATTGCTGTCTAAATTCAGATATTTATCTAGTTGCTCATCTTGTTGTTTTAATATTAAACTGTGCGCGTCCGAGAATACTCGGGTGCAGTCAACGAAGGCGTTGACGTTAGGACTTGTGTCTGACTTAGTGTCTAGTGGACCCACCTAAAGTTGAGGAGTTATCAATATAACTTCCCAGGTCTTGACACGTATCTCAACACGTCACAGAGTGAGTTCATGTAGGGATGCGTGCTTCATGATCGACTGGCCATCAGCATGAGCAGCACGTGTGACGGCATTTAGTTTAGTTGTTTATTTCAGTAGCGACTTGCATCATAGTATGAGGTGTCCACGTCGCATTTGCGACTTGTACATTGACATTGGGCGGGGAAGACAATTAGTAGGCGTATGGGACAGACATTTGGTCGTCGTAGTTTCAGAGTAAACTGCGGGGCCGTAAGCCTCAGTGTTACCCGGTTATGGGCCATGTGTTACCCGGTTATGGGCTCAGGTTCCCGGTTATGGGCATATATGCGTGACGATACATCCGGCAGAGGTTACTAGCTGCGCGCTATCATGATCGGTGATGTAGTCAGCATGTATTCCTGGCGTTCAGCTTACAGCTAATGTCAGGTACTTAGCCTCTGGCTCGACGTTATGCTTTATACCTTTCACCTACCCATACGTACCAGGGTTGTCTTCAAAGTGCATTTCACTTAGCTGGTTAGATTACCCTTGAGTTTACACAGTATTCACTTTATGGCATGCATTTTTGTATACTTGTTACGTCCCTCTGAGGACCTGGTTCTCTTCCAGATCCGGACGAGCACTTGTACCCTACCATCTACGGAGCAGGAGTAGAGACAGGATTCCTGATTGAGGACTATGAGGCATTTCCGGGGGAGTTCCCGTGATCTGAGTACGCAGCTACATCGGTCTAGAGTTTCATATCTAGCTAGCTGATACTCTAGACTAGTTATCTTACTCTTTCTGCACTGTTATCTCCATTTTTGTATTTCAGTGGGTTTGTCCCCACCAGACATATTTCAGTTGTACTATGTCAGTCGACTATGTTTCTTATATTCCAGTTTTTCATTTCAGTATTTTCTTGTTATCTGTGGATGAGATTAGTCATTGCCTGTTTATGATATTAGACTTATTAGATTTAGGACAGCGTAGCACGCTTCGTCAGGATCCATTAAATTGGGATATCCTTCGGAGTCGTGTCAGCTGGCCAATGCCACGTGGCCTGGTTCCATATATTTTGGGACTGGGGCGTGACAATGGTTTTAGTGGTGGCCCATGCAGGTCATGTAAATCGCTTGTGGTATGGTAACATGCCCAGCGAGCCTGCAATAGGATAGAAGTTAATAGATCTCATCCACTTTCTGCCTTTGAACCTCCTTCGCATTGATTTAATTAAATATCTGCATCTTGCTTGTTATTCCGTACTCTTTTAATATCGTTCTATCTCTTACAGCGAGATGAACCTTCGTAGCCGACGTGAGATACTTGGTACCATAGTGCCACCTGCAGCACCGAGGGAGGATACGACTCGGGGACCACCCAGAGAGCAGCCGCAGCCAGAGGCAGAGGTGATCCACCAGGCCCAGATGATGCACTGGCATCAGGTCTCTCCCGACGAGGAGACACAGCAACCCGAGGGCCAGACGTCGCGGACGATCCCGAGACAGTACTTCGAGGGACAGACCTCGAGGGCGACACCGATACCGCAGCACGAGATACTGGCACCTGAGGAGACACCGAGGAGACAGCCGGAGGTACCGCTACCACCACCTCTACCGTTTCCACCGCAGATGCCACCAGCAGGAGAACAGCCCCAGATGATGCAGTTCTTTCAAATGATGATGCAGGCTCAGATGCAGCAGACGGAGGCCCTTAGACAGGGATTGATGGCAGTATTGGAGAGGGCACCTGCCCAAGCACCAGCACCAGCACCAGCACCGGCACCTGTCCAGCGAACAGGCACTGTAAAAGGCTTTCGCCAGATGGAACCAAGAACCTTCTCGGGCAAGGAGACGGCTGAGGAGATCTCAGACTGGGTCTCCAATACTGAGATGCTGCTAGAGGGTTCGCAGCTACACCCCGATCTCTGGATGACCGCGGTGAGGGCCCAACTCACAGGCAACGCCCATCACTGGTGGGACTCTATGGAGCACAGCATTGGCCGACAGCAGACTTGGGAGGAGTTTCTAGAATACTTCAACATGAAGTACTTCCCAGCTACAGTGAGGAACGCCCTGTACTCTCAGTTCCTGCACCTGGAGCAAGGGAACCTGACAGTGGACGCCTACGACGGAGAGTTCAGCAGACTCAGCCGATTCGGTACAGCCCTGATCCCCAACGACCTGGAGAAGGCCAGGAGATTCCACCATGGCCTCTCTCAAGAGCTGCAGAGGTACACTACTACCCAGGCAAGGATCTCATACGAGGAAGTCCTATCAGAGGCAAGGATCCAGGAGGCCATAGGTGGAGGAGCGAGACGTTCCAGCGCGAACGTACCAGCTAGAGCTCAGCCCGGAGCAGGAGGACCGACTCGCCATCCCGGAGTGCAAACACAACAAGAGATGGTGCCATATCAGCAGAGGGAGCTACAGACGTGTCACTTTTGCAGAAAGAAGGGACATGTCCAGAAGGATTGCAGAAGAAGACTAGGACTGTGCTTGAGGTGCGGATCAACCCAACATCAAGCTCAGGAGTGTACCCAGTATAGCGATAGAGCCCGACAGATGGTACAAACACCAGCCCCACCAACCCTAGGTATGTCCGTAGCATTACTTGATTATTGCTTATTATGTGTTATTTTAATTTCGAGGACGAAATTCTTATAAGTTGGGTAGATTGTAAACCCCCTAGACCAAATTTTTTATTTTTATTTTAATTAATTTAGATAGCATGATTAGGGTTTTGGTCCTAATTAGAATTTATTATTTAGTATTAAATAATTGTGCAGTGTTTGTTAGTTAAGACACCTTACCCTTGTCCCTATATTTAGGACCCTACACTAGCAGTTACCCTGAAACAATTTCCACATGCCTGGCCTAGACATACTAACCTATCATATTGAACCTTGAACAAACCCCGGATATGGATTTTCGTGCCAAATTTTAGTCGCACAAAAGTCGTTACAAACGTCCGTGCGCAATTTAATTAAATTGCGTAATTACGTTCGTTGTCCGTTCCAATCGAAATTGAGACCCGACCTCGATCCGATTTGACCAACCCAGATCATGACATTAATGTACACTGAGCCTACTACACTAATGACCCTTGTCCAACCCAAATTCTGACCCCCCCGGTTATTTATAATTAATTAAATAACACCTAGTGCATAAATTATGAATTAATTAATGTGGAGACCTGACCTCATTTGAATTAGACCCAACTCCAACCCAAATCCATCCACACACCCACAAGCCTCATACAAAACACCATACACCATCCTAGCCCAATGAGGAACACCAAACATGGTGTTTGTTTGCATTAAATCCCCAATTTTAGCTATTGTGCAAATACCAAATTGTTCAGGGGCCTAATTGCAAAATTGCAATGTGGTGTCCCCCTCTCATTGGCCCAAACCATCATGGAGAAAAGAATGTCATGCCTAAACCGTATGCATTTATTTTCCCCCCTATTTTATGTACCTACACAATTTTAATTGGTTGTATATCCACCCTACATTTGAAATGGGTCATTCCTAGCCCTCCACCCATCATGATGGAGCCTCCCCAACACCCCAAACATTTTACACAGCCGGCCCTAACCCCAAGGCAGCCCCCCCACTCTCTCTCCTACTTATACATCAAGCTACATCACATTTATTGGCACTCAAACCCAAACCACAAACAAAAACCCTAATTCCTACATCCTTACACACACCACCACCTCACCTCACTTTCAGCCACCCGACCCCCGCCCTCAGTTCCCCCGGCCACCACCGCCCTCAGCCCGTTGCCACCACCACCGGAGTCACCGCCATCCCCGCCCCTACCGACTGAGCTCCGCCACCCGCCGCCTAGCCGCCTACGGCCACCCCCAGCAGCCCCGTCCTCACCCGAGCTCCTCCACCCCCGAACTCGGAGCCGACCACCCGAGCTCCCATTGCTCCGCCGCCTTAGCTTCGCCGGCCGCCATCCTCAGCCGACGACTCCCCCAGACGACCACCCCCCTCCCCGTCGACTCCCAGCGCCGGATGCCACCACTGCTGGCCGTACTCGCCCCCGCAGCAGCAAACTGTTGCTACCCGTTGCTGCTGTGCCGACGACCCCGCACGACGCCGGAGCGCCGCCCGGCCACCTTTGTCGGCGACGATCGACCGGCAGACTCCCCTCGACCTCTCCTGCACTCCGGTGAGGTATAATTATACGTATACAGTACATTATACTTAGTATACATGGTCTGCATTGTTTCTATACTAAATAAGCATATGTGTATATGTATACTATTTTCGTATTTACGTATATACTTCTATATATATACTGTATTTTTGTGTATTTAGTATATAATAGATAGTGATATATATTGGGTTATATATATAAAGATATGTATATATATATAAATCTATATATACTATGTATTTAGTATATTAGTGTACAAATAATTTTTATGTATATAATTATGTATAAGGTGTATATGGGGTTATATATAAAATTGTATATGTATTTATATATATGTATAATTGTATAATGTATGAATATATATATATATATATGGGTATTATTTCCTGTATGTAAAAATCTATTATATAATATATAGTATATATGTATAATTGTATATGTATATGTATCTATATATAATTGTATATATATATGTGGTAAATATATTAGTATATAACACATAGTAATATATATATGTATTTACTTAAAATAGTGTATGTACTTATATATAAATAATTGATTTTATATGTATATAGTGTATAATAAAATATATATTGTGTATATATGTGAATATATATATAGTAAATATATTGGTATATAATACATAATGAATATATGTATACATACAAATATATATAAATATATATATATATTTGTTGTAAATATTATTTTGTGTGTGAATATATAAATATATAATGTGTGTAGATATATATATGTATATAAATATATAAATAATTATGTACTCTATATTAGTGTATAATATATGTATTAATAAATGAATGTAAATATATAGTGCAAATATGTACTTATGTATATGTTTTATTATTTAAATATATGTAAAGATGTGTGTATGTATATATATATATATATGTATATATATATATATATATATATATATATATATATATATATATATATATATATATATATATATATATATATATATATATATATATATACATACTTGGGTATTAATAGAAAATATGTTAATATATATTATATATGACTACACTTTCTATTTTTGGTACACCTAAATAAATATGTATACTATGTATATATACCTGTTGTATATATGGTACTATTATATATATAAATGCTTATATAAATATATGTAAATATATGTCTATGTATTGAATTAATATATATGGTATTATGTATTAAATATGTAAATATATTTTATGGAAATATGTATATGTACATATTTATTGGTTTATTATTGGAGTATATCTATAAAAGCTATTTTAATGTGTAATATTAAGCATACATATTTTTATTATTACTTTAAATATGTATTAGGGTACATAAGTATATATGTTATTAAACTATTTAATATAGATACATGTATAGGTGTGATGTATGTATGCCTGCTCTATGTTAACATAGATAATTAAGCATAGTGTAAATTTGTGATTTATATTTATTGTTATCTGTTCGTAGGCATCCGAGACGGTGCTACCTTGACTGCTGGTTCCGGAGCATTGCTTGTGCACACCAGAGTTCCAGGCAAGTATACCTTGCCTTGTTATTGCTGTCTAAATTCAGATATTTATCTAGTTGCTCAACTTGTTGTTTTAATATTAAACTGTGCGCGTCCGAGAATACTCGGGTGCAGTCAACGAAGGCGTTGACGTTAGGACTTGTGTCTGACTTAGTGTCTAGTGGACCCACCTAAAGTTGAGGAGTTATCAATATAACTTCCTAGGCCTTGACACGTATCTCAACACGTCACAGAGTGAGTTCATGTAGGGATGCGTGCTTCATGATCGACTGGCCATCAGCATGAGCAGCACGTGTGACGGTATTTAGTTTAGTTGTTTATTTCAGTAGCGACTTGCATCATAGTATGAGGTGTCCACGTCGCATTTGCGACTTGTACATTGACATTGGGCGGGGAAGACAATTAGTAGGCGTATGGGACAGACATTTGGTCGCCGTAGTTTCAGAGTAAACTGCGGGGCCGTAAGCCTCAGTGTTACCCGGTTATGGGCCATGTGTTACCCGGTTATGGGCTCAGGTTCCCGGTTATGGGCATATATGCGTGACGATACATCCGGCAGAGGTTACTAGCTGTGCGCTATCATGATCGGTGATGTAGTCAGCATGTATTCCTGGCGTTCAGCTTACAGCTAATGTCAGGTACTTAGCCTCTGGCTCGACGCTATGCTTTATACCTTTCACCTACCCATACGTACCAGGGTTGTCTTCAAAGTGCATTTCACTTAGCTGGTTAGATTACCCTTTAGTTTACACAGTATTCACTTTATGGCATGCATTTCTGTATACTTGTTACGTCTCTCTGAGGACCTGGTTCTCTTCCAGATCCGGACGAGCACTTGTACCCTACCATCTACGAAGCAGGAGTAGAGACAGGATTCCTGATTGAGGACTATGAGGCATTTCCGGAGGAGTTCCCGTGATCTGAGTACGCAGCTACATCGGTCTAGAGTTTCATATCTAGCTAGCTGATACTCTAGACTAGTTATCTTACTCTTTCTGCACTGTTATCTCCATTTCTGTATTTCAGTGGGTTTGTCCCCACCAGACATATTTCAGTTGTACTATGTCAGTCGACTATGTTTCTTATATTCCAGTTTTTCATTTCAGTATTTTCTTGTTATCTGTGGATGAGATTAGTCATTGCCTGTTTATGATATTAGACTTGTTAGATTTAGGACAGCGTAGCACGCTTCGTCAGGATCCATTAAATTGGGATATCCTTCGGAGTCGTGTCAGCTGGCCAATGCCACGTGGCCTGGTTCCATATATTTTGGGACTGGGGCGTATGTATGTATGTATGTATGTATGTATGTATGTATCTAATTATTTATAATATTAATTACATTTCTGTAAATAAATCAAGTATTATTAATATATGTATTTATATTAGGTATGTATGTATGTATGTATGTATGTATGTATGTATGTATGTTATTTATAAAATGCAAGGAATATATAATAATCTAATATTTATGGTATTAAATACAAGTATGGAAAATAAAGTATTATTTTTGTATATACTGTATTTCTATAAAAATAGGTATGTTTTGTATATAACATAAATATATAAGTACGTAGTTTTATAAATAAAAATGCATGTATATACATAGAATAAATATACATGAGTTTAAATACCCTGTTTTTATTTGAATCCCTAATATGTATATATATATTAATATATAAGTATATAATTGTATATTTCAAGTTACCATACTATGTATGTATATGTATTTATTGAATATAACATATTTACCAGCGTATTGCTAAATAATACATAAATATATTTTTGGAACTAATAAACAAATATATTATTTAATATATTTAAATATGATTGTAGTGTGTATATAAATACTAGTGTTAGCTAAATATACATATAGCCCAGACCCTGTGACAGTTGTAGATACGGACAGTGTGCCCTAGTCGTGGTATTATAGCGACTAATTTAGACATTACTATATCCTATATAGGATTGCTGGACACTACTGCCGAGGCATCAGGAGCAGGGCTTTGGATTTCGCAGCTACCCGGGACAGGCAAGTATACCTTGCTGGATTACTGCTTTAAATTTAAATGTTAAATATTTCAATTATACATGAACTGTGCGTGTCCGAGAATGACTCGGGTGCGGTCGACATTGCGTCGATGAGTAGTGTACATGTCCTAGTTGCTAGCTGACTCACCCACTGTGAGGATATTTTGATATCTTCCTTGACCATGGCACTATACACGTATCGTGATGGTACACTCATATTGGGATACGGGTCTGCGTACCCGATTCGCTATCGGTACGTACGACATGCATCACGGACTAGCTTGTATTCTAGAATAATATAGTTAATTGAGACTTGGCACCTAGATACGGTACACTCAAGTCGTGCATTCGACTTGCGTATCTACATTGGACGGGAAGGACAACTGACAAACGTATGGGATACCCCCACCGGATTCCGTGGTATCCAGAGGAACCATAGACCCGGTGACTCCCTATATTCAGACACCGCGCTCTACGGAGTGTTACGGACGTATGTATACATAGCAGACACCACGCCTTAGAGTGTGGACGTTATACTTATATACAGATACCTCATTCTTCGGAATGATGGACGATTACAGATACCACACTCTAGAGGATGTTGGACGTTATGCCTACACCTACTTATACGTTCCTAGGTTGTCCTTATATTGCATTCACTTAGATGGTTAGCACACCCCCTCTTTACTTTTATTTCAGTACTATATCCAGCATGCATATTGTATCTTGTTACGTCCCTCTGAGGACCTGGTTATCTTCCAGATCTGGACGAGGCCTTTTATCCCACAGTTTACGGGCCAGGTGTAGAGGCGAGGTTTGCTTTTGACGAGGAGCTGGAGGTACTTCCATCAGAGTACCCCTGATCAGATTGGTAGGCCTTCCGCCTATGACTGGAGCTCCTTACCTAGTTAGATGTTGTTCCAGTCTCTCCTTATCAGTACTTTCATTTCAGATATTCAGTACTTTATTTCAGACTATCAGTACATTGTAGTGGGTTTGTTCCCACCAGACTTATTTCAGTTGTACTATGTCAGTCGACTATGTTTCTTATATTCCAGTCTTTCATTTCAGTATTTACTTGTTATCTGTGGATGAGATTAGACATTGCCTGTTGTTGTTATTAGACTTGTTAGATTTAGGACAGCATAGCACACTTCGTCAGGGTCCACTAAATTGGGATATCCTCGGAGTCGTGTCAGCTGGCCAATGCCACGTGGCCTGGTTCCATAATATTTTGGGACTGGGGCGTGACAGGGTATATATAGTATTCTCTGTGTATCAATTTATACCAAGCACGATGTTTCATCTTTCTGAAATAAGGGAAGACGGAGACCAATAATAAAGAGTTCAAGGGCAGCGTAATAGAATAGAACTATCGGGATCAAGGCATTTAAAGAATTTAAATGGGAATTGTCAAAGCAGTTATGGATTGAAATCCTATTTTGGTAATCCTTTGTTCGCCTGCTCGTATTAGCACAGTCATGTAACCGATACGATATGCTCAGACATATCTAGAGGGCAAGTATACTAGTCAACTATATATCTCAATCCACGTAAGGTAGTCGTGCGAAGAGCGAACCAAAATGCACTAAGGTTGATCAGACCGTAATACATTGATTCTGAATAGACAATTGTATTAGTGGGGTTGATCAGGCCCCAATAACACATATGTCATGAACAAGCTTGATAAAGAATAGGCTTGCAAAAACTAGGCTATAATATAGCAGCATAAGTCAAGGTAGTACAAAAATTATAAGTACGCTAGATGATGATGAAAGGAGGTACAAATTAATTCAAGTTCACAAAAACAGAAACAAAATAAGCAACAATAATAAAAGACTCCACAATCTCTACAATTATCATACAACTCCTTGTCTATATCGCTAGTCGACCAAATGGGGGCAAGGACCTCTAAATTCTATCGTCTGAATAAACACTGTCGCCTTATGCTAGCATACACTTAATGACATTCAATTATACCGCCTCGATGAGTCGAGTGGACTATATGGTATTAGGTTATGAGGCATACTACCCAACTTATAAGAATTAAACTAATACTGTGACAGTCTTAAGAGGATCCTGCAAAATAACCTTGCACATCTAAATAAAACAAAAACTCTTATTAGGGTCTCCTATGGTATCACGTAAGTAATGGTCATCTTAAGTCTTAATCATAGTGCTCATAGGTCATGTGTCAATAGCGAGAATGGACAGGTTACTAGTCTCAAGGGAAAGGAAAGATAACTTATATCGAGGTGGGGTACTAATTACGCGGTTCAAAGCTAAGGGGTAATCATTAGGTCACCATCTACAAGATTAACTCAAACTGTCAAGTTCTAGTTACCAATCACATAATAAAAAGTTTAGAGTAACAACCAAAATAAACAATAAGAGGCGCACGAAAATCAAGGCAGGATGCAAGTCAAGAAATTAATTCGAATCCGCTATAGATGTCAAGAACGATTCAAACAAGTGGATGAGATCCAAAAACTTATCCTATCCTTATTGCAGGCTTGCTCGGTTCCTAAGTTGAAACCGAACAATTTAGTCGTCGACCTGCATGGGCCACCACAAAAGCCATGTCACGCCCCAGTCCCAAAATATCGAGGGACTAGACACGTGGCAATGGCCAGCAGCACACACCGATGGACGAACCTAATTTAATGGATCCATCGGGGCGTACTTAGCTGTAATACAACAATAATGGTCTAAATATACTAATCTCATCCACAGAAATGAATACAACAATATCAGAATCATAAAGCAAGATCAAACTCTATATAATATAAACTCGGGGAAAGAACCCGATAATGAGTCTGATACATCTGCCAAGATACAAGAATAAAGATAACCACAACAAATACTGAGTATGGGTAAAGCCTATACCCAGAAGATACCCTCGGTGATCACTCATCTACTGGATCTGGTACTGCTCCAGTGCCTGCTCCTGCTTCCGATCCTGCTAATGCTCATGTCCCGTGTAACTCGGGGTCGATCTCGTCTGCCAGTCCTGGGGACAAAGTCCGGTATCCAGGTCCTTAGGGGACATAACAAGGTACAGAAATCAACATGCCAAAATGCAGTATAATAGTAAATAATATAAATAGGGTAAACTATATAACCATCTATGTGAAAATGCAATTTGAGAGCATCACTAAACTCAGGCTGAGACTACTACAAGCTCTGTGTCTGGAAGCCGGTAGCAGTGTTTACTATATGTTTTACTATGTGTATACTATGGATTATATATATATATATAATCAGCCTGTAGCCTGTGTGACTCTCCCTACCCCATGTAATCATATGTCTCATGTCCACAACGTCTCATCTATATTTCACGCAGATCGAAACTAATGCAGCAAGTCATATAATGTCTAGGAATATAATGTCTATGTCATAAAACCTGAATCCTACACCGAATCACCATGAATATTTCAGGAATATTCCGTCTCATGAATACTGTCAAGTGTCCTGGATTATAGTGTACTTGATAAGACAAGTACGAGAATGTAAAGGGTCATGAATGTCCATCTCTAAGTGACGTTACACAACTCCGCGTACGGTGTTGGCACCCGACTATTAATCGGACGCTAAGTAAGTCACACGGTCCTAGGTCAAGCATGCACAAATATATATATAGTCAAAGGAATAAATAACAAGAACTGCAAGTTTGGCAAGGTACACTTGCCTGGGGTCCTGTTGCTGGTATGAATCAGAGTCCAAGTCACAGTCCAAATAGCCTATGTATTACAAATTTATCACGTCAAAAGATAATTTATTTTAATTTATTTAATTCTAGAATAATTACTCTAAAATCCTATTTTAATCTTATTATTCTGATTTTTGTGTTAATTCCTAAATTTTGTCCAAAGAAACTGAATTTTATCAACTCGAGACTCATGGCACGCAAATCGAGCCGATCTGTTGACCAAAAAGTCAACCGACACAAACTCGACTTTCATGCATGATTTCCTGTAGATTTCAGCACCAAAAATATACTGGAATTTATGGCTCGTCCGAATTCAAATTCGTTTGGGAATTATGGCACATACAAATTTTGTATTGTGCACCGATGGTTAAATTCTAACCTAGAAGTTCTACAGAATTAACAGTATGTAAATACTTCGAATTAAATTCTGGAAAAAATATATGTCGATGATCTCGACATTAGCTTTCCGAAACTTTAAACGGTACATGATTCTGATTCCGAGTTCTCCCGAAATTGCAAAAATATCGAAACACGTCTATTTTTGGACATGCTGTGCTCTACGAATTTTCCAGAATTTAATACTAATAATTTTGTAAAAAAATTATATAATTAGAAATCTAACCTCAATATCATTCTAACGCAAGAAACTAGGCCTCGTTTGGAGTCCGGAGCTATACGCAATGGCTTCTGGAAGATGAAGGAACCCTAGATGGCAATCCTCCAAAATCTCTCTCTAAAAAAATAATGGATAATTAGGGTTATAATAATATATATATATAGGGATGTTGAGAGATAGGGTGACATGTGTCATGATTTGATTGGATGATTTTGGTTATATTATTTTTTTTTATTTGCCTTTATCAAAACATTATTTAAGTCGTTTTAAATCTAAATAACTCAAAATAAACATTAAAAATAATCATAAAAATCTGGAAAAATTACAGAAAATATATTTTGAACCTAAAAATCCTAGAAAAATATTTGGAATAATTATATATTCATAGATTTCCTACTATAATTAGGAGAAGCTCTAAAAATTAGTTTTGCCATAAAACTAAAAATAAATACTAACATTATTCCAAAAATTCTGAAATAATTCCAGAAAATATATAATAATATTATAAACCTTAGAAAATAACGTGGGTCCATTCTATATTCCTGGGCTTGCACCATAAATTCTACAAGTCCTAAAAATTAGTTATTAGCCTAAATAACTCCCAATAAATACTAAAAATACTCAGAAAATTCCCAAAAACTTCTAGAAAATATATTTTATTATTTAGAACCTAAAATAAAAGTTTGGGATATTTTTAATTATATTTGAATCTAAAATAAATTCTTGAAAATCCTAGAAAATTATAAAAAATTGTAAAAAATCTAAATTAAAAATTTCTGAAAAATTAGGGGGTTACACCAAGGCAACACTGAAAAATATTATCCAGTCAGGATTGGGACAAAGTACATAAACTAATAATAGTTCCATTTTAATGGGAATACATGATAAAACAGTATACTAGAATCATAATGAAAATATTAGATTGGTATCATATCGGAGGTAAATAATAAACAATAAGTAAATATGTGAATGATAGTATCATCAAGAATAACTGAAATAGAGGAATAACTGTAAATAACTAAGTGTTTGAAATACTAATTCGTTATGTGACCGGCTTGAAAACACGGATCAGGCTAGATCATGTATAATTTGCTATGAGTCACAAATATAATATAGGATCATGCACAATTATATATAATTAACTATGAGGCACGGATAAAGGGTCATGCTAACCATACATGAGGTGTAAGGTTAGCTATAATGCATGTATATGGGGTATGATCACATAACCAACAAATACTTTTATGTCCTCTGACTAGTACAATGGATCCAAATTATGACACGTCATAACACGTAAATCATGATGCACGATCTATGCTCATTTAGCACGATGATCACGGTCTATATAATCACTGAGGAATGATATCTCCTGACTGAAATCCAAAATATCCTAATCTGTGTACCATCGTGTGAGAAATCTAGTATAACACTACTAATACATGCATCACAGTAATAATCAAATAAAGAAAACTGTCAGAGAATATACTCGTCTGAGGTCCTGAGCTGACAATTCCAATATGTGCTGGACTGGAGTCCAAAAGTCCTAAATATGAATTATCATGTCAAAGAGTAATTTTAGATAATTAAATATGGTTAAATAAGTTTAAACTAGGTTTCTAGGTCAAAACTAGATTATCTCAGGTTTCTAGGTCATTCTGATAGATTACTAACTCCAAACACTATAATGTACACTAATACCTATAATATCTCCCAATACCTCAGTCTATATGCAATACCTTAGTATTACCCTAGCTAGTAACCAATACCTTGCTATCCTAATACTTAGTATGCCAATATCTGAACCTAGTATCTATTACCTAGTTGTTACAACACAATTCCTTATCACCTACCTTACTGATACACTAATCCTCATACCCCCTTGGTTCTTGGATACTAAAATCTCATACTAATTAATATCAAAACACCTCTTAATACCTCATTTCTAAACACATGAACCCCACTGATACATTCCACCAAATACAGCACACAGGCAACCCGACTGCACACTTGTGCACACTTCACAGTGCAACTGCACTCAGGCTGAGCACCCAGCTGCTACTGCTGCCTTTGCATACTCTGCTTCACTGCAGTTGCTGCTTCCACTATTTTCAACCTGCCCCTAAAACCTGAACCCGAGACTCCATACTAACAATTGACTGCAACACTGTAGTAAAGCTATTGTAGCTACACCCTTCATACTAACCTGAATACCCCACCTTCACATTACCTGAACACTCCACCTTCATATTACCTGAACACTCCACCTTCATATTACCTGAACACTCCACCTTCATATTACCTGAACACCCTACCTTTACTATAACTGGATCACCTAAATTCTTGCCTGATTCTGCTATAACTCGAGCCTATCAGTGTTGTATGCAAAAGACAACATAATCCATCACACCCAACAACATCCTGCAACAACTTCGTGTAAACTTGCTGCTACCCCAAGAAGTTATTGTGCATCTGCACACTTCAGGACCCCCCCCCTCAGTCTTGCAGTCTTGCCCCAAGGCTTGATACACTACAGTCTAGCCCAATACTTCTACACCACCCAATTGCCAACTCTTCCCTACTGCTATTATCATTTGAATACCCATCCAACCTTGCACCAGTGTTCACAGCAACCCACTGTCACACAAAGGCACACACACACACACTAACACCAAATTGTACACACACACACACACACACACACACATTTGTCACCCTCACTTTTCCAAATAGAAGTAATTTAGTAATTTGGCATAGTTATTTTATTTTTAGAGATTATATTTAATTAGAGTGTTGTATATGTTTATTTGTGTTTTATATTAATTATTTATAGTTAGTGGGCTAGCCTACTAATTAGACTTAACACTAGTGAATCCAATTAGACTTGTCATGATAACTTATTGAGCCCAACATGGACTAGGCCCATTAGACCCATTTTTTCTAATTAATTAGGAGGATTAGACTAATTTGCATTAGTATAGAAACTTTCCAAATAGCTCTTCCTTAATTATTCTCCATAATTCTTCATATAGGGGAAACTTAGACCTTTGGTGGTGACTTGGAGAGGGGAAAAGGGGTCGGTCACTATAGAGAGGCTATTCTCTCTCTCTCTCTCTCTCTCTCTCTCTCTCCTCTTCATTTATACTCATTTCTAGATTTCCAAATTTCTAGATCCCTAATTTACTTCATCCCTCCATCAATCCCTCTCATTTTATTCACATTTTCTCTCATTCTCATCAATCAAGGAGCATTGGAGCTTGGAGTTGTAAGGGGCACTAGAAGAATGAGCTTTGGCAAGGAGATTGTGCCCGGATCGTGTCTGTAAAAACAATTTATTGGAAATCTATCTTCCAATAGGTATAATTCTGAATTAAACTTTATTGTAGGTTCCAAATCATGCATTTGACCCTTAAGAACCCTCCCATGGCATAGGGCTACCTATAGGAGCAAGTTCTAGGCTAATTGGATGTGTATTATGATTTCTACTTGGTAATTTGTGTCCATTTTAGAGGAATTATGAGATTGACACATCAAGTATGTATCATGGGACTAATTTAGGCTCATTGGACTTAGATTGGGGTTGGAATACTAGCTACGTGTCCATAATTGAATATGAGTAGGACATATCATGATACGGTGTGATACCGTGTGTTATGGGGCTCATTTTGGATGATTTGAACTAATTCTCTTCAATTCTTAGTTTAGCAAGTTTTATTAGTTATTATTTTGAGTATTTGATAAGGAATGGTTATTGTAAGGAAATTATGATTTTGTCTTCTCAATGGGATGAGTATCATGAATGTTCTAGTTGTGCACTTAATGTGTTTGCTTAAATGCTAGTATGTGTGTTGTTATATTATGTACTTGATATATAAGCGTTATATATATATATATATATATATATATATATATATATATATATATATATATATATATATATTTGTGTATTGTGTCAATGGGGTCGGGTAGGCATGGAGGAAAGAGACAGTCAGGTAATGGCATAGAATTGAGGGCTATAAAAGTTGTTATGGTTAATGTAGTAGATGTTGGTATAAGTGATAGGGACTACATAGACCTGTGCTCGGGTTGCTATTACTTGTGTGCATTGTAGGAAGATGTTCAAGGTGTTTGGATTGCAAAGAAGTGCACAGTCGTTCACTTATTGTTGGCAGCAGTACTGCTATGCACATCAGTACATGGCAAGTGAGGCTCGAGCCAGTTCAAGGTAAGGGAGGGGGAAGATGTCTGATACAGGTACAGAATTTGACATTACTGTTTATTGCACTGATGGTTGCAGTGGCATATGAGGGTAAGTTGAGTTCTTGCTCAATAGCAAGGAGCAACAAGGAGACTCGGGTACGTGTGTAAGAATGGAGAGATTAACCACAACTAAAATAACAGTGATAAAGGTTTACAAATTTGATGGAAAACTCGATTAACTGAAGGGGGTGACTAGGTTAAAAGATAGGGGTATCCAGTAACTAAACTTCAGATTGTAGCAACTGTATCAGTGTCAAGTGTACACCGTGTTCAGGTGTCTTGATGTTGATGTATACCTGTGTGGGCTTGGTGGCTTGAGTGCCTGCGCAAGCAAGTGTGCCAGCAAGGTGTGTATGCATACATATGACAGGGAGACAACAACTCAGCATGTTGGAACATTAGATCAAGATGGGGAATGTGTGTATCAGGTTAGTGCAACATACCAGGCTCAGGTATTTAGTTTAGTATATCAACTAGTGGTGAGGGTTTAGGATTACTAAACAACAACTGTGGCATTAACACAACATGTTAGAGATGTGAGGTTAGTTAAGTTAGTATCAATTATTAGTTGACTGGTAGTTAGAGTTAAGTAGATTGGAGTATCAGTTATCAGTTAGTAAAGTTAGAATATATTCATGTTAGTTAACACCTAGTGGAAGATAAGTTAATTCGTATGATAGTATAAGTGTACCAGTTAGTAGTTAGTTAAGTTAGTAGTAGTTGATAGTAAGTAATAGTTAGAAGCTAGTACCTATAATATCAGTTTAAGATACCAGCTAAGTTAGTGTATCAATTAGTTATCATTAGTAATATTAATGTTAAGTTATGCTAGATAGTGTAGGTATTAGCTAAGGTATTACTACTGAACTAAAGTTTGACCTAGAATAGCTAATATAGGCTAGTGCTAGTAAATTAGTGACTAATATAGACTATCTACTATTAGACCTAGAAATAACTAGTTTGTGTTAAGTTGACTAAGATTGACTCTGTTTGACCTAGTTTAGCTAGAATGACCTAGATATGGCCTGGAACCTCATATTTGATGCATTTTAGCTCATTATCACTTATTTATACCCTTATTGACATAATATTCATATCTAGGTGTGTGTGATACCAGCTCGGACACCGAGTTACCTCTTTTGCTCCGGACCAGAGGCGAGTACATCTTTTTGTTTGTTTTTTGTCATGATAGTGTATATATCATATGTTCTAGAACTGTTTACTTGATTTTGACATAGTAACTACACGAACTGGTACTAAATGGATCATGTCATGGGATGTTATCCCCTACCGTGTTCAGCAGGTACTCCTTCACATGTATTTTATCCTGCATATAGGGTATTAATTCGCATGTACTTCATGTTCACACACTGCTTGTGTAAAGTGTGTCCATATTACTCGTGTTCGTAACGTGTCATGATTGGATACATAAGTATTGGTTGGGGATGGGGGAGTAGGAGTTGGTTATGTGATCCAACTCAAGTATATTCGTGTACATGTCAATTACATATCATACGTATAATCGAGTTACCATATTATATTCGTGTTTAACCTAACCCGATCACATAAAGAACTTGTACTCTAAGGCACATTAGCTAGTTTTATCTATTTTCTTTACCTTTAGTTATTTTATATTTCCTGTTCTTTTATTTCCAGTATATTACCTATTTACTTTAGTTTATTTCCATTCATATTTCTAGTTTATCTTGTATTCTTTTCTATTACTTGTTATATATGTTCTACCATATATTTGGAACTGCTTTCAGAGTTCTGTACTTCGCTCCAATCCTGATTGGATATATTTTTCAGATGATTGGCTTGAGGAGCAATGTCACATTTACTACGGGTCGCAGGAAGGTGAGACATTATAGGGTACTCCCCTAGAGCAGGAGATCCTAGTGCCAGTGATCGATGGGCTTAGACTTATATGTTAGATATTATATTTGTCTTATGTTAGACTCATGGCATGTATATTGGTATTTTAGGATTTTTGTGCTTAGACTCATAGTGTGGACTTGTGGATGTTTTGTGATTCTTATTTTATCTTTCTATTCCATATCGTGCTCTCTCTTCCTTAGTTTGATATTATGATTGAGTATTAATATCTTATCATATCATTATACTTGTTCCTCCATTTAGAGTTGAGATGGCATGACAGGTACCATATACATATATATTGTGCATGATGTTAGATTGTATTGTTGACCCAAATAGCATTCTACCATCGATGTTGCGCCGTAGGCTGGACGTTGTTCACGTACTCATGCCTTTATTCTGGGTGCGGGTCGTGACACATTTGTAGTGGTAGCCCATGCAGGTTAAGAGATCGCAAGTATTATAATTTTGTTGTGGTGCTCAGACTTAGAGTACTTCTACGAGCCTGCTTTAGGATATAGGATATAGGCTTAGAGTATACTCAATCACAACTAGGAACACTTCCAACTTATTGCTTTTGCTATCCTTATCAATATGAATGCTTGCTTTACTTGAATAATTCTGTCCTTTTTGATGATATCGTATCTTACTCAATATTGATTCTTTTATTTCAACCTATCTTTGGGATGCCTCTGAAGACGCGATCCCAGCGCTTAGATGCAGTGTCAGCGAGGTCAGTCACTTTGTCGCCTGAAAGAAGAGCACCAGCAGACACTGCTCTATCAACTCCAGCTCAAAGGGTCGTTCATCTGTCTAAGTGGGCATTATTGCAGTAGCTTTCGGGGGGTGCTCTACCTCCACTTAGAGGACGATACCTACAGCTTCAGAGGAGCAACCACCACCACCACCACCAACAGTTGATCCGAAGTAGGTATTTGTGCTCTTTCAACAGATGATGAAGGCACATAGGGCCCATGCAGAGGCCCAACAGCGCCAGTCTAAGGTCATGAGGCAGGGCATTAATGTCCACTAGCTTGTAGTTGCACAGTCGAGAGAGTTGCCTTGGTCCAGTCACATATGGCTCCACCTCAGCCCGTCCCACAACAACCGAGGCCGGGGACCATTATTGACTTCAAGAGAATATGCTCCAAGGATTTTAAGGGCATTGAGGGGATTATATATATACAAATGACTGGATCGAAGACATGGAGAGAAAATTGCGACTGGCACAGATTCCAGGGAGCCTATAGATGGAGGCAGCAGGGAGTATAATATTTGATATTGCTTTGACATGGTTCAGGACAGAACCGAGGATCACATCACTGGGACTTACTTGGAAAGCTTTCAAGGAGCTTTTCAAGGAGAAGTTCTTTCCAGACGTGGCTCTGACTTCTATAGAGAGCCAATTTCAGTACCTCGTCCATGGTAGCATGACAGTGGATGAGTACGCGACATAGTTCTATCGATTGGGTCGCTTTGTGGAGGGACATAATTTCTAGGGAAGGCCCGAGAGTTCAAAAATGGTTTGAATAGGGAGATCAAATCCCATACTAGAGGATATCGCACCACTACATTTGAGGAGATCCTGGCACAGGCACAGCAAGTGGAGAATAATTTGGAGCTTGGCTCCAAGAGGACGAGGGATCCTTTAGGAGCTAGAAGTAGTACGGGCCCAGCAAAGTGGCCTCACTTTCTGCAGCAGCATCAGAAACACTTTTAGCATCCGAGACAGCAGTTTCCTGCACCAGCTAGAGCGCTAGTACAATAGGCGCACCAGATTCAGAGGCCAGCTCAGCCGGCTATTCCTAGCCCATTCTGCAAGAAGCCGAGATATGGGTGGGATGCGCGCAGGATGAGATTGGGCCAGTATTTATTCTGCAGAACACACCAAGTTTGATACCCCTATGCCTCACACCACCTACACACACATACACCACTGTTCTAGCAATACCACCACTCTAACAACAATAACACACAATAACAACAACTACAATAACCATATCAACCCAATATAAGCAGTAGGTACTATACCGCAAAAGTTATTTGTCATAACTCAAGAACTTATTCCCCAACATAGGTACCACCCTCATACCTGTGCACTCCCTACACCAAGCCCTCAAGTCTACATCTACTTGGAACCACTACTACAGCTACTACTATTACCTTGTTCTTCAACCCGAGCACCTGTGCACACTTGACTTGGTTCACCTTAACACCAACTCCTACATCCTTAACCCAATTTCTGAACCCTACTTGCCTCTCTTCTTGAACTGAACAATACACTCACTTCTGACCTTGTATAAGTGTGCACTGACCTGTGCACAAGCCTCTCTACTCTACAGTAGTTGCTTTTGTGCTCAGTTGCACACATCAACACTAATGTCTATACAACTCTTCACTCCTTCTATGCCTGCACGAGTACATTCCCCTCATCATACTGACTTGCACACTTACCTGCACATAAGTGCAGGTTACTCTCATCCTACAATTCCGATCTAGGTCTAATTAGATCTAATTGGTCTCATGACACACGCTTAATGTGTCAATCTCAAAATTCTCCTTAATTGGACACAAATCAATATGTTGATTCCATAATACAAGTCATATGAACCTAGTTCTTGATTCTATGGTTAGCCCCAAGCCAATAGATAATTTCTAATGGTTAAATGCATGAATTAGAGTCTAAATTAAGGGGTAGATTCAGAATTATCTATTGGGAGATAAATTTTAATGAAATACTTAATAGACACAATTCGGACACAACTCATTGCCAAAAGCTCCTCCTCCAAGTGCTCCTTATAATTCCAAGCTCCAATGCTTCTTAATTCATTAATTTGGAAGGGAAATGAGAATAATTTTTAGGAAAATTGATGGAGGGATGAATCAATTTGGGGATGAACTAAATTGGGGATCTAGAATGACTAGAGAGAGAGAGAGAGAGAACCCCCTCTATGTAGTGGTTGGCCCCCTTTTCTTCTCCTCAAGCAATACACAATGCCAAGTATACCCATACTAATTAGTTATGAGATTTTAATTAGGGAGGGCTATATTAGGAACCTTTTAAACTAATAAAAATTAAACTAATCTCCTTAATTAACTAAGGAAGAGGGCTAATAGGCCTAGTTCAATGTTGGGCCCAAAGTTATCATGACAAGTCTAATTTGGGTCCACTAGTGTCAAGTCTAAATAACTAGGCTAGCCTACTAACTAAAATAAATAAATAGCTCAAGCATAAATATTAATTATTAGCACAATGAATAAATATTATTCACTAAAAATAAATCATATACAAAATAACAAAAATACCCTCATCTAGAAATGTGGTAGTTATAAGTCTACCCTCCTTAGAAAAATTTTGTCCTCAAAATTTAAAGATGGACGTATCTCCTCTAAGTCAACCCCCCTACCCGTCTAAAATCATACAAGCATGCAATTTAAAGAAATCACTAATATTATCATATGCATTGTTATGGTCTCTATCCATCATAGTATTGCAGTCTCTGTCAGTATATTCTACTAAATATATTATAGCACCAAGAAATCCATAAGGAACTAATGAAGCACACATACAACAAATGGAAAGGAAAGGAACGAAATAGAATAAAATATGCTAATCCATCACCTGTAGCATCGGCCTCCTCAACCGTTATCACAAATGCTCCACCCTGCCTGGGTAGCACCCTCTGCGGGAGCCGAGCAATCTGCAGTGCCACAAGTGGCATAGCTTCACCTTTCTGCCCTCGATCTGTACCGTGGTCTGGACGATGAAGGTTCCAGATACAATCCTTCACTATATGCTCTGTTGATCCATAATGTAATCACGCTCTAAGTCTCTTTTGGCACATCTCCCAAGTGTGTCCAGTCCTCTTACAATAGGTGCATTGAGGAGCCAGTTGCACCTGTCTCTGACGCTGTTATGGTATCTGCTGTACTGGATCTTGTATTGGGGCAACAATTGGCTCATGTATCTGATAAAGCTGCTGATAAGCTCCGAACGTCACGGGAAACTGCTGTTGCTGGAGCTGATAAGCCCCCTGATACTGTTGCTAGAACTGCGACCTCTTCGCCCGACCCGCACTGCTACTGGCACCTCCAAATATATGATGGTCCCTCTTTGGCTTCAAGATCTACTCTCGCTCGACGTTGTGTGCCTCCGCAAGTATCTCAGAATATGTCTCATAGAATGACGAAATGAGGATCTTTACTTCCCAATTTAGACCCTCGCGGAAACGGATAGTCCGAACCTCTGGCACCCTCTCCAAGTACTCCATAAATTGGCTCAGCCTCCCAAAATTTGCGGTGTACTCCTTTACGGACATGCTCCCCTGAGTAAGGCTCTCAAACTGCCTTTCTAAGTCTAATCTGTCCGTCCGAGCAAAGAACTTCTTCTTGAAGAGGTCCTTGAATACCTCCTAAGACTGTCCCACATCAACAAGAAGTGGCTCATTCCTGAACCAAGTACTGGTGATGTCGAACAGCTGAAGTCCTATCACCTTAACCTTCAGATCCTCAGTAAGACGTGACACCCTCATGAGATGCTCGATATCCTCGAGCCAATCGTCAGCATAGACGATACCCTCTGTCCCCTTAAAAACTTGAGACTCTAACTTCTTAAAATTTTGAATGTTGCCCGACTTGAGCTGAACATCCTGTGGCTGTGGAGGAGCCCCTCTCTGAACTGCTACAATAGTTACCTAATGGGCATTTCCTATACTCTGTCGCATCATATCTGACTGCCTGTGCTGGGCCTCTATCTGTGCCCTCTGTACCTCCATTATCTCTCTAAATAGTACAACCATCGGCACGACATCTCCTGACACTAGAGGTGGTGGAAGTACCTCTGAAGCAATTAGGGCAGTCCTCTGAACAGGTAGAGGAGGACCCCCGAAGGCAGCCGAGACTCCTATATGAACTAATGCCATAGGAGGTACAACCCCTATTGTCTGAGTGGGAGATTGAGAGGTGGTAGACCTCTCAGAAACTGCTCCCAATCGATGGGATCAAGTCTTCGGACGCATCCTGAAGACAGATCGAAACAAAAGAGATCATTTTGGCACATGATAAGATATTATCAAGGAATGACAACAATATTCATAGTATTCAAAATAAATAAAGAGTAGCAATTTCAAATCAGATTGGAATTCTTAGTTGTGATTGAGTATCCCTCTCTCATCCCAGTATCCTATGTCATAAATCATATACCAGGCTCGCAGTAGCACAACTAAGCCTTTGTACTACCATGACTTTGCACTAGTTGTGAAGTTGGACCTACATAGGCCATCAGAAAAATGTATCATGACCCGCACCCGGTGAGGGGCATGAGAACATGGATATGTCCAGCCTACGCTGCAGCATCGGCGGTAGAACGCTATCTAGGTTGTCAATATAATCTATCTATCTATCTATCTATCTCACTCAGTATATATATATCTCATTAATTTCTCCACTTCGAACAGAGGATAAAAGATAATAATAATGATATGATACTCAATCACAATAACTAAAGCATAATAAGAATCTAGGAATTCTAAATAATATTTAAACTCTAAACATCGACAACTTATATCAATAACATCAAATCTTAATACAATATCCAAATCAAAATAAGTCAGAGACAAATTCGGTACAAAAATGTTAACAAAAATTAACTAGGGTAACTAGTGATTCAGGCTAGACCGACAATCACTCCTGAACTAGTGGGTCCACGTCTGCGCCATCTATAGGCCGAGGTCCATAATACGTCGGACACCAATCTTCCAGATCCTTTGAAAAATATTACCCAGTCAAGAATAAAACAAAGTACAACCTAATAGCAGTTCTAATTAATTGACAAAAACCAATAAAATAGTAAAATAGAGGATGCTATATACGACAAAAAATAAACTGATGATTTAAAAGTAACGAAGGAACATGCAATACTAGGAACAGAAATATAAATCAATGCGTATAAGAATGAAAGAGAGAAACTATAATGTCAAGAATAGAACAGGGTAATCTATGAACTAAAATGGAGTTTACAATATACCATGTGTTTTGAGATACTAACTATATATGTGATCGGCTTGGGATATTCAATGATTACACTGAGGAGAGAACTCAACCGTACGTGTAGTGTATGATTAGTTAGTAGCAAATGATTACACTACTTGCCGATAGTTCTTGATCACATATTTAATTAGTATTTTCTCCACCCCAACTGATACGATGGATCCAACTATGACACGTTGCTAGCCAATGTATCCAATATTTAACATATAATATCCAATACCAACAAGGAGCAGTATTAGATACCATCTCGATAATCAAGGTAATATCTCATGATTGACGATCCAATAAAAATACCAATTCATGTACCATCGTGTCAAGAATCATAAGTAATATTTATAAATACTTGAATTATAGTAGTAATTAAATAATAAAAACTATCAGAGAATGCACTTGCCTGTGGTCCAGAGCAATGAATGAGTCTCGGTGTCCAAACTGGTATCACACATACCTATATATGAAATTCTATGTCATTAGGATGTAATAAAGTGATAACAAGCTTAAAAGAGCTCAAATATGGTTTTCTAGGTCAAGACTAGGTCATTCTAGTCTAACTAGGTCAAACTATGTCGATACCTTGATTCTAGGTTCAAAACTAGCTTCTAAGTGGGTCAACAAAGCTAAACTAGTTAATACTAGGTGATAGTGGGTCTTGATTAGGTTTCTAAGGTTTTACCTTGAAGGTGTTAGTTAACTAGCTACTATTACTAAATAATTTATAGCTAACTTATACATATATAACTTATCTAATATACCTTGGTTAGAATCTCAAAACCACTATTACTTTAGTGTATACACTATACCTATACTATGGTTATAAGTAAATACCTTAGTATCTAAATTCTTCAACATTACCCAACCATCTCACCATAACTTAATCTATCAATACCTATGAATTACCTAATAACAAATTCCCAAATAATATTTATACTAGTATACATACTCTAATTGATATAGTATCAATATCATATATATATATACTTTACAATCTTAATATCAGTGCACCAATACCTATACTAGTTGATTTCTAACTTAACCCATATCTAATATCTGATACCCCTATCTAGACACTAGCATTATGTATCATACTTACACACATATCAAATCCTACTTCAACTGATACTTATATTCAACTAAAACTTTTTTCCCATACTTACACTCTAACACCAACTCAAGTACATACCTAAATCCATAACTGTGTATCACATCCACATAACACACAAATACTTATATTCATGCAACCATCACCTGCTCCTTAGCTTTGGCCTGCACTTGGCTCCCTACTGTGTTCTCAGTTAAACACTACCTTTCCTCATAACCTACAGACATACCAACACCCACTCCACCTCGACACTATCACCTACAGCAACATCATTACTAACTCCATCAACAACCTTAACACTAACAACAACAGTAACAGATTCAACACCACACTGGCACCCCACTTACCCACATACACCTGATATATTCTAATACTTATCATCCTGACACACATTAGATCCCATAACACACACACACATACACACACATACACACACACATACTATGAAATCTGATACACAAGTAATACCCTACATTACCAGGTAACTGAGCTTCCCATGCTCAAGCATAACACACCATCAAATATACCAACTAATATCTGTAATATATATAAATACTTATATATATTTAACACATGTATACTTACAGAAGGACCCCTCATCTACAATCACCCCAACACTACACTACATACCTTACAATGAAGCTCCACTTCCCTTGCTCCTCAAATTAGACTGATACTGGAGTATCAGTGCTCCATTTTCCTTCAAAACTGAAACCACATCTAATGCACATCTCCCATTGCCCACAAGTACACAAGAGTGACACTCGAATCAACAACAGCACTTCAAAAAGTATTACATAATTATCTCACTGATATATCTAACATGCTAACGCTGAAAATACTGTATATGAGACACTCATATACTCAGTTCTCCAATATCCTCTGGAACCAACTCTACTTTGCTTGAACATAATTTCCCCACCTTGATTGCCCAACCTGGGAAGTATCAACTTCCAATAGAACACCCTTATGCCTATCTGTAACTGATCCTTCTACTCGCTTAACCGGAGCCCCTATTGTACAGATGTGCACAATTACTCTCAAAAATTTGATACACAGACACGGTTTCACTTCCACACTGAATTTATACTTCCAATATTCCCTGAACATACTATATTCAGATTTATTCCTTATATTATAAACCTTGCTATGGATGCAAAGTATGAAAATCTATACTCACACTAGAGGATACATCACTTGGATATTTAATCATGATACTCCTATGCCTACACCACTAGCTCCCCCCTTGTCAGGTATTACCTGACCCTTGTTGTAAAGAACACACCAAGCTCGATACCCCCATGCCTCATACCACCTTCACATACATACACCAATATTCTAACAACACCACCACTCTAACAATAACAGCAACTACAATAACCATATCAAATCAATATAAGCAGTAGGTACTACACTACAAAAGATATTTAAAACAACTCAAGAATTTATTCCCCAACGTAGGTACTACCCTCATACCTATGCATTCCATACACCAAGCCTTCAAGTCTATAGCTACCTGGAACCACTACTGCAGCTGCTACTATTACCTTGTTCTTTAACCCGAGCACCTGTCTACACTTGACTTGGTTTACCTTCACACTAACTCCCACATCCTTAACCCTATTTCTGAACCCCAACTTACCTCTCTTCTTGAAATGAATAATACACTCACTTCTGACCTTGCATAAGTGTGCAATGACCTGTGCACAAGCCTCTCTAATCTACTGCAGTTGCTTTTGTGCTCAGTTGCACACATCAATACCAATGTTTATAATGCCCTTCAATCCTTCTATGCATGTACGAATACATTTCCCTTATCACACTGACTTGCACACTTTTTTGCACACAAGTGCAGGCCACTCTAGTCCAACAACCCCAATCTAGGTCTAATTAGATCTAATTGGTCTCAAAACACACGCTTGATATGTCAATCTCAAAATTCTCCCTAATTGGACATAAATTACCATGTAGATTTCACAATACAAGTCATATGAACCTAGTTCTTGATTCTACGGGTAACCCTAAGCCAAGAAATAATTTCTAATAGTTAAATGTATGAATTAGAGTCTAAATTAAGGGGTAGATTAAGAATTTACCGATTAGGAGATATATTCCCAATAAAATGCTCAATGGACACAATCTGGACACAACTCCTTGCCAAAAGCTTCCCCTCCAAGTACTCCTTATAATTCCAAGCTCTAATGCTTTTTAATTGATGGATTTAGAAGGAAAATGAGAATAATTTTGAGGGAAATTGATGGAGGAATGAATCAATTTAGGGATAAACTAAATTGGGGATCTAAAATGAATAAGAAAATAAATTAGAGAGAGAGGGAGAGAGAGAGAGAGAGAGAGAGAGAGAGAACCCCCTCTATGTAGTGGGCGACCCCCTTTGCTCCTCCTCAAGCAACAAACAATGCCAAGTATACCCCTACTAGTTAGTCATGAGATTTTAATTATGGAGGGCTAAATTATGAACCTTATAAACTAATGCAAATTAAACTAATTTCCTTAATTAACTAAGGAAGAGGGTCTAATAGGCCTAGTTCAATGTTGATCCCAAAGTTATTATGACAAGTCTAATTTGGGTCTACTAGTGTCAAGTCTAAATAACTAGGCTAGCCCACTAACTAAAATAAATAAATAGCTCAAGAACAATTATTAGCACAATGAATAAATATTAGTCACTAAAAATAGATTATATGCAAAATAACAAAAATATCCTCGTCTAGAAATGTGGTAGTTACAAGTAGGCCCATTAGACCCATTCCCTCTAATTAATTAGGAGATTAGACTAATTTGTATTAGTACAGAAACTTTTCAAATAGCCCTTCCTTAATTATTCTCCATAATTCTTCATGTAGAGACAACTTAGATATTTAGTGGTGACTTGGAGAGGGAGAAAGGGGCCGACCACTATAGAGACGCTATTCTCTCTCTCTCTCTCTCTCTCTCTCTCTCTCTCTCTCTCTCTCTCTTCATTTATACTCATTTCTAGATCCCTAAATTCCTAGATCCCCAATTCACTTTATCCCTTTATCAATCTCTCTCAATTTATTTACATTCCCTCTCATTCTCATCTCTCAAGGAGAATTAGAGCTTGGTGTTGCGAGGAGCACTAGGAGAAAGAGCTTTTCAAGAAGATTATATCCGGATCGTGTTCGTGGAAACAATTTATTAGGAATCCATCTTCTACTAGGTACAATTCTAAATTAACCTTCATTATAGGTTATAAATCATGTATTTGACTATTAAGAACCCTCACATGGCATAGAACTGCCTATAGGAACAAGTTCTAGGCTAATTGGATATGTATTATAATTTCTATATGGTAATTTGTGTCCATTTTGAGAGAATTACGAGATTGAGATATCAAGTGTGTGTCATGGGACTAATTTAGGCTCATTGGACTTAGATCGGGGTTGAAATACTAGGTACGTGTCCATAATTGAACATGAGTAGGCCGTATCATGATATAGTACGATACCGTGTGATACGTGGCTCATTTTGGGTGAATTGTACTAATTATCTTCAATTCTTAGTGTAGCAAGTTATATTAGTTATTATTTTGAGTATTTGATGCGTATGGATGGTTATTGTGAGGAAATTAGGATTTTGGCTTCTCAATGGAATGAGTATCATGAATGTTCTAGTTGTGCACTTAATGTGTTTGCTTAAATGCTAGTGTGTGTGTTGTTGTACTTGATATATAAGTGTTATATATATATATATATATATATATATATATATATATATATATATATATATATATATATATATATATATATATATATATATTGTTGTGTGTTGTGTCCATAGGGTCAGGTAGGCATGGAGGGAAGAGACAGTCAAGTAATGGTAGGGTATTGAGGGCTATAGCAATTGTTATGGTTAATGTAGTACATGTTGGTGCAAGTGATGGGGACTACACAGACTTGTGCTCGGATTGCTACTGCCTGTGTGCATTGCAGGGAGATGTTAATGGTGTTTAGGTTGTAAAGAAGTGCATAGTCGTGCACTTGTTGTTGGCAGCAGTACTGTTGTGCACATTAGTGCATGGCAAGTGAGGCTTGATCCAGTTCAAGGTAAGGGGGAAGATATCTGATGCAGGTGCAAAATTTGACGTCAGTGTTCATCATGTTGATTATATATCACACGTGTAATTGAGTTACCATATTATATTCGTATTTAACGTAACTCGATCACATAACAAACTTGTACTCTAAGGCATATTAGCTAGTTTTATCTATTTCCTTTACCTGTAGTTATTCCTTATTGCATGTTCTTTCCTTTCCAGTATATTACCTATTTACTTTATTTCATTTTTATTCATATTGCTAGTTTATCGTGTATTCTTTTCTATTACATGTCATATATGTTCTACAATATATTTGGACCTACTTCCAGATTTCTATACTTCGATCAAATCCTGATTGGATATATTTTTCAGATGATTGGCTTGAGGAGCAGTGTCCCACTTACTACGGGCCGCAGAACGGCGAGACATTAGAGGATACTCCCCTAGAGCAGGAGAACCTAGTGCCAGTGACCGATGAGGCTTAGATTTATATGTTAGACATTGTATTTGTCTTATTTTAGACTCAATAGCATATATATTGGTATTTTGGGAGTTGTTTGTGCTTAGACTCATAGTGTGGACTTATGGATGTTTTGTGATTTTTATTTAATCTTTCTATTCCATATCGTGCTCTATCTTCCTTAGTTTGATATTGTGATTGAGTATTGATATCTTATCATGTCATTATACTTGTTCCTCCATTTAGAGTTGAGATGGCATGACATGTACTATATATATTTATATATTGTGCGTGATGTTAGATAGTATTGTTGACCTAAACAACGTTCTACCGCCGATGCTACGACGTAGGTTGAACGTTGTTCACGTACTCGTGCCCTTATTTCGGGTGCGGGTCATAACAATATATATATATATATATATATATATATATATATATATATATATATATATATATATATATAGGAACACACCCTCAAATCCCAATCCCAAATACTTGGTGTGCACTATCGATACACACCCGTATCGCTTTCCGATATGCATGGTATGCACCTTAAATAGCCACACCAACACCAAACTCATATCCACCACTGATTAGAACCTCAAAACAAGCCTTTTAACATATATAAACTCATATAATAACTAATTAAAATGCAATATGAAGGGATAACCACTAGTAGCTCATCAATCTCAATTCTTTCGACATGCACTATGCCATATCATGATCCAGCATACATGTATCCAATTTTGGACATGTAGACACTAATAATACATTAATCAAACTTTAAAACTATTAAAGAGTTATTTCTTCAAACACTTAGTTGTCCAAATTTGAATTTTCTCCAATTTGGCCAAAAAAAGCTACTATAACTATTATAATAGAGACTTCTAGCACCTAGTTCTTCTCCTTAAGGGTGGTCCTTAGACATGTGTGAGTTCCTAAGGGTTAAATACCACAAATTAACTATACAATCACTGGGAATAGGGAAATACACCTATTGGGAGTCAGATCCCAATGAAACTCCTCCAAATGGACATGTAGAGATTGAAATGGACACAAGCTCCTAAAAATTATCCCTCCAAGTAGTGCTCATTTCAATCCAAGCTCCTAGACCTCCATGAAAATGAATTTGATTAGGAATGAAAGTAATTTGGGTGGAAATGTATGGGGATTGGTCTAAAATTGGGGAAGAACTAGATTAGGATTTAATGGAGTAGGAAAATAAAAAAGGAAGTAGGCTACACTCCTTCTTATAGGGCCGACCTAGATATAGGGTTAGGTTTGTTATTTGATAAGTCTAATTTGCCCTCTAGGTTGTCATGAAGGAATAATTAATTATCAGGAAAGAATATATTCTAATAATAGAGAATATTCTAATATATTCTAATAATAGAGAATATTCTATCCATTCATTAATGAGAGACTAGTTTAAGTTATGACTAGTCTAATTGGTTTAGTGGTCTAGCATGGGTTGAACCGACATTAAGTATAAACTAACTAGCTAGTAAACTCATGGCAATTAATTATATTAGAATAAATTATAATAATACAATAATAATTATATGAAATGGTAAAAATACCCCTATTTCCAGAATTTGGTGGTTACAATCCTACCCCCTTAGAAAAATTTTGTCCTCAAATTTAAGGATGAAACTAGCACTAGGACAGAATAAGCACGATCAAGAAAGGAAGAATACCTCACGGCTCTAAGATAAGGTAATGCACACACAACTTCTTTCCTAGGAATATTACCTAATCATCATGTTTCACAAGTCTTGATTTCTCATTACGCAGATCTTGAAGCTTCCAGTTTAAGTCCCTATACTGTCCTTGATACATTAACCTCTATTATACCATTCTAATATATCGATCCAAGCGTTAAAATCATGAAATCCTTTTAAGTTCACTCTCCCTTATCCATCAATATTTTCTCTTATCATTTCTAGTTAATCTTATGATCCTCTATCATCAGTTTTAAACTCTTGTAAGATATAGTTATCACAAAATTTTAATCTCGTCCGTAGAAGAGTCCATTATTAGAAATTCAATTCTCCTTCGAGTTTTCAAATCCATCATATCAATTCCAAGATTCTATCTACTATGTATGTTTCTCTAGTCAGAATATCTCGTACCTCACCTTATTTTTTATTCATCTACTATCCTCTGATATTTGGTATTCTATTTTCGATTCAACAATTTTACCACCAATGTTCTCCTCTTATAGTTTAACCTTTAGTTTCACCTCAATTCGTATTCTTGAAATCAGTTATTTCATCGTACAGTTCTTATTACATAAAAATTTATTCTGTTCCATTAGGCATGCTCAAAATTCTAATTCTATGTTTTCATCAAATTATTATTTCCTTCATCACTCTTGAATACTCTTATCATTCTCACTTTCACCTACTTTGTCTTCAACCTAATTTTTCTCTCCATTGAATATGCATATACTAAAATCCATCAAAATTTTATACCAATTTTTATTTGACCAAAACTTATCTTAGTTATCCTTCGATTTTTTCTCAACATGTAAACCACCAAAACAAAAGATTCACCAAGATTTACCACGACCTTAGTCACTATAAAAATTTAAATCCTCCATATCTTCATTATTCCTTGTCACCAAATTTAATTGTAACCAAATTCTCAAGATCAATCATCGGCCTTGACTATCTCATTAGTCCTCAATATCACCTACAAATTTGTACCTCTCTCTAATGATCAATATCTCCTTTCTTTAATCACAAGTTCTTATTTTATCTCCTCTATTGCCTCAAAACTTAGATTCATTCTATCAATTCTGTATATATATATATATATATATATATATATATATATATATATATATATATATATATATATATATATATATATAATCTCGATCTTTTTAATTTTGAAATATTATTTCTTCTGATATAATCACTAATGTAATCTTGTCCAATTTCTCCTCAAAGTTTTATCACTCAAATACCTCTGATATATAAAATTCTATCGTCAGTGTTCCTGCATACGGTTCCATTGTCAAATCCTTCTTTATTATCTTTCATACTCTTTTATGATCCCCACTTGTCATAGACTTACAATCTCTACCAAGAGTTCTACCTATGAACTACCTCTCAAAATATCCTAAGAAGGATAATACTATTACTAGGATAGTCAATAATATAGTCAAACCGGTATGGCAAAAAATTGTAATGAATTTGGTATGAATTAATACAGGGATAGAACTAACAAAAAGATAAAATAGCTAGTGAAGAACATCGTTCTAGAGTATCTGCTCATTCTTTCTCAGAAGTAATTGTTCCTCAAGGCACATCCATATCATCTCATTTAATCTTGTGATCCCTTATCAGATTCAGTAATCTATCATCAACTCCGAAACGATAAAATATTCCCTATTCCTTAACTTGTGTTTTTAACTAAGTTTATAACCTTTGAGTCAAAAATTTATCTCCTCTTTCAAAGTTCAATCCCTTCATTTGAATCTCGATTTATTTTTTATATTTCTCAAGTTTTCTAGATTCTCAATGTTTAATGTTTCTACCAATTTTTTATTTCCTTCACCAATAAGGTATGTCACTATACTAAATCTTGATCTCGAAATATTTATACCTTTCAATCTCCGTTTATAAATTTAACCTTATGATATGAAACTCCTTAGTTCATAATCTTGTCGTCGATTATCATTTTCCAAATTAAATCTACATCCAAGATTCTATAGTCCCCTATCCCCTTATTTATTTGTCACTACCACATTTTAGAAAAAATGTTATTTTAGTAATTTCCTATTTAAATAAATATTGTGCATGGTAAATAATTTTTGTTGTATTATTTAATTGTTGTTGGATGTTATTTAATTATTTTGGACTTACTTTAGTGGACCCAACTAGTGTAGTTTGGACCCATGGACCAACATGAATTAAATAGTTAGATTTGGCCCATTTAGAAAGCCCATAGTTAAGGAGATGGATTAAATTAATTAAGTGATTAGACTAGAAGCTTCCTTCCTTAATTATTTCTTCATAAGAGGCCCCAAGGGGTACATTGGACATTTTACAATTGCTTGGGAGAGGGGCACTGCCGGCCTATTAAAAGAGGGGGGAAATTTCTCTCTCCTCTCATTCTCATTCCAAATCTAGATCTAGAATTTCCCACTCCCAAATTCCCTCCATTCCCATTCCAATTCCCTACCAAATTCATTCCAAATTCTTCCCAATTCACCATTAGAGAAGGAGGAAGCAAGGATCTAGAAGAAGGAAGCAAGGATCTACAAAGAGGAGCAAGAATCTACAATTTGGAAGCAAGTTCTTCTCAATTGGAGATTTTATTGGGAATCCATCTCCCAATAGGTATAATTAAGATTTTCCCATTTAAATAGCTTCTAAATCTGAGATTTAATCATGTAAAATCAACCTATATATATGTACTACCCATAGGACTTTGTTTTGTGTTCATAGGAGACCCATGGAGAAAGTTATGGTACTTTTTGTGTTAATTTGGTTGGAATTCCGAATTTACATTTTGTTGTGTGTATCAATTGATCCTATAGATCAATTGGACATGAGCTTATGTGTTTGGGGCTAGTGTCTTGTCCATAATTTGGTACATGTGGTTCGTATCCCAACTATTTGGTGATACGTGTCATTTTGGGGGGTTTTCCTCCGACACGGGGCTTTGAACATGTCGTATTTTGACACGGACACATAGATCTACTTTTGACACTTTGATTTATTCATAAATATTATTTGTGATTTGTTTGTATCCTTCGGGGTGCAATTGGTTGTGTATTGGACTCGTGTCACATGCGTATCCTAGATCTATTGGGATACGGTGTGATACTCTCCAATTGTGTAGATTTTTGAATAGATCTAATTATGTATGGTTTAAATTCTTCAATTATAATTAGTAAATATATATAGATATTATATATTTATTTTGTGTATTTATTATAGTAATTATTGTAGCATAGATCTATATATTTTTGTGTGTGCTAATATGATGTACAAATATAATATGTAGCTTTCTTGCATGTAATTATATATGTACTTATGTTAATAGTATAAATTATACATAAATGTTTTATAAAATATATTTATGTGTTTAATTGTGTAATTATATTATTTATAATTATTTGTATATTAATGTATATATTTTAGGTGTGCTTCTAGCCATGTAAAATATGAACATTAATATGTGCATGTGTTATAACTATTGGTATTTAATTATAAGTTTATATGTGCATATATATATATATATAAGTATATAATTATTTATTTATATATATGTATTATGATTATTATTGCATATATATATTTATATATATATATATATATATATATATATATATTTTTATATTTTTATTTGTTTTGGTGACAGTGGGTTTGTGACAGTGAAACTGTCGCTAAATAGGCGGGTCAGCAGCAGCCGCTGTAGCCCACTGTGCATTAATGACAGTTCTGTCATTAATGCTGCAGGCGGGATCTTAGCAGCAGTGACTTTTGCGACGTTTTCTGTGACAATTGAGACTGTCACTATAAGATGTTTTAATTAAATTGTATTTTTAACTCCCTGTTTTCAGTGACGCTTTGGCAGTTTTAAATTATATTTTATATATTATTATTGTATATATATATATATGTGTATATATATGTGTTTTGTGAGGTATAATATTTGTAATAATATATTATTTTATTTGTATAAATATTGGTTGTTTATATATTATTTTAGGGTATATATTATTTGTATTAGTAGTATACTTTGTGTGAGTATGATTTGGGATCTAATTTTTATTCCTAAATTATTGTATTTTATTTCTATATTATTTATATAGTTTTCTTGTGAGGTTGACCTTGGTTTGACCATATTTGACTTTAGAGTTGACCATAGTTGACTTTTGACTTAGAATTTATTTATTTACCTAGGAGTTGACTAGTTTGACTTGTTCTCTTTCCGGGACCTTGTTTTAATGTGGTATTCCATATCTAGGTCTTCGAGGCACCGAGTCAGACATCTGTGAGACTGTTCTTTGGATTTCAGGCGAGTACATTCTCTGATAGTTTCTCATTTATGATATCCTCTATGTTCGTTGTATCTAGTGTAGATTTACATGTTTCTCTCGACACTATGGTTACACGGATTGGTATATCCGGATCTCGTCATGAGATGTTATTCCTTGGTATATGGTGTATATGGTGCAAGTATTGTTTCATTGGTTATCTTGTACAGGTACAGACACCGATTCTCGGGGAGACTAGCTATCTTCTTGGGGAATCTAGTGCCATAGCATACCGTGGTTGGATCTATTATACCAGTTGGGGGTGGAGAGTATTAGTATAGATATGTGATCAAATCCCTATTGAATAAAGTATTGGTAAGCGAATAGTGTTGATCATGCACCGCACGTATGATTAGCCAGGCCGCATTGTATCTTGCCCAAGCCGATCACATGTTAAGCTAGTACTCACACACTTAGTCATTAGTATTATTGTTTCATTGGCATATTGTTCATTATTGTATTTTTTTCCAGTATTTCCTTATTGTCTATATATCTCTTGTATCTATTTTGTGTATCTTGTTTATCCACAGCTATTTACTGTTACATAGTTTTTATCATGGATTAGAACTGCTGTTAGAGATGTACTCTGCTCCTTTCTTGACTGGATATATTTTTCCAGATGACACTGAGGAGTACCCTACCTATTATGGACCCCAGGATGTTGTGGGTTTAGATTCGGAGACCCTGGCTCAAGAGGGACTTATCCCAACTGAGACAGTTGACCCTGGAGTGTAGCTTGTAGTATGATAGTATTCTTTTGTACTGGATTTGTCTCTAGCTTATTTTTGTTACTCTTCAGACTCATTGATGTATTATTTTAAACTCATGAGTTGATGACTATTCTATTCTTATCTGATCCGTGTTCATTCTATCTTAGTTTTGTGATTGAGTACACTATCTTTTGGTGCTTCATTATATTAGATAGACTTTCTAGACAGCGTTCTACCGCCGATTCTGCGGCGTAGGCTGGGCGTTGTTTCCGACTAGTACCCTTACCCCGGGTGCGGGTCGTGACACGTTTTTGGTGGTGGCCTATGCAGGTCTAGCTTCACAAGTATGTGATGTCGTGGTAGTGCGACAACTTAGTTGTACTACTACGAGCCTGCGATAGGATATAGGATATAGGCTGAGATACTCAATCACATCTAGGAAAATTCTTTTGATTCAACTATTCTCCTTTGACATTGATACTTGATCCCTTAAACTGTCCTTTACTTGATGTCTTACATCTTGTGCCATATTGATTCTTATTCTGTCTTTTTTATGAGACATACTCGGAGATACTTGCGGAGGCACGCAAGGTTGAGCGGGATCTGGGTTTGAAGACCAAGAGAGACCGTAATTCTTTTCTGGGGGCCAACGGCAGTGCAGTATCTGCCAAACATCCTCATTTCCAGTCCAGACCTTTCCAGCAGCCACAGCAGAACCAGACTCTAGCTAGAGCGCCTTTTCACCAGGCACCTCAGCAGTAGAGGCAGTTACAGCAGGCCCCATGCAACTTCTGCAAGAAGCTCGACCACATCTGGGAAGTTTGCAGGAGGAGGCTAGGAGTTTGTTTGTATTGTGGTACTGAAGGGCATCAATCGAGGAAGTGTCCTCGTCGTGCAGTTCAAGGAGCAGCTCCAGCTCCGAGGACACAGACGAGACCACTTGCAGCACAGCCGAGGGGACCGCTTCCGATACAGCAGCAGCGTTTTGTCCAGCATCAACAGCAGGGAGGTGCTCGACAGGGACAAGCGTTTGCTATGACAGTCGAAGAGGAGGAACCCACCGGAGATGTTATCGCAGGTTCTATTCTTCTTGATTCCATTCCAGCTTTAGCTTTGTTTGATAGTGGTGCTTCCCATAGTTTTGTATCTGTTTCTTTTGCTCTGAAGCATGGTTTGGTAGCTGAGTCTTTGCTTAGGACTTGCAAGATCATGACCGGGGGAGGCATTATCCTGGTTAATGATATTTGCAAGGATCGGAGAGTTACTCTGGGAGACCGGGAGTTGAGTGCGTGTCTACTTGTAATGCTATTTCCAAGCTATGACATTGTACTTGGGATGGATTGGTTGAGTAGGCACCGTGCTAGCATAGACTGTAGAGGAGGTAGAGTTTTGTTTGGTCTGCCAGGAGAGCCAGAGTTCGAGTTTACTAGAGGAGCTGCGGAGCAGGACGAAGGCATTATTTGTGGAGCTATGGTAGAAGACAAGGAGTTGCCACATCCGTTGATAGCAGAATTTTTGGATGTGTTTCCTGAGGAATTGTCAGGATTGCCACCAGATCGAGATGTTGAATTTTCTATAGACTTGGTGCCAGGTGCAGAACCAATTTCGCAGCATGTCTATAGAATAAACAACAGTGAGCTGGTCGAATTGAAGAAGCAGGTGGACGAATTGCAGGATAAGGGGTTTATCAGATCGAGTTCTTCACCATGGGGAGCCCCGGTATTGTTTGTACCGAAGAAGGATGGATCGGTGCGCATGTGCATTGATTACAGGGCTTTGAATAATCTCACTATCAAGAATAAGTATCCTTTGCCACGGATTGATGATCTGTTTGATCAGTTGAGTGGTGCGAAGGTATTTTCTAAGATAGATTTGAGATCAGGCTACCATCAGGTGAAGGTGAAGCCGGAGGACATACCGAAGACTGCTTTTAGAACTCGGTATGGTCAGTTCGAGTTTATGGTGATGCCGTTTGGTTTGACTAATGCACCGGCGGTATTTATGAACTTGATGAACAAGGTATTCCACCAGTACCTTGACAAGTTCGTGGTGGTGTTCATCGACGACATACTCATATACTCGAGGACACCGGAGGAGCATGAGGAGCATTTGAGGATTGTGTTGGATGTGCTGAGGAAGGAGAAGCTTTATGGGAAGTTGTCCAAATATGAGTTTTTCTTGGACAAGGTAGAATTCTTGGGGCATGTTGTGACTGGTGATGGTATTTCAGTGGATCCAAAGAAGATTTCAGCAGTGGAATCTTGGAAGACTCCGAGTTCAGTAGCAGAGATCATGAGTTTGTTGGGATTGGCAGGCTATTACAGGAAGTTTGTGCAAGATTTTTCGAGGATTGCCGAGCCGATGACCAAACTCACAAGGAAGGATATGGAGTTTGTTTGGAAGGAGGATTGCCAGGTTGCTTTTGAAGAGTTGAAGAAGAGGTTGACGTCTGCTCCTATTTTGACGTTGCCATCAGGGTCCGGAGGTTTCACTATTTATAGTGATGCATCGGGGAAGGGTTTAGGTTGTGTTCTTCAGCAGCATGGGAAAGTGATTGCCTATGCATCCAGGCAATTGCGTCCTCATGAAAAGAACTATCCTACCCATGATTTGGAGTTGGCAGCTGTCATATTCGCCCTGAAGTTGTGGAAACATTATTTGTACGGAGAGCGTGGGGAGATCTTCACAGACCACAAAAGCTTGAAGTACGTTTTCATGCAGAAGGAGTTGAACATGAGGCAGCGTCGATGGTTGGAACTGATGAAGGATTTTGATATCTCTTTGCAATATCATCCTGGGAAAGCCAATGTAGTTGCCGATGCTTTGAGCAGGTATCCGGTAGCTATGTTCTTAACGCAGGATTGATATTTGTTGGAGGACTTGGAGAGCTTGGGCATTGAGGTGATTATTCCTGGTGGTGCTATGCAGATGTGGGGATTGCAGATACACTCAGATTTGATGGACAGGATTAAGGCAGCACAGTATAATGATGTATCTTTGAGGAGTATCAGAGCTCAGGTGAGAGCAGGTTTGGAGGATGATTTTACTATTTCAGAGAATAGATCTTTGAGGCATGAAGTTAGATTGTGTGTGCCTAGTGGGGAGTTGCGTGAGGAGGTGTTGCAGGAAGCGCATCGCTCTCAGTATTCCATACATTCAGGTGCTAACAAGATGTATCGGGATATGCGAGAGAGTGTGTGGTGGTATGGCATGAAGAGGGAAGTGGCACAGTTTGTATCCAGATGCTTAGTGTGCCAGCAGGTGAAAGCCGAGAGGCAGAGGCCAGGAGGGTTACTTCAGCCATTACCCATTCCAGAGTGGAAGTGGGAACACATTACTATGGATTTTGTGTCCGGACTTCCACGATCTCCAGGAGGGAAAGACGCGATTTGGGTCATTGTTGATAGGTTGACCAAGTCGGCCCACTTTTTGCCTTTCAAGGTGGATTTGTCTACGGAGAAGCTGGCAGAGATGTATATGAGGCAGATCGTTAGGATACACGGAGTTCCCGTCAGCATAGTCTCAGATCGAGATAGTCGTTTCACTTCTCATTTCTGGAGGAGTTTGTAGGAGAGTTTGGGCACTCAGCTCAAGTTCAGTACTGCATATCATCCCCAGACAGATGGGCAGTCAGAGAGGACTATCCAGACTCTCGAGGATATGTTGCGCACTTGTGTACTAGATTTCGGGGGTTCTTGGGAGGACCATCTCCATTTGGTAGAGTTTGCTTACAACAACAGTTACCAGGCCAGTATAGAGATGTCACCTTTTGAAGCTCTATATGGTCGGAGGTGTCGTACTCCTTTGTCTTGGGACGATGTTGGAGAGAGAATTTTGCTTGGGCCAGAGATGGTTGTGGATGCAGCGGAGAAGGTTCATTTGATCAGAGACAGACTTCGAGTGGCGCAGGACAGACAGCGGCATTGGGCCGATAGCCATCGGAGCCTTTGGAGTTTGAGGTATAGTTTAGATTTTGTTTGTACTTGTTCTTGTTTGTTATAGATTAAGTTCTTAAGATGGTATTTTGTTCTAGGTGGGTGGTTTGGTGTTTCTGAGGATTTCTCCGATACGAGGCACGATTCGCTTCGGTGGAGGCGGAAAGCTTAGTCCGCGATTCATCGGACCTTTCACTATTCTAGAGAGGGTCGGTGCAGTTGCTTATAGACTAGACTTGCCACCTGCATTGGAGGGAGTGCATAACGTGTTTTATGTGTCACAGTTGAGACGATACGTGGCAGATCCTAGTCATGTATTGGATCACTCAGAGATAGAGGTGGGCCCTACTCTTAGCTATCCAGAGCAGCCAGTTGAGATTCTGGATCGGAGAGAGAAGGTGCTGAGGAACCAGACTATTCCTTTGGTACGCGTCTCCTGGAGGCATCACTCTCCGGGGGAGTCTACCTGGGAGAGAGAGGATGACATGCGAGAGCGTTATCCATATTTGTTTGTACCTTGAGGTATGTTATTTTTTAGTTATGTTCTGTTCATTAGTTAATTGTGATTCTTTAGTTCTGTTCTGTGATTTTTCTGGGGGTAGTTTTTATCTTTAAATTTCGAGGACGAAATTATTTTAAGGAGGGTAGACTTGTCACTACCACATTTTAGGAAAAAGGGTATTTTAGTAATTTCCTATTTAAATAAATATTGTGCATGGTAAATAATTTTTGTTGTATTATTTAATTGTTGTTGGATGTTATTTAATTATTTTGGACTTATTTTAGTGGACCCAACTAGTGTAGTTTGGACCCATGGACCAACATGAATTAAATAGTTAGATTTGGCCCATTTAGAAAGCCCATAGTTAAGGAGATGGATTAAATTAATTAAGTGATTAGACTAGAAGCTTCCTTCCTTAATTATTTCTTCATGAGAGGCCCCAATGGGTACATTGGACATTTTATAATTGCTTGGGAGAGGGGCAAGGTCGGCCTATTAAAAGAGGGGGGAAATTTCTCTCTCCTCTCATTCTCATTCCAAATCTAGATCTAGAATTTTCCACTCCCAAATTCCCTCCATTCCCATTCCAATTCCCTACCAAATTCATTCCAAATTCTTCCCAATTCACCATTAGAGAAGGAGGAAGCAAGGATCTAGAAGAAGGAAGCAAGGATCTACAAAGAGGAGCAAGGATCTACAATTTGGAAGCAAGTTCTTCGCAATTGGAGGTTTCATTGGGAATCCATCTCCCAATAGGTATAATTCAGATTTTTCCATTTAAATAGCTTCTAAATCTGAGATTTAATCATGTAAAATCAACCTATATGTATGTACTACCCATAGGACTTTGTTTTGTGTTCATAGGAGACCCATGGAGAAAGTTATGGTGCTTTTTGTGTTAATTTGGTTGGAATTCCGAATTTATATTTTGTTGTGTGTATCAATTGATCCTATAGATCAATTGGACATGAGCTTATGTGTTTGGGGCTAGTGTCGTGTCCATAATTTGGTACATGTGGTTCGTATCCCAACTATTTGGTGATACGTGTTATTTTGGGGGTTTTCCCTCCGACACGGGGCTTTGAACATGTCGTATTTTGACACGGACACATAGATCTACTTTTGACACTTTGATTTATTCATAAATATTATTTGTGATTTGTTTGTATCCTTCGGGGTGCAATTGGTTGTGTGTTGGACTCGTGTCACATGCGTATCCTAGATCTATTGGGATACGGTGTGATACTCTCCAATTGTGTGGATTTTTTAATAGATCTAATTATGTATGGTTTAAATTCTTCAATTATAATTAGTAAATATATATAGATATTATATATTTATTTTGTGTATTTATTATAGTAATTATTGTAGCATAGATCTATATATTTTTGTGTGTGCTAATATGATGTACAAATATAATATGTAGCTTTCTTGCATGTAATTATATATGTACTTATGTTAATAGTATAAATTATACATAAATATTTTATAAAATATATTTATGTGTTTAATTGTGTAATTATATTATTTATAATTATTTGTAGATTAATGTATATATTTTAGGTGTGCTTCTAGCCATGTAAAATATGAACATTAATATGTGCATGTGTTGTAACTATTGGTATTTAATTATAAGTTTATATGTGCATATATATATATATAAGTATATAATTATTTATTTATATATATGTATTGTGATTATTATTGCATATATATATTTATATATATATATATTTTTATATTTTTATTTATTTTGGTGACAGTGGGTTTGTGACAGTGAAACTGTCGCTAAATAGGCGGGTCAGCAGCAGCCGCTGTAGCCCACTGTGCATTAATGACAGTTCTGTCATTAATGCTGCAGGCGGGATCTTAGCAGCAGTGGCTTTTGCGAGATTTTCTGTGACAATTGAGACTGTCACTATAAGCTGTTTTAATTAAATTATATTTTTAACTCCCTGTTTTCAGTGACGCTTTGGCAGTTTTAAATTATATTTTATATATTATTATTGTATATATATATGTGTATATATATATGTTTTGTGAGGTATAATATTTGTAATAATATATTATTTTATTTGTATAAATATTGGTTTTTTATATATTATTTTAGGGTATATATTATTTGTATTAGTAGTATACTTTGTGTGAGTATGATTTGGGATCTAATTTTTATTCCTAAATTATTGTATTTTATTTCTATATTATTTATATAGTTTTCTTGTGAGGTTGACCTTGGTTTGACCATGTTTGACTTTAGAGTTGACTATAGTTGACTTTTGACTTAGAATTTATTTATTGACCTAGGAGTTGACTAGTTTGACTTGTTCTCTTTCCGGGACCTTGTTTTAATGTGGTATTCCATATCTAGGTCTTCGAGGCACCGAGTCAGACATCTGTGAGACTGTTCTTTGGATTTCAGGCGAGTACATTCTCTGATAGTTTCTCATTTATGATATCCTCTATGTTCGTTGTATCTAGTGTAGATTTACATGTTTCTCTCGACACTATGGTTACATGGATTGGTATATCCGGATCTCGTCATGAGATGTTATTCCTTGGTATATGGTGTATATGGTACAAGTATTGTTTCATTGGTTATCTTGTACATGTACAGACACCGATTCTCGGGGAGACTAGCTATCTTCTTGGGGAATCTAGTACCATAGCATACCGTGGTTGGATCTATTATACCAGTTGGGGGTGGGAAGTATTAGTATAGATATGTGATCAAATCCCTATTGAATAAAGTATTGGTAAGCGAATAGTGTTGATCATGCACCGCACGTATGATTAGCCAGGCCGTATTGTATCTTGCCCAAGCCGATTACATGTTAAGCTAGTACTCACACACTTAGTCATTAGTATTATTGTTTCATTGGTATATTGTTCATTATTGTATTTCTTTCCAGTATTTCCTTATTGTCTATATATCTCTTGTATCTATTTTGTGCATCTTGTTTATCCACAGCTATTTACTGTTACATAGTTTTTATCATGGATTAGAACTACTGTTAGAGATGTACTCTGCTCCTTTCTTGACTGGATATATTTTTCCAGATGACACTGAGGAGTACCCTACCTATTATGGACCCCAGGATGTTGTGGGTTTAGATTCAGAGACCCTGGCTCAAGAGGAACTTATCCCAACTGAGACAGTTGACCCTGGAGTGTAGCTTGTAGTATGATAGTATTCTTTTGTACTGAATTTGTCTCCAGCTTATTTTTGTTACTCTTCAGACTCATTGATGTATTATTTTAAACTCATGAGTTGATGACTATTCTATTCTTATCTGATCCGTGTTCATTCTATCTTAGTTTTGTGATTGAGTACACTATCTTTTGGTGGTTCATTATATTAGATAGACTTTCTAGACAGCGTTCTACCGCCGATTCTGCGGCGTAGGCTGGGCGTTGTTTTCGACTAGTACCCTTACCCCGGGTGCGGGTCGTGACATTATTAATACTTGATTTTATTATTCAGCTCTATTCTACATCCTGATAATTCTATTTTATAAAATTTAATTTGCCTCATCCTCATTACTTTCTTAATCCTTAAGAATATAAGTGTTAACCTCAATATATTTAAGTGTATCATCTATGAATTTCTCGATATTAATACCCTCAAAATGGCCTTTATGTAAGGAGACTGATAATCTTCAACCTAACCTTCATATTCCTTTTTTTTTAATTTTTGCAATCATTCACAGTTTACTAATTTGAGTATAATTTTATCATTATCCATCTATATATGTCCCAGAGGTTTATCCAAAATATGTATCAAAATTCTAAATTAATCACTTTCCTCTATCCAAAGTTAGAGGAACCGTATCCTCTGAGGCTCCTACCATGCAACCTTCTTGTTTGCATCCTCTTCTACCATGTTAGAAGTCATCATTTCCGAGGTTATAGATGAGAAGATATTGAGTTTCAAAGGAGATAAGAACTCAAAGCTATATGAAGAAACAAAATATTTAAATATCAAATAAGAGTGGAAGTCTCCTAGTTTGTGATTGAGTATTCTCTCATCCGGGTATCCTAGATTCTATCACAGCCTTGTTGTAGTACGTCCAAGTTGAAGCACTACCACAATATTGCACTAATTGTGAATCCTGACTTGCGTGGACCACCACAAAAATGTGTTACAACCCGCACCTGAATATTCGGGCATGAGTACGTGAGTAGGTCCAGCCTACGCTGCAGCATCGATGGTAGAACGCTGTCTAAGTCAAATAAGTAACTAACAATCTCACACAATAATATAATCATAATATGATAATAATATCTCAACTCCATAAAGAGGACAAGATGGCAATATATAATAATGGCAATACTCAACCACAAAAATCTAGTAGGAAGATAAATGACACAATAAGATAACAAATAGAAGAATCCAAGTCTCAAATATCTAAACAAGATAATACAACATTTAAGAAATCAAATGTAACATTCCAAGTCTAAAGTAATTGTCAGAGATAGATCTGGTATAAAAAATACTAAATAAAGAAGTTAAAATAAATAGTGACACTAGCTAGACCTCCCGACAATCACTCCTGAGCTACAGGGTCCAAGGCTGCTGCTACTCTCTATTGTGATCCGTAATAAGTCGGGCGCCAGCTATCCAAGTCAACACAAAAAATGATATCCAATCAGGATTGGAGCGAAGCACATAAACTAACAACAGTTTCATTTAAATTGATAAAGACTATGAAACAGTAAAGTAATAGGAATACATGATTAAACAGTAAATTAGAATCATAGTGGAAAGATAAGATTGGTATCATATTGTAGGTAAATAATGAACAGTAATAAAATATGTGAATGGCAGTATCTTCAGGAATAACTGAAATAGAGGAATAACTATAAATAACTAAGTGTTTGAAATACTAGTTCATTATCTGATCGGCTCGGGAACACGATTAGGCTAGATCATATATGATTTATTATGAGTCACAAATATAATATAGGATCAGGCACAGTCATATATAATTATCTTTGAGGAACACATAAAGGATCAGGATAACCATACGTGAGGTGTAAGGTTATCTATGATACAAGTATATAAGGTATGATCACATAACCAACTAATACTTTTCCATCCCTCGACTAGTATAATGGATTCAAATTATGACACGTCATAACATGTAAATCATGATGCACGATCTATAACACAAGCATGATGATCACGGTCTATATAATCAATAAGGAATGACATCTACGGAATAGAATCTAAAATATACTAATCCGTGTATAATCGTGTCAGGAATCAAGTAAACACTACTAATACATGCATCATAGTAACCAACAAATAAAGAAAACTGTCAGAGAATATACTTGTCTGAGGTCTTGAGCTAACAATACCAAAATATGTCCAGACTGGAGTCCAAAAGTCCTAAATATGAATTATCATGTCAAAGAGTAATTTTGGATAATTAAATATGGTTAAATTAGTTTAAACTAGGTTTCTAGGTCAAAACTAGGTTATCTCTAGGTTTCTAGGGAGTTCCAATAGATTACTAACTCTAAACACTATAGTATACACTAATACCTACAATATCTCCCAATACCTCGGTCTATATGCAATACTTTATTATTACCGTAGCTAGTAACCAATACCTTGGTATCCCAATACTTAGTATGCCAATATATGAGCACCCAGCTGATACTACTGCCTTTGCACACTATGCTTCATTGCTGCTGCTACTTCCACTGCTTTCAATCTGCCCCCAAAACCTGAACCTAAGACTCCATACTAATACCTGACTACAATACTGCAGTAAAGCTATTACAGCTATACCCTTCATACTAACCTGAATACCCCCCACATTACCTGAATACTCCACCTTTATATTACCTAAATACCCCACCTTTACTCTAACTGAATCACCTAAATTCTTGCCTGATACTGCTCTAACTCGAGCCTATCAATGCTGTATGCAAACAACACACAACCCATCACACCCAACAACATCCTGCAGCAACTTCGTGTGAACTTCCTGCTACCCCAAGCAGTTATTGTGCATCTACACAGTTTAGGAACCCTTCCCAGTCCTGTAGGCTTACCCCAAGGCTTGATACACTACAGTCTTGTCCAACACTTTTACACCACCCAGTTAGTTAGGTTTCAGTTCAGTACAGATAGTTAAGGTTTTGGTTAGTAGTTTATATGGTGTAGTTAGTATGTATATAGCTATGTATACTAGTTGTGATAGTGGTTAGTGAGTATTAGATGATTTAGTTGTTTATGTTAGTAGATAGATATGTATATTAGTGTAGCTATGTGTAATTAATAAGGATGGTTGATAAGTTATATGTTAAGTTATATATGCATGCTAGTAAGTATACATGTTGGTAATTAGTAAGTATGTATTATATTGATATCTATTACAGTAGTTAGTATATGTTAGGTTATACTTAGTATTTTAGTTTGGGGTTTTATATTATGTTTTAGTTATTATATAGAGGTTTTGGATTACCTCGGGATACCAAGGTAATACCAAGGTAAGGGGTCGATACCCAAGGTATTGAGTTTGGGTATCGTGATAGGTGTGATACGCATTGGTGCAAGGCCAAGGAATCATATTTTTATTGAATTATTATAGTGTTATATATATATATATTGATTTGAATATATATATCTAAAATACTATTTTTATATAATTAAACTTGCATATCATAGGATACGGCTTTTTTAGTATCTTTGAGTATCTTAGATTAGCTTGTATAGTTTAGTTTCATAGTGTATTGACTTAGTGACCAAGTGTTAGACTCTTGCAACCTAGATTTCATCGGGTTAACCTAGAAATGGCTTATTGACCTAAAATTGCATCAACTTAATTAATTTTTATTCTTGAACCTTGTATTGATGTAACATACCATATATAGGTCTGTGTGACACCAGCTTGGGCATCGAAAGACACACCTTGCTCAGGACTTCGGGCGAGTATATTTCTCTGATAGTTTTTAATTCATAATAGCGTATATATGCATGTTCTAGAATTGTATACTTGATTTTGAAACAATAATTTTATGGACTTGTACTACATGGATCCCGTCAGGAGATATTATCCCCTACCGTGTTCAGTGGGTACTCGTGTACAAGTATTTCATCGTGTATATTGGGTATTGATTTATATTTTGTTTTCACACACTGCTCGTGTTCAGTGTTCTTATCCATGTACACCCACTACTCGTGTTCAGTGGTTATGATATTCGTGTACACCTACTGCTCGTGTTCAGTAGTTATATTTTGTGTTCGTAGCGTGTCGTGATTGGATCCATTGGTATCAGTTGTGGATGGGAGAGTAGGAGTTGATTATAAGATCAAAGCCCCATTGTTACATCGTATACATTCTGGTTACGTACCTCACTTGTTATCATCTTACCTGATCATGTTCACCCAAATCGATCACATAATGAACTTGTATTCAAAGGCACATTAGTTAGTTTGCAGTTACTTCATCATATTGCTGATATTCATATTGTTGTTCTATATTCTTGTACATTACCTGTATATCTATTGTTCATTCATTCATATGTTAGTGATCTTGTATTTCATTTCTATTATCTATTTTATATGCTCGATTATGTTATTGAAACTGCTTTCAGAGGTATGTACTTTGCTCCAATCCTAACTGGATATATTTTTCCAAATAACTGGCTTATAGAGCAGTGTCCCATATTCTACGGGCCGTAGGACGGTGTACCTATAGAAGATACTCCTATAGACCAAGAAGACTTAATTACAGAGCCCGAGGAGTCTAGTTTATTTGTGTTGGATTTTATTAGACTATTATTTGGGGAGATTCATAATTTGTATTATTATTTCAGATTATAGATTGTATCTTATTCTTTCATTCGCTATTCCATTCGTGCATTATCTTTCTTAGTTTTTTATGATTGAGATTAGTTATACTTGTGAGATACCATATTGCTCCTCCGTTTGGAGTTGAGATAATTGACATGTACCATATTATATTGTTGAGATGTTAGATAGTTAGAAATAACCCAGACAGTGTTCTACCATCGATTCTGCGGCGTAGGTTTGGCGTAACCACGTACTCGTGCCTGAATATCCGGGTGTGGGTCGTGACACATTTTTAGTGGTGGCTCATGCAGGTCTAGATTCATATCGTAGTTGTGCTCGTCTAGAGTACTGCTACGAGCCTGTTTTAGGAAATAGGATTTAGGCTAAGAGTTTACTCAATCACAACTAGGAAAATTCTAATATTTATTTTGAAATTCTTATCTAATGAATATTGATTTACTGTGAATAAAATTATGTCCTTCTTTGATGATATCGTATCATATTCAATATTGATTCCTTATTTCAATCTATCTTCAGGATGCCGCCAAAGATGCATTCCCAGTGCTCAGGTACCACGACAGCACGATCAGTCACTTCATCACCCTTGAGGACAGCACCCTCAGACGATGGTCCAGCACCTACATTCAGGAGGTCAGCTTCATCGGTCCAGGTGGGCATATCCATAGCAGCTTTCAGAGGTGCTCTACCTCCGGTACTGAAGACAGGATAGAAAGTTTTCGAGGATCTTCCACCCCTACCACCTGCAGTTGATCAGACGCAGATGTTCGCGTACTTCCAGCAGATGATAGAGACGCAACAACGTCAGTTAGAGGTCCCGCGACATAACATGGAGAATGCTCACCAGATTGTACTTGTAGCAGTTGAGAGAGCTACTACAGTCCAGCCACAGACGACACACCTCAGTTTATTCCTTAGTAGCCGAGACCGGGTACCATCATAGACTTCAAGAGGATGGGCCCAAAGGACTTCAGAGGCACAAAGGGGATCCTTTATGCAGATGATTGGATCGAGGACATCGAGCGGAACTTGTGGCTGGCACAGATTCTAGAGATGCTACAGATAGAGACATCGAGGTGTGTGATGTTCGATATTGCATTGACATGGTTTCGGACAGACCCCAGGATTGCAGTACCGGGACTCACTTAGGAAGCCTTCAAAGAAGTTTTCAAGGAGAAGTTCTTCCCAGACGTGGCTCTTACATCCTTAGAGCGCCAGTTCTAGTACCTTGTCCAGGGAGGTATGTTAGTGGACGAGTATGTGGTAGAGTATTGTCGACTAGGTCACTTTGTGGAGGGGCAAAACCCTAGAGGTAGAGCCAGGAAGTTTAGGAAGGACCTGAACCGGAAGGTCAAATCCCACACGAACGGAGATCCTATCTCCACCTTCGAGGAGATTCTCAGACAGGCGCAGAGTGCGGAGGATGACTTAGAGCTTGGCTCTAAGAGGCCGAAGGACACAGGAGGATCCAGCACCAACACGGGTCCAGCGAAGAGGCCTCATTTCCAGCAGCAGCACCAGAGGCATTACCAGCACCAGAGGCAGCAATTTTATAGGCCAGCTAGAGCGCCGGCACAGCAGATACATCAGATCCAGAGGGCAGCAGTTCCTTGCACTTTCTGTAAGAAGCAAGGACACAGATGGGACACATGCAGAATGAGGCTAGGCTAATACTTATTCTGTGGATCGGGAGATCATCAGTTGAGGGCTTGTCCTAAAGTCCCAACTCGTCCAGTTCATGGCGGAGGACAGGCACAGAGGGAACCTGCTAAGCCACTAGTGGGGCAGCAGAGAGGACCTCTTCCACCGCAGCAGCAGCAGTTTGCTCAGCATCAGCAACAGAGATATGCGCAGCGACAGGGGCGAGCTTTTGCCTTAACTGTCGAGGAGGATGAGCCGGTTGGCGATGTCATCTCAGGTTCAGTTTATCTCGATTCCTTTCCAGCTCATATTTTGTTCAATTATGGTGCTTCTCATAGCTTTGTATCTGTATCTTTTACTTTGAGGCACATCTTGAGTCTGAACCGTTGGCGAGGACTTGCAAGATCACGACCGGGGGTGGCATTATCCTAGTCAGTTATGTTTGCAAGAACTAGAGAGTTTATTTGGGAGGCCGAGAGTTGGGCGTATGTTTACTCGTAATACCACTTCCGAGCTATGATATAGTACTCGGGATGGATTGGTTGAGTAGACATTATGCTAGTATCGATTATCGTGTAGACAGTTTTATTTCATACGCCAGGTGAGCCAGAGTTCGAGTTTGTTCGAGGAACAGAGCAGAGCGAAGGCAATTTTTGTGGAGCTTTGGTATAAGAGCAGGAGCCTCCACATCTGTTGATTGCAGAATTCATGGATGTCTTTTTAAAGGAGTTATCGGGGTTGCCACCGGACAAAGATGTGGAATTCTCTATAGATTTGGTGCCAGGCGTAGAGCCGATATCTCAGCACGTCTATAGAGTAAACAACAACGAACTGGCAGAGTTGAAGAAGCAGGTGGATGAGTTGCAAGACAAGGGCTTTATCTATTCCAGTTCATCACCATGGGGTGCTCCAGTACTTTTTGTACCAAAGAAGGATGGGTCGGTATATATGTGAATCGACTACAGGGCACTTAATAACCTTACTATCAAGAATAAATATCCGTTGCCGCGAATTGATGACTTATTTGACCAGTTGAGCTGAGCGAAGGTATTCTCAAAGATAGACTTGAGGTCAGGGTACCACCAGATAAAAGTGAAGAGGGAAGACATCCCGAAGACAGCTTTCAAGACTCGTTATGGGCAGTTCAAGTTCTTGGTGATGCCGTTTGGGTTGACTAATGCCCCAATGGTGTTCATGAACCTGATGAATAAGATGTTTCATCAGTAACTAGACCAGTTTGTTGTAGTCTTCATTGATGATATTCTGATATATTCGAAGACCCCAGAGGAGCATGAGCAGCACTTGAGGATAATTCTAGAGACCCTCAGAAAGGAGAAGCTATATGGCAAGCTATCAAAGTGTGAGTTCTTTCTTGATAAGATTGAATTCCTCGGGCATGTTATTACATGAGATGGAATCTCAGTTGATCTGAAGAAGATTTTAGTAGTTTAATCGTGGTCTACCCCGAGTTTAGTAGCAGAGATCAAGAGTTTCCTTGGATTGGCGGGCTACTATCCGAGGTTTGTTCAGGACTTTTTCAGACTTGCAGAGCCAATGACTAGACTAACCAGGAAGGACATAGAATTCGTCTAGACTGAGGATTGTTAGTCAGCATTTGAGGAGATGAAGAGGAGGTTGACTACAGCTCCAATCTTGATATTGCCATCAGGAGCAGGAGAAATTTCCATTTACAGTGATGCATTAGTAAAGGGTTTGGGATGTGTGTTACAGCAGCACGGGAAGGTGATTGCCTATGCTTCCAGGCAATCACGCCCGCATGAGAAGAACTTTCCTACCCATGACTTGGAGTTGGTAGAGGTTATTTTTGCTCTAAATTGTGGAAACACTACTTATATAGAGAGAGAGTAGAGATCTTCACAGACCATAAGAGCTTGAAGTATGTGTTTACACAAAAAAGAGCTCAACATGAGGCAGCGGCGATGGTTGAAGCTGATAAAAGACTTCGACATATCTTTGCAGTACCATCCAGGGAAGGCCAACATAGTCGCGAATGCTTTGAGCAGGTATCCCGTGGCTATGTGCTTGACGAGAGATATTTATTGGCAGATCTTGATAGTTTGGGCATTGATGTACTAGTTCCTGGAGTCATAGCACAGATGTGGGGACTTCAGGTACAGTCAGATCTGATGGACCATGTCAGAGCCGGACAGTATGAGGATGAGTCTCTGAGGAACATCAGAGCACTGGTCCAGATGGGGTTGACAGAGGACTTCATCGTCGCAGATGATGGATCAATGCGAGATGGTATCAGGTTATGTATACCGAGAGGTACATTGCGCGAGAAGATTCTGCAGGAGGTGCATCTTTCTCAGTACTCTATGCATCCAGGTGCTAACAAGATGTATAAAAATATAAGAGAGCATGTATGGTGGTATGGCATAAAGCGGGAGGTAGCTAGCTTCATGTCCAGATGCTTAGTTTGCCAGCAGGTAAAGGCGGAGAGACAGAGGCCAGGTGGATTACTTCAGTCTTTACCCATTCCGGAGTGGAAATGGAAATATGTGACTATGGATTTTGTATCAGGACTTCCGTGTTCTCCAAGCGGCAAAGATGCGATTTGGGTCATCGTGGACAAGTTGACCGAATCAGCCCACTTTCTGCCATTTAAAGTGGGTACATCTACGGAGAAGCTAGCGGAGATGTATGTGCGCCAGATTGTCAGATTGCATGGTGTTCTAGTGAGCATAGTCTCAAATCGGGATAGTCATTTCACGTTCCACTTCTGGAGGAGTTTGCAAGCTAGCTTGGGCACTCAGTTCAAGTTCAGTACCGCTTATCACCCTCAGACAGACAAACAGTCGGAGAGGACTAGTCAGACTCTCGAAGATATGCTACTTACCTGTATTTTGGATCTTGGAGGTTCTTGGGAGGATCACCTTCACTTGGTAGAGTTTTCATACAACAACAGCTACCAAGCCAGCATTGAGATGTCACCATTCGAGGCGTTATATGGACGGAGATGCTGCACTCTGTTGTCCTGGGATGATGTTGGTGACAGAGCTTTATTGGGACCAGAGATGGTAGTGGATGCAGCAGAGAAGATGAAGGTTATCAGGGACAGACTTCAAGTGGCGCAGGACAGACAACAACATTGGGCCGATAGCCACCGGAGACCTTGGAGTTTGAGATATAGCTTTAGTTTATTTTGCTTGTATTTGATTATTGTTTGTTAGAGTGCTAAGGTTGTGTTTCATGCTAGGTTGGCGGTCTGGTTTTCTTAAGGATTTCTCTAATACGTGGCACGATTCGTTTCAGTCGAGGGCAAGCTTCGTCCGTGATTCATCGGATCTTTCAGTATTCTTGAGAGGGTCGGTGCAGTTGCATACATACTAGACTTACAACCTGCATTCGAGGGAGTGCACAACCATGTTTCACGTATCGTAGTTGAGACAGTACGTGTCAGGTCCCAGTCATGTGTTGGATCACACGGAGATAGATGTGGGCCCTACTTTTAGCTATCCAGAGCAGCCAGTGGAGATTCTGGATCGAAGAGAGAAGGTGCTGAGGAACCAGACGATTCCTTTGGTTGTGCGTCGCGTGGAGGCATCACTCGCTAGGAGAGAATACCTGGGAGCGAGTGGCCGAGATGCGCGAGCGATATCCATATCTGTTCAAGCCGTGAGGTATAATTCTTTCTTGTATTGTATTGTTTACTTTTGGTAGTTAGTTTCTTCTTTAATTCGAGGATAAAATTTTTCTAAGGTGGGTAGGATTGTCACTCTCACATTTTTATTCAAGGTAGTTTAGTAATTGACATGGATAATTTTAAAATTTGGATTATTTATATTTAAATATTGTGCATGCATGATTATTTAATTATTTAATTATTTGTTAATTATTAGTTGTAGATTTATTTTAGACTTGTGTAGTGGACCTAACTTATTTTATTAGTTGCATGAACCAATATTTTAGATGAGTTTAGTTTGAACCCATAAAATAGGCCCATGGATTAGGAGGTTGGATTAATTAGTGAAACTATTAGACTAGAACCTGTCCACCTAATTAATTTCTTCATGAGAGGCCCCCAAGGGGTAATTAGGATATCTTATACTAGCATGGAGAGGGTATTTGCCGGCCATAGTAGAGGAGGAGGAGAGAAAAATTATTTCACTTTTCAATTCCCAATTTCCTTAGATCTATATTTTTTCTCTTCCAATTTCCTTCATTCCCTCATCGATTCTCCACCAATTTCTTCACAAATTTCTTCCCTATTCTTTATTGAAGGTTTCTACATCAAGGATCTACAAGAAGGAAGCAAGGATCAAGAAGGAGGAGGCCAAGATCTACAAGGAGATGAGCTACATTCTATTTGAAGATTTTTATTGAAAATCTATCTCCTAATAGGTATATTTTAGTTTTTCTCTTCTAGTAGACTCTAAATCTGAGATTTTAATCATGAGAAATCAACCCACATGCATAGGCTATCCATAGAAATTGGGTTTTAGGTTCATAGGAGACCTAAGGTGGAAGTTATATGCATTTTGTATCAATTTTAGAGAAATTCTGAGATTGGCACATGTGATATTTGTTATTTGGTCTAATAGATCAAATTAACATATGATTGATTATTTGTGACTAGTGTCGTGTCCATAATTGGATACGTGTAGGCCGTATCTCGTCAATTTGATGAAACGGGTTAATTTTGGGGGTTTTCCTCTGACACGGGGACTTGTACATATCACATTGTGATACATACATGTAGTTAATCTAATTACTATACTTATTATTCATATTTAGTGTATTAGACTTGTTCGTGTCCTCCGGGATGCGTTTGGCTGTGTGTTGGAGCCGTATCGCAAGCGTATCATAGAATTAGTGTGTTACGGGTGCGGTTCACTCCACGTGTTTGGTGTTTTGCTCTTAATTCTATATGTACATATGTATATATATATATATATATGATATTTTATATAATATATATGTATATGAGTGTGTATATGATTAAGTGTATTTGTGTGTGTCTATATGTGTGTATATAATAGTATATATAGTTGTATATATATATCTATATGTATATATATCTATAATAGTATATATATGCATGTGTATGTGTGATTATGTGTAAGAGTGTATATATATATATATATATATATATATATATATATATATATATATATTTTATGTAGATATGTATATATATAGAGTTGTATTTATATATATAGAGACGAGTATATACATAGAGGGTTGTGTGTATATGTATTTGTGTATGTGTGAGAGTGTGTGCATTGTGTTTGTGTGTGTATGGTTGTGTGGCTGTGGGTGTGTGTTAGTGGTTGAGGGATGGCTCGACAATTTAACAACAGATGAGAGCTGCAGCTCGGGCAAGAGAGCAGTGCAACTTAGGATGTACAGTCCCTAAGGTATCAGTGCACAACAAGTTCAGAACAGTCCCGCACCCGAAATTTGGGGCACGAGTACGTGGGTACGTCCAGCCTACGCCGCAGCATCGGCGGTAGAACGCTGTCTAGGTCACAATACTAGCTAATCAATCTCACACGAAAATCTAACTCTATAAGGAGACACAGATATCACAATATAATATGGAATACTCAATCACAGAAACTAAAGCACGATGAGATATCAAAGAAAATAATTAAAATACAACACAAGTCTAAACAACAAAAATAATCTAACCTGTAATCCATAACATCCAAATCTCCAAGTATGCTGGAAACAAGTCCTCTAAGTCATAGTCTGGAAAAATATTTCCAGTCAGGATAGAGTAAAGTACAAGCACTAACAGCAGTTCCATGTATATTGACAAAACTATAATACAGTGTAAAGAAGTACAAGATAGATATAATACTGGAAATAAGAATACTGGTGAGTATGAAATACTGGAAATAGAAATACTGGAACATATGTCATATCAATGGTACAACTAGCAATGAACAAGAATACAAGTGCATGTTAGAATAATGAACTAGAATATAAGTGAATGCTAGAACAATAACTAGAGCATAAGGAAATGCTAGATCAATAAACTAGAGATACATGTATAGACTATCTAGCTAAGTATGTGAAACATCAGCATATCATGTGATCGGCTTGGGACTGATCAGGCTTGTTATGTATGACAAGCTATGATTCATGTAAGGTCAGGCTAACCATACAGATAGCTATGATGCACGCAATAGTCAGGCTAATCATACATAACAGGCTATGAGGCATGTAATGGTCAGGCTGCACCGACGTGAGGTATCGGTGAGCTATGATGCATGTAGAGTTGGGTATGATCACATAATCTACTAATATTTCCTCATCTCCAGCTAGCACGATGGATCCCAATCACGACTCCTCGTGACAGGTCTCAATGATGCCAACTCGTGTATCCATAGTGTCAGAATCATGTACGCTATACAACTAGAATCATAGAGATGATCAACATAATAAAAACTGTCAGAGAATGTACTCGCCTGGGGTCCTGCTGCTGGCAATACCAATATCCTATTTCCAAAGTCTTGTCTGGATAATCCAACATTCCTATAGGCATCATATAATAGTAATGCAGAATCAGTCGATACACTAACATACACACAATCATAAATACACTGAACTCAGAGACTACGCTAGGTATGACACTAGTCAACTAGCAGGGTCAAATGTGTGTCTACTGCACGGTGTCACATCTGCAATTGCTGTGCAAAGTCAGACCGTCAAATACTAACACAGGTCTCGCCAGTACGTCAGTATACATAAGGCAGTCAACTCACAATTCTCAGGGTCACATGGTCAATATAACTACAGGATATCCGTAATTAATACTAGGGCATACTGTATATATATACAATATATTCATAGTCCTAACTAGCATTTAGCATTTAATTACTTACAATATATATATATATACCATATATTTATATATGTATATATCAACCAATAATTATGTGCATATCAATTGGGATGTTATACACATACGCGTACGTATACTCATACGAGTCACTGGGTTCACTGACCCAGGGTCTGATGTCAACTAACTGAACCTGTCATAACACGATATGCTAAACCGTACACTATTCACACATACGTACATAAAATCACGAAGGAAGAGGGGACAGGTACGAACCTTGGCAGGCACGCACAAGGTTGACTGTGATGACGATGACGACGATGATGACGATAACGATAATGATGATAATGATAATGATGATGATGATGATGATGGTGATGATGAAGGTTATGATGAAGGTGATGAACAGGTCGATGCTGCCGGAGGAGAGGCTCGACGGAGGGGAGTCCGGGAACGACGAGGGGAACGGTCAGGCGAGGGCTGCTCGGCCGTGGGTTGGTGGTTCAGTGGGTGGTCGAGTCGACTGTACTCAGTCGAGGAGAGGGAGAACGTAGAGTCGAGGAAGAAATCGGGGATGGTGGTGGTGGCTGTGTCGAGACAGTGGTGGTGGTACAGGGAGTCGAGGCTGCTGTGTCGACTCCGATGAGGCAGGTCGGTGATGGCTGATGAAGGAGGTGCTGTCAGCTCAGTCCCATCGGGATGATCGACTAGGGGAGTACAGGCGGGTCGAGGGAAGTCGTGAAGGGAGGAGACGGCGGCATAGTCGGGTTCAAGCAGGGAACTCAGGTGGTTGCGGTTCAGGCGGATCGAGGGAAAGGAGACGGGTTGTCTGGTCGAGTCGTCAGTGTGAATCCGACGAGGTGGTGATAGGGTCCAGTGGGTTTAGCTGCTTGGGGAGATGACCGGAACGGGGCTGCTCGGACGGCGGGTTGAGAGGGAGATGATGAACATGATGCACGGTGGTGAGGCTCGGCTGACAGGGCAAAGATGGCCGGGGAAGAGGCCGGAGTTGGAGGTCGGGATGACTGTGGTTAGGGTTCGGTTTAGGGTTTGATGAGGGATGTTGAAGATGATGTAAATTGTAATGGAGAGAAGAGAGTGTTTGGATAAACAAAGTTTATACGAAACTTTTGCTTACAAACGAGAAAAGAGAAAAAGTACAAATAATCCTATACGAGAATATTAAGTACAATAAAATGATTCTGGGAAAGTATTGCTATGGAAGTCTGATCTGCAGTCGATCACTTTATTCCTTGGACTACACGATGATAAAGAAGTGCTGTAGAAGAAGCTTCAAACTTTCTCTGAACTGAAGGCAAAAGCCGGCCAAAGGAAAGTTGCAAGTAGGATCGAATTCTTGTTGCCAAAGTTGTCAGCCAAAACCAATTCCTCTCCCCTTTACCCTGTGACCAGGGGTCTCTATTTATAGAGATTAATCAAATAACTGCCTGGTTGGCGTAAAAGCCAAATGACTGTCTTATTGGCGTAAAAGGCCAAACTATGAAGAAGATTGCCTCCTTTACGCTGCGGTTATGACAACTGCTACCCACATTCAAATAATCTTTTGAATCTGCGTATGACACGTATCCCTTTATAAGGTAACACGTATAACTGCTTCTCAAAGATCATGGCATACAAGCCACGTAGGTAACTGTCCCTTTGCAAATATAGCCGAGTTGGCATATTTCGAGAAGATAGCATATGGCGTACTCCTATAGATGAAAATAGCCTGGTTGGCGTAAAAGCCAAATGACTGTCTTGTTGGCGTAAAAGGCCAAACTGTGAAGAAGATTGCCTCCTTTACGCTGCGATTATGAAAACTACCACCCACGTTCAAATAATCTTCTGAATCTGCATATGATACGTATCCCTTTATAAGGTAACGCGTATAACTACTTCTCGAAGATCATGGCATGCAAGCCACGTAGGTAACTGCCCCTGCGTAAAACTTGATGATTCATGAATAATAGATAACCAGCATAAAATAGCCAATTATCCTTCATGACTGAGGTCTTGAGCATATTCTGGGCTACCTGGTTGACGTAAAAGCCAAACAACTGTCTTGTTGGCGTAAAAGGCCAAACTGTGAAGGAGATTACCTCCTTTACGCTGCAGTTATGACAACTGCTATCCACGTTCAAATAATCTTCTGAATCTGCATATGACACGTATCCCTTTATAAGGTAACGCGTATAACTGCTTCTCGAAGATCATGGCATGCAAGCCACGTAGGTAACTGCCCCTGCATAAAACTTGATGATTCATGAATAATAGATAACCAGCATAAAATAGCCAATTATCCTTCACGACTGAGGTCTTGAGCATATTTTGGACTAATTAGCCTTATCAACGTACCTTTGCAAATATAGTCGAGTTGACATATTTCGAGGAGATAGCATACGACGTACTCCTATAGTTGAAAATAGCCTGGTTGGCGTAAAATGCAAGGATGGTGATGTGAGCGTATTAGTCACAGTCTTAGCTTTCCCAATCATGACAAATTTTAAAAATAGAATAAAATCTCGTGCATTAAATGCAAAGATATGCCTCAATCTCGTGCATAAAATGTAGAGATATGCCTCGAGCTCTGTACAAGAAACAGCTTTTGACGTGGCGTTTGATTTTGTCTTGTCTTGAGCGTAAAAACTCATTTCTGTCAATGTATAATAGGCAGCGTATTCAGAAGATTACATTTTTCTTCCTTTGAATGCGTAAAAATGACTTGTATCAAAAATATGTCACAAAATGACAACCCGAGTCTCTGTACAAAATCATCATCACAGCCGTTCCCTCGATCTTCGTGCAGTACTTTTGTCAAATATCAGGTTCACTGATTTGACTGAGAAATTCATCCGAGGAATACGAAGAGTTCCTCGTACAACTTTACGCTGCATTAAAAATAACGTATTTTAAACTTTACGCAGGAAGGTATAGCAACCTTTTACGCAGAACAGCCTTGAAGCTCTGCTTTACGCGGACAGCTCTGAAGCCCTATTTTACGCCAAACAAGCTTGAAGCTCTGTTTTACGCGGACAGCTCTGAAGCCCTATTTTATGCCAAACAAGCTTGAAGCTCTGTTTTACTCGGATAGCTCTGAAGCCATATTTTATGCCAAACAAGGTTGAAGCTCTGATTTACGCAGACAGCTCTGAAGCCCTATTTTACGCCAAACAAGCTTGAAGCTCTGTTTTACGCAGATAGCTCTTAAGCCTTATTTTACGCCAAGCAAGCTTGAAGCTCTGTTTTACGCAGACATCTTTGAAGTCCTATTTTATACCAAACAGCCTTGAAGCTCTGATTTATACAGACAGCTCTGAAGCCCTATTTTACGCCAAACAAGCTTGAAGCTCTGTTTTACGCGGACAGCTCTGAAGTCCTATTTCACGCCAAACAACCTTGAAGCTCTGTTTTACGCAGACAGCTCTGAAGCTCTATTTTATGCGGGGAGGGACTTCATGTATGTTGGGAATTTTGACTGTAAAATACGCGGACAATTCTCCAGCATATTTCATACTTCTACAAAGAGTTGTATGAGGGAGGAGAGGGTATTGACTACCTAGGGATTAGGGCCGGTTTGGCACTCCTTGGGATGGGGTTTGCATTGGGAGAGGGGTTAGTATATATATATATATATATATATATATATATATATATATATATATATATATATATATATATATATATATATATATATATATATATATATATATATATGTAATGGTGTGTGTGGTGAGGATGGCTCCATTTTAAATGGAAGGCCTAGATTAATCATGAGGGAGAGAGTACAAACAAAAATGGGAGAGAGGAAGAGAGAGAGAGAGGACCGGTCAAAGGGAGAGGGAGGTAATTCATTCATGTGTTTTACCAATAGGATGATGATACATCATTGCATTTTTGCAAATAAGTCCCCAACAATTGAAAAATTGCACAAAAAGTAGGTTTTTGGATTGGATAGGGGAAAATACAATGTTTGGTGTGATGTAGTGGCTAGAAAGGGTGTATGGTATTTAGTATGAGTCTTGAGGGTGTGAATGGGGATTTGGTTTAGTATTGGGTCTAGTTTTGGGTCAAGTTGGGTCCTTACATATATTTAATTATGTAAATGGTGTTCTAAAATAAATTGGAAGTACATAAAATTAAAATTAGGTGGGACACAAGTGTCGTGGACATAGAAGACTCAGAATAGAATATTGTTATAATTTAGGTTATCTAAAACGGGCCGAGATTGTGTCTCCAATTTCGATTGGAACAAACAAAGATACAAAGTCGAATTTATTTAGAATTAGAAATAAACACCCGCGACGAATATTGTGCGACTAAAATAAAGCACAAGAAAGCATATTTATGAGTTACACAAAGGTCAGAATGGAAGACGAGCATGTGTAAGACTAGGGTGTAGAATTTGTTGGAAGGCAAAAGTTAGGGTAGCGCTCTAAATATCGAAGCAACGGTAAGGCACAACAATTTAAATAAAATTACGGTAATTAATTACAACCTCCATAATTAAATCCCAAAATGCTAATTAAAATCCATGATCCTATTATTCGGTCAGGGCTTCATCTAGTGGGCATCTAGGTCTAGTCTACTAACTCACGCATTAAGAACACTACATAAAATATATATATAAGTACACATATCATGCAATTATTTAAAATAAATATACATAATACTTAAAATAAATAAAAAGAGAAAAATACCCCTATTTCAGGATGTGGTAGTGACAAGTCTACCCTCCTTAGAAAAATTTCGTCCTCAAAATTTAAAATTCTCAATAGTTGTATTTATTTATTATTATTTATTTTACCATCAAAGTTTAAATTCATCAACCCATAAATCATGAAGTAAATCCATATTGTTATTTCACAAAAATTTTAAAATTCTAGAAATATCATATTCCTACAAAATCCTCAAATTTAAAATCAAATCTATTCTTATCATAATCTTCTCAAAATTTTTAAGTTAATCACTAAATACAAAATTTAATATCCATTCCTCTAATTTTAAATCCAATCAATGTATATTTATAAAATTTGAAATCTCATCCCAAAAAATTGAAATCAAACACAAATCCATTAACGATCTTACTCTTCTATTCTTTTTCCACACAATAATCAAATAATATAATACTCACAAAATCTTCAAATACAACATTCAAAATATAAATTTTAAATTATGTTTTGTAGTCAAATAAATATAATGATAATCTTCTTAAATTTCTCAAATTTTAATGACAAATTCAATCATATCATAATCTTTATTAAAATCAATGATTTAACAAAATCGTTAATTCTGCCATATTAAATTCTCAACTCTTTATTTAAATTAACGTTTATCCTCGAAATTGAAGGCAAGTTGTCTCTTTCTGTAAAGTCATAACCTCTTCATTAATCTTCACTACGGTCAAACCCCAACAATCAAGGTCTAAGAAAATCCTACCTACAGTCATACAACATGCAATCTAGAGAAAACATACATGGTTATGGTCACTTTTGTCATGGTATTGTAGTCTCTGTCGAGGTATGCTACTAACTATATTCTAGCAAGGGAATCATTGATACAAATTACAGTACTAAGAAATCAATTAATCAATAAATAGACGAAAAAGGAACAGAAGAAATAACATAACCTGCTAACACAACCATGGTTTAATGATGCATCCAAAGTTTGATACCCTTATCCTTTGGTACCACTGTTTCTACTATAAGTACACCCACTGCTAGCTCTCTTACCTACTACCATTGTTTATACTAGTTGTTCTTATCACCCAAGTGTACACCAAGTGCAACACACCATACTAAGTACTTCCCCTTCTAATACAACTCTAGATGGACACCCAAGTCAGTTTGTAGTGCCATCTCGAGCATGCTCAAGCCAACAGATCCTTACACATGCACTTCATCCACTCATATACTGATGTACATTTCTTACCCACCATAAAATTTTATCCTCAAAATAAAACCCTCAAAATTTAACTTCTCGAACAATTTAAAATAAAATACATATACTTTTCTCAAAAGTCAACTATTCAAATATTGAAATAAAATTTTAATCACTTCCAAAAATCTTTATAGGTTTGACTATGTTTATTGAATTGAATTTGAATCCTCAAAAACTTTAATAACATAAAATTTTAACTCCTCAAAATTCTTAAAAATTGAAATCTATTTCCAATCTTCAAATTTATAAATTTAAATCCACATCTATCTAAGTATACATATAAATACTCACAGTCTCTAACACAAAAGATACACACAAATATACCAATTGTCGATAACCCTCAACTGTGTACTAAAATTTGCACTGCCCGGATTACTTGTACTATTACTCCCAATAATTTTTTTATCCATATTAACTGATACACCAATCTAAAATTATCACATGAGGTACTTACTATTACTAGCACATTGCTCAACTAATACTTGACATAAAAATACTAGCACTATTGGTATAGTAACACTAGCTTCATCATTAGATTATCTTATCATATTCACTAGAACTCATGATTACTTGCACTTTTATAATACACATATTTTACTTCACTCTCAAGGCAGGCATATGGTTCCATATCTCGATTGATGTATACATATCTTCTCTTAAATCTTTTACAGGCTGATAAACTAATCTGTGATACACTTCATACCTTCCATGACCAATCTTGATATTTCTCAACTCATGGCACACTATTAGAATTTTCTAATACTCATGCTTCCACTTTCATGAACTTTCGTTTCTGGCACTCAACACCCACTGTGCATCCTGCACATATTTTCTAGACACTCTTCTATCTATTGCTTCCAACACATCACTGGCCTCAATATCAGGTGATACATCCATCATTAGTCATATACCGGTACACTCATATCAAATCACATATCAAGGCCCTTCTTTTATCTGTAGCACAAGTCTCACTACTTAGCACAATATATTTTTATTCTCTCACACTCTCTTATACACTTATGGGTATCCTCCTACTATAGCACACTCATTAATTCCTTTTATTTATATATATTTCCTTACTCTTGATACACCCATGTATCAACCATCAAATTGAATATCATGCTCCATTAATTTTTAAGAAAATTTTCTTGATACTTAATTGTTTACATGGATCACCCAAATACATGAATTCATGACTATCCAGGACTGGCATGCTGACTCTGATACTTACTCTTGGAACCATCACTGATACACTTTACTCCTTCTACCTTGTCACTACCACGTTCCAAAAACAGGAATATTTTTGACTTTTTATATATATTTAATATTGCGTGTATTTAATTTGGATAATTGTATGAGATGAGTATTTATAATATTATATATATACAGTGTTCATTAATGTTGAGCTGGTAGACTTGACCTAGAGGCCCACTAGATGAACACCTGACCGAATTATAGGGTTGTGTATTAATTTGTATTAATTAGAATTTAATTATTTGGGGTTGCAATTAATTACCGTAATTTTATTTAATTGTTGCGCCTTGCCGTTGCTTCGATATTTGGAGCGCTACCCTATCTTTTGTCTTCCAACAAATTTTACAACCTTGCCCTAGACATGTCCGCCTTCCATTCGGGCCTTTTTGTAACTCATAATTATGCTCTCTTGTGCATCAGTTTAGCCGCAAAATATTCATCGTGGACGTTTATTTAAATTCTAAATAAATTCCAACTTTGTATCGTTGTGCGTTCCAATCAAAATTGGAGGCAATTTCGACCTATTTTTCGTGCAACCCAAATTAGGGTAATATTTTGTTCTGAGTCTTCTTCACTAATGATATTTGTGACCCAACCTAATTTTGGCCCCATGTACTCCTAATTAATTTTAGAACACAGCTTGTATTTATTTCTAATTAAATTGGGGATACCATTTTGACTGATCCTGTTTAATCCTGACTTAATCCAAATACCCCACTAATTAAGCCCATACCAAACACACAATACCCCCTCACCCTACAAAACACCAAACGCCCACCAATTTTTTATTATTTTATGTGTTTGTGCAAATACCTAAATTTAAGGGGGCTAATTTGTAAATGTTGTATTAGGTGTCAACACCCCATTGGTTCAAACCAAATAGAGAAGCCCTCAACCCTTGACCGGTTCAAACCTCATCCCAACTCTACATTGTGAACCCAATCTCCTCATGACAAATCTGAGCCACCCATTAAAAATGGGGCTCATCATCACCACACATCTCCTATCACCTCTCCTATAAAGTGTCTCTTCCTCCCCTCTTCCTAATGCATGCCCTAATTCCAAGGAGCCTTGAAACCTTCACCCTCATCTTCTCTCTCCTCCCTCTTCTCCCAACGTAGGAAGAAAAATTTTCTTTTCTTTTTCTCTTCTTCTTCTTCTTCTTCCTTTCTTCTTCTTCTCCTCTTTCTTTTAAAAGAAAGGAAAAATTAAACCAACACCACCAACTGTGCACTCCTCCCCCGTCCGGCCAACCTCTGGTCATCTCCGACACCCAGCCACCGATCCAGCCTCCACCACCAGGCCCTCGGTCGAGCTCTCCGACCAAGCTCCGACCCCCGCAGCCGGCCTGCTGCTCCGGCACGGCTCCGCCACTCCCCTTCCCTCGACTCCACGCCAAGCTCTTCCTCCACCCACTGCCTCGACACTCCGGCGCCACCACCTGAACCAACCCGCACCACCACCATCCTCATCAGTCAGTCGGCCACCCCTTCCTCACGAACCCGCCGCATCTCCGGCCTTCTCCCATGCCTGAACCGAACTATGCACCACCGCATCTGACCTCGATTTCGGCCTACAACCGACTGTCCCCCACGCACGATCGGTAGCCCGGCCTGTGCAGTCTCCTCCGGCGACTGTGCACTGTCGACCCCACGGCGGATCAGCACCACCACCAACGTCATCAGCTGAATCACCATCGTCGTCATCCTTCCTCCTCCCTGCATCCCCCGGCGCCACCCCTATCAGAACTGTCATCACCACCACCTCTTTTCGCCGTGCAGCGACTCCCCTGCCTGAATCCCTCCGACCTACTCCGGCCATCTCCTCCACACACGAGCCACTACAACTCCTCCCCGACCTTCATCAGCCCCAGCTCCGGCCCGACGACCCGAAGCTCCACCCGGCCTCATCCACTTCCCCGAGCGGCACCACCTTGAGTCCGGCCACTGCTCCGACTCTTCGGCCTCCTCAATTGCACAGCCAACCTTGCTGCATCCCCGGCCGACCACGAGCTCCGGTCAGCTGCTCTTTTCGGCCAGCCACTTCGTCGTCCTTATCATCGTCGACGTCTTCGCCGTCGTCGTACGCAGGTTCGATCCTCCCCTTGCATACGTGTGCGTGTACGTGTTTGAGTGTAGTGTATATACGTATGTATTGGATTCTATGTAATAGTATATATGTATCATACATAATAGTACATATATATATGTATGTATATTGGTTTATTTTCATATAGTATATATTTAATAAAATGTATGCTAGTATAATTTTAATTAATGTTTTAGTATCTGTATTTGTTAATATTAATGATGGTATATGTAAAACCCCTATTTCTAAAAAACCGTATTTATTATTTTTTTATTAATTAATAATTTAATTATAGTAAGTAGTGGCTAATTAGGAGAAATAGATTTTTAATAATTTTTATTTCAGGTGTTGGTGCACTTAGAGGATTTATGGGACCATTAGAAATTTTTTGAAATTTATTTCATGTAGGAGACCCCTTGAGTAGTTGCTAGCTTAACGGTGTGCATTAATATAAATCTAGAAATTTTCTATGAGTATATATATATATATATATATATATATATATATATATATATATATATATATATATATATATATATAATAGAAAAAGAGTCGTAAAAGAAAAGAAAAGAGAATAAAAATCTATTAATAACTTAACTATTAAATAACAATCAACTACTACCAACTATAAGCAAACCAAAGCAAATCAATTACTTTCCCATGCAAACACAGCCTACCCGCTGCTTGTAGCACCCAGCCGCCCCCTTGTAGCATTTGTTAGCAACCCACCTAGCAAACTAACAATTCCAACAACTCATAGACCCGCGAGCAACCCAACCCCTTTCCTTCCCTTATATATATATATATATATATATATATATACATATATATATATATTTTATTTCTATAAAATCCTAACCCTATAATCATCCAAACCCTTCCTCTTCCCATCTAGACCTAGAGAGCGCTGCCACCGCAGCCGGAGAACCCCGCCAGGCCGTTCAAACCAATCCCGACGACCACGACCCCGCGCACTGCAGATTCCCACAGCGAGGTACCTGTGTTCCGGAGTTGTTTTCCGTCGCCTCGCTCAACCAAACGCCACCCCGTCTTCACCGATATGCTCACCCCTTAACCCTCTTCCATATCTGTGTGATAGTAGACCTCGAATAACGCAAAACTATAGGCAAAAATAGTGCCAAAGTTGGCGGAAATAGACCGAATTCTGGGATCACAGAAAACTGCGGTGATCACCCATGTTTCGGAGTTCGTATCTCCCACCACAGAGATCCAAATTCGATGATTATTTTTGGTATGCGTAGACCACTTGACCTAGTTTAATTTTTGTTAAATAACCCTAGATTATTAACTGCTGTAGACAGAATTAAATTCATTGGAAAACCCCACGAACCCACTTTTCCAGATTTTTAAAAGTTGTGAAACGGAGCGCGCCCCGCCAAACGGGACCGCCCCGTCGTGTACCAACTATATCGAACGGTGCGTACAGCGTAACCGGACACGTAAAAATTTGTGAAAACTGATTCGGACGCATGTGCGAGCCAGAATTAGCCTGTATCCGCGGACACACCCCGTGTCACAACGTTTGTGGAAGTCGTGTACATTTTGTGCACGCTAGTCAGTTTGCAACGAAACTTGTGCCACTGGACTCGTGGTAACATGCTGGTCCTGTGACCCAATTTTTACGTAATTCTGAGACAGTTGACCAAGTCGCCAATTGGCGGGCCCCACGGTTGACTTTTTGGGCAAAATTGTGTTCGGTCCATCGAAATCCACATTTGGATATACCGTTGAATTCGTATTGACATTTAGAGTTGTTTGACCTATAATTTATCCTATTTAGAGACTGTAACCCTTGGCACATTTTTTGGTGCAAAGTGGGCCACACGTGGACTCCACTTTTATCCGAAATTATCGTTTTGCCCCTGTGTCCAAATTGGACGAAAGAAAAGTATTTTTTAGCTATTTTGCTTATTCTGGGAACGTTGGTGATATTTATTTCAGCATCCGGAGATGTTCATTCTGCGGCCGTAGCTTCTGACTTTTGGTGTTGACATCGGGACATTATATTTTGCAGCTTTCTTGCCAGGCAAGATACCTTGCCAAATTGCTTACAGTATTTTGCATGCTTAGTATATTTCTGTATATTTATTGCATTTATATTTATTCATTGCATGTGTAGTTTCTTTAACCACTCTGGTAAACTGTAGTAACTAGCACGCACTATGGTGGTCGTGTCCGATGGTCGCTACCCCCACGGTATGTCGATTGATGGAGTCACGAGGGTCGCTACCCCCGCGGTATGTCGGCTGATGATGTTCATGGACGTGTATGTGAGTTGTGAGATTAGATCGAGTAGTCTACCCTTGCCCATACGTCAAAAAGTTGTCCTCATTTGCATTCATATAGATTGTCTTGTACAACGTACTTATTTATTTTCAAATAATATGCATTTTTACTATATTCAAATTGGCTTGTTGTTCTGTATCTTGTTACGTCCCTCTGAGGACCTGGTCCCCTGCCAGGTGTATCTGTTCTTGAGTATTTGCAGGAGCACAGATTTGGATGGTTATACATATTTCGTGGATGTCTTCTCTTCGAGCCCCCTGATTGTTAGCTGGTATTCCTATATTGTGTTTATTGCGTTGTACTTCTCCATTCGAGTTAGTAGTGTATTTGTTTCCATCCAACTATCATCCTTAGATACTTATGTTGAGATCTAGTTATATAGATGCTGGTTATTCATTTATATTGATTTTCGTGGATGAGATTTAGATTATACCATGTGACTTGTGACATATATTTATATCACTTGTGGATTGATATTCATATTACAGCGTACGTGTGGATTTTGGTTTACATATTTTGGAGTTGCCATATCCATACGGCTAACATGCTTATGTGTTCCTAGTCCTACATATTTTGGGACTGGGGCGTGACAGTATATATACATATATTTTGTATAAGAATTTAGTATATTCTTAATATATATTTTGTATAAGTATTTAGTATATTCTTAATATATATTTTGTATAAGCATTTAGTATATTCTTAGTATATATAATTGGTATGTATATGTATACATATATATATAGTATAAACTCAATTGGTGTATTAGTATTAGTATATTTTAATATTAATGTTGATAATATGTGTATATATATATATATATATTGTATGCAATTAATTGGTTATATATTATGAGTATAATATGTATATTTATATAAATATCTCTACTAGGTAGCCCGAGTGTAAATACGGATACCCCGTAACTATACATGACCTTGTGACCCTGTGGACTGATAGTGGACTACTACATGTACACTAACGTACTGGCAAGCCCAGTATCATTTTGACCGTCTGTCTTGTACAGCAATCACAAACGAGACGCCCGTGCAACTTGACGCACACTGACCCTAGTTGACCAGTGCCATACCTGGCATAGCCCCTGAGTTCGATGTATTTTGATTGTGTGATAGTGTAACATCTGATGCAAATGTTATATTTATGATATGTCTATAGGACTGTTGGATCATCCAGACGATACTTTGGAACAGGACATTGATATTACCAGCTAAGGACCCAAGGCGAGTACATTCTCTGATAATTTCCAATTTTTCGATAATATCTATAATTCCAGTATCTAGAAATTTTACATCTGATTCTTGACACTGTGCTACACGGACTAGTATATAGATTGGACCTGCAATCATGAGATATTACATTGATGATATATTGGATATTGCTCGTGTATCGTGACGTGTCGTGATTGGATCCACTGTACTAGTTGGGGGCAGGGGAAAATATTAGTAGATTATGTGATCATACCCAACTCTAAATGCATCATAGCTCACCCCACATTTCACGTCTAGTGCGGCCTGACCATTACATGCCTCATAGCTGTTATATATGATTAGCCTGACCTCTACATGCATCATAGCTAACCAAATGGTTAGCCTGACCTTACATGAATCATAGCTAATCATATATAACCAGCCTGATCCTGTCCCAAGTCGATCACATGATAGACTGATATTTCAAACACTTAGAATAGTTACAGTTCTCTATTTTAGATCATATACTACATCACCCGTATATGATATTGTATCTAGTTCTCTTCGTTTCATATATGCACTGACTGTTTCATATTGTCTATATTGTCTGTCTCTTTACATTGCCTGTCTCTTTATTTTGCTATTTTATTTATTCACTGTCTTCTCTCAGTATATAGCATTATCTGTTTATTATTTTATAGCCCTTATCAATTAAATGGAAATGTTATTTGAGATGTACTTTGCTCCTTCCTGACTGGAAAATATTTTCCAGACTATGCCTAAAGGATTGGTGTCCGACACTAATGGACCACAGGGTGAGTAGCTGAGACTTGGACTTGGTAGTTCAGTTGTGATTCTGGGAGGTTTAGCCGGAATCACTAGTTATCGAGTTAGTTTCTTAGCTGTCTATTTTGGTACCGGATTTGTCTCCGACAAACTTATTTGAGACTTGGATTATATTGTTGAGTTAGACTATTCCTATTTTGGACTTGTGTTGCATCTTACTTATTTCCTTGAGATCTTATAGTGCTGTACTTGTGATTGAGTATGTTGTCATATTATATTGTGGTATCAGTGTCTCCTCATGGAGTCGGATGCTCGTGTGAGATTGTTTAGATGGCATCAAGACCTAGACAGCGTTCTACCGCCATGCTGCGGTGTAGGCTGGACGTACCCATGCTCTCGTGCCCCTATACCGGGTGCGGATCGTGAGACATTTTTAGTGGTGGCCCATGCAGGTCAGACTTCGCAAGTTGTGCGATGTCGTGGTAGTGCGACGTCATAGTTGTATTACTGCGTGCCTGCTATGGAATATAGGACATATGATACTAGGATGAGAGAGGATACTCAATCACAAAATTTTTGAGAGATTCCTGGGACGACCCCTTGAGAATCTTATTACAATTTCCAATTTAAATCCTTCGCCCTTGTTTCCGTCCGTCCTCACTTGTTGATATTGAGTTTGATTCTTGTTGACCACTTGTTAAATTTAAATTCTTGGTATCGTTGTTGAGTTAATTTTTTATCGAGATAAATTTTACGGACTAAACTTTACGGTATCATCTGATGACATATATTGATGAGGACAGTGAGAAAGGTAAAAATGTCTACTTTGGTTATGGAACCTAGAGTTTATCGCAGCCATACTAGCTTTCGCAACGAGAACGTAGGAACTTGACTTGGATGTACATACTGTAGTTATGAAACTTAGAGTCTCTCGCAGCCATACCGGTTGGTGTGGCGACGATTCTAGATGACATGGTTATAGAGTTTCATACCTTAGTTACGGAACCTGTCATTTATCGCACCTATGCTTACTGGCGTGGCGAGGATTCTGGGTGTCATAATTTCGGACAGACGTGTATAATTATCAGGTTGTATCTTAAATTGGTTCTTAAAGTCTCATCTCAATACTTATTTTTCGTTATTGCAGGACTTGTTCCATCGCTTCTTTTCCTTGCTAGCGGTAGCAATACCTTCAGTCCTCAATCCAGTTCCTTTTTGAGCTTGTATTCTTAGAGGATTCCTTGTTAAGTATGATAATTAGTGACTTGTAATTATGTCTATGTCTTGAGTATTAGTATTGACCGAGTGTTGCTTGTGAGTTTGTAAGTGCTTCCTAGTTGGAAATGTGAGCAGCAGCCATTAATCTAGAGTTAACCCATAGCGTAGTGCCTTGTAGCAATATTTCTATGATAAGTGTGTTATAGTTAGTATTGGCACTATAGATAGAAGGAGAAAAGAGTATCAGTGATGATTCCAAGAGTTAGTATCAGAGCCAGCATACCCGTCCTAGATAATCATAATTTTGTAATTGGATGATCTATGTAAATAATTAAGTATCAAGGAATTGTGTTAAGGATTAATGGAGCATGATGTTTAATTTGATGATCGATACCGAGTGTGTTAAAAAAATAAAGAAATGTATATGCATAATTGGTTTTAATGAGATGTCATGAGTAGAGAAATATCCGGATTGATAATGAAAGTTGTGAAGCGTATCACAGATTAGTTTAACAGGCTGTAAAAGATTAAAGGGAAATACATATACATCAATCGAGATGAGGAGCCATATACTTGTCCATGAGAGTAAAGTGAAACATGGGTGTTATAGAAGGTGCAAGTAATCGTGAGTTCTAATAAGTTTGATGAGATGATCCAATAATGAAGCTAGTGTTATCATACCAAGAGTACTAATGATTCCATATCGAGGATTAGTCGAGAATGATGCTAATAACAGTAAGCACTCGTGTGATGTTAATTAGATTGATATACCAGTTAATATAGATTGAAAATCATGGAAGAAAGTACGTGTGATGATAACCTTAATTATTGGGAGTGATAGTGCAAGTAATCCGGGTAGTGCAAATTTTCGTACACAATTAAGGTTGTAAATAATTGGTGTATTAGTGTGCACCTTGAGTATTAGAAACCGTGAGCATTTATATGTATACTTGTGAATTTAATTTTATCGTTTGAAGAGTGGAAATGAATTACAATTTTGAGAATTTTAAGGAGTTGAGATTTTATGTTGTTAAAATATTGATGATTCAAAAATTTGATTCAATAAACATGGTCCAGGCTATAAATATTTTAGAAGTGATTAAAGTTTTATTTCGATATTGAGCATTTGACTTTTGAGGAAGTATATGCCTCTTACCTTAAATCGTTCCAGAAGTAAAAATTTAAATGATTTTATTTGGAGGGACCTCAAATAATTAAATTGAATGAAGGATTAATTTTTTGGTGGGTAAGAAATATATATTAGTATATAAGTGGATGAAGTGCATACGTAAGGATCTGTTGACTTGGGCATGTTTGAGATGGCACTGCAAACAGACTTGGGTGTCCATCTAGAGTTGTATTAGAAAGAACAATACTTAGTATGGTGCGTTGCATTTGGTGTGCACTTGAGTGATAAGAACAACTAGTATGAACAATTGTAGTAGGAAAGAGAACTAGTAGTGGGTGTACTTATAGTAGAACAGAGATACCTAAAGGGATAGGAGTATCAAACCTTGAATGCATCATTGACCTATGATTGTGCTAGAGGTCCTTGGTATCAGATTTTGGTATTAATAGACAAGTGTGTGTAATATGGATGTATTCATGGATGTTGTGGACTAATGATTAGTTGATATGGGTACCAGTGTACAAGGATAGGAATTAGTTAGTGAATGTACCAGAGTTAAGTGTATATTAGAGGGTGAAAATATCCAAGTAATGGGTTAGAAGACTATGTTCTGTTCTTTCTTTTGTTCATTTTCCGTCTATTGATTGATTGATTGATTCCTTAGTACCTTAGTTGTATTCGTGATTTCCTTGCTAGAATATAGCTAGTAGTACACCCCGGCAGAGACCTTAATACCACGACAAAAGTGACTATAACCATGCATGTTTTATCTGGATTGCATATTTATCTAGAATACGTGTTGTATTGCGTGTTGTATGACTGTAGGTAGGATTCTCTTAGACTTTGATTGTTGAGGATTGACTGTAAGTAAAAAATCAATGAAGAGGATGTGGTTTGACAAAAGAGACAATGCGCCTTAAATTCGAGGATAAACAATAATTTAAACAAAGAGTTGAGAACTTGATATGACATGATTGGCGATCTTGTTAAAACGTTGATTTTATGAAGATTATGAAATGATTGAAATTTTCATTAAATTTTGAGGAAATTAAGAAGATTATTATTGTATTTATTTGATTACAAGATATAGATTTATTTGAAAATTTCAATTGAGGATTTTGCGAGTATTATATTATTTGAGTATTGTATGGAAAAAGAAATCGAGGATTTAGATCACTAATGGATTAGTGTTGAATTCAAATTTTGGGATAAGATTTTAAATTTTTATAAACGTGCAAGGACTGAATTTTTGATCAAAGGATTGGATAGTAAAATTTGTATTTAGTGATTTACTCAAAATTTGAGGAGTAAGATATTAATGGGTTGGTGTTCAAATACAAACTTTTTGGACGAGATTTTTTAAATATACATTGGGTGGATTTAAAATTTGAGGATTGAATATTATGTTTTGTATTTAGTGATTAACATAAAATTTCTGAGGAGATTATGATACGAATGGAATTCGATGATTAAATTTGAGAATTTTCAGGAATCCAATAATTACGAAATTTTTGGAAAAAAAATATTGAAATGACAATGAGGATTTGATTATGTGGGTTTTAAATTTTGATGGAAGGTAATATAACAAGTAAATACCACTATTGAGGATCTTAAATTTCGAGGACGAAATTCTTTTAAGGAGGGTAGACTTGTCACTACCATATTCCAAAAATAGGGATATTTTTGACTTTTTATATATATATTTAATATTGCGTGTATTTAATTTGGATAATTGTATGAGATGAGTATTTATAATATTATATATATATACAGTGTTCATTAATGTTGAACTGGTAGACTTGATTTAGAGGCCCACTAGATGAACACCTGACCGAATTATAGGGTTGTGTATTAATTTGTATTAATTAGAATTTATTTATTTGGGGTTGCAATTAATTACCGTAATTTTATTTAATTGTTGCGCCTTGCCGTTGCTTCGATATTTGGAGCGCTACCCTATCTTTTGTCTTCCAACAAATTTCACAACCTTGCCCTAGACATGCCCGCCTTCCATTCAGGCCTTTTTGTAACTCATAATTATGCTCTCTTATGCTTCAGTTTAGCCGCACAATATTCGTCGCGGACGTTTATTTAAATTCTAAATAAATTCCAACTTTGTATCGTTGTGCGTTCCAATCGAAATTGGAGGCAAACTCGACCTATTTTTCGTGCAACCCAAATTAGGATAATATTCTGTTCCGAGTCTTCTTCACTAATGATATTTGTGACCTAACCTAATTTTGGCCCCATGTACTCCTAATTAATTTTAGAACACAACTTGCATTTATTTCTAATTAAATTGGGGATACCATTTTGACTGATCCCGTTTAATCCCGACTTAATCCAAATACCCCACTAATTAAGCCCATACCAAACACACAACACCCCCTCACCCTACAAAATACCAAACGCCCATTCGCCCACCAATTTTTCATCATTTTATGTGTCTGTGCAAATACCCAAATTTAAGGGGGCTAATTTGCAAATGTTGCATTATGTGTCAATACCCCATTGGTTCAAACCAAATGGAGAAGCCCTCAACCCTTGACCGGTTCAAACCTCATCCCAACTCTACATTGTGAACCCAATCTCCTTATGACAAATCTGAGCCACCCATTCAAAATGGGGCTCATCATCACCACACATCTCCCATCACCTCTCCTATAAAGTGTCTCTTCCTCCCCTCTTCCCAATGCAGGCCCTAATTCCAAGGAGCCTTGAAACCTTCACCCTCATCTTCTCTCTCCTTCCTCTTCTCCCAACGTAGGAAGACAATTTTCCTTTTCTTTTTCTCTTCTTCTTCTTCTTCTTCTTCTTCTTCTCCTCCTCCTCTTTCTTTTAAAAGAAAGGAAAAATTAAACCAACACCACCAATTGTGCACTCTCCCCCCCCGTCCGGCCAACCCCGGTCATCTCCGACACCCAGCCACCGATCCAGCCTCTACCACCAGGCCCTCGGTCGAGCTCTCCGACCAAGCTCTGAACCCCGCAGCCGGCCTGCTGCTCCGGCACGGCTCCGCCACTCCCCTTCCCTCGACTCCACGCCGAGCTCTTCCTCCACCCATTGCCTCGACACTCCGACGCCACCACCTGAACCAACCCGCACCACCACCATCCTCATCAGTCAGTCGGCCACCCCTTCCTCACGAACCCGCCGCATCTCCGGCCTTCTCCCATGCCTGAACCGAACTGTGCACCACCGCATCTGACCTCGATTTTGGCCTATAACCGACTGTCCCCCAGGCACGATCGGTATCCCGGCCTGTGCAGTCTCCTCCGGCGACTGTGCACTGTCGACCCCACGGCGGATCAGCACCACCACCAACGTCATCAGCTGAATCACCATCGTCGTCATCCTTCCTCCTCCCTGCATCCCCCGGCGCCACCCCCATCAGAACTGTCATCACCACCACCTCTTCCCGCCGTGCAGCGACTCCCCTGCCTGAATCCCTCCGACCTACTCCGGCCATCTCCTCCACACACGAGCCACTACAACTCCTCCCCGACCTTCATCAGCCCCAGCTCCAGCCCGACGACCCGAAGCTCCACCCGGCCTCATCCTCTTCCCCGAGCGGCACCACCCTGAGTCCGTCCACTGCTCCGACTCTTCGGCCTCCTCCATTGCACACCCGACCCTGCTGCATCCTCGGCCGAGCACGAGCTCCGGTCAGCTGCTCTTTCCGGCCAGCTACCTCGTCGTCCTTATCATCGTCGATGTCTTCGCCGTCGTCGTACGCAGGTTCGATCCTCCCCTCACATACGTGTGCGTGTACGTGTTTGAGTGTAGTGTATATACGTATGTATTTGATTCTATATAATAGTATATATGTATCATACGTAATAGTACATATGTATATGTATGTATATTGGTTTATTTTCATATAGTATATATTTAATAAAATGTATACTAGTATAATTTCAATTAATGTTTTAGTATCTGTATTTGTTAATATTAATGATGGTATATATACATATATTTTGTATAAGTATTTAGTATATTCTTAATATATATTTTGTATAAGTATTTAGTATATTCTTAATATATATTTTGTATAAGCATTTAGTATATTCTTAGTATATATAATTGGTATGTATATGTATACATATATATATAGTATAAACTCAATTGGTGTATTAGTATTAGTATATTTTAATATTAATGTTGATAATATGTGTATATTTATATATATATTATATGCAATTAATTGGTTATATATTATGAGTATAATATGTATATTTATATAAATATCTCTACTAGGTAGCCCGAGTGTAAATACGGATACCCCGTAACTACACATGACCTTGTGACCCTGTGGACTGATAGTGGACTGCTACATGTACACTAACGTACTGGCCAGCCCCGTATTATTTTGACCGTCTGTCTTGCACAGCAATCACAGACGAAACTTCCGTGCAACTTGACGCACAATGACCCTAGTTGACCAGTGCCATACCTGGCATAGCCCCTGAGTTCGATGTATTTTGATTGTGTGATAGTGTAGCATCTGATGCAAATGTTATATTTATGATATGTCTATAGGACTGTTGGATCATCCAGACGATACTCTGGAACATGACATTGATGTTACCAGCTAAGGACCCAAGGCGAGTACATTCTCTGATAATTTTCAATTATTTGATAATATCTATAATTCTAGTATCTAGAAATATTATATCTGATTCTTGACACTGTGCTACACGGACTAGTATATAGATTGGACCTGCAATCATGAGATGTTACATTGATGATATATTGGATATTGCTCGTGTATCGTGACGTGTCGTGATTGGATCCACTGTACTAGTTGGGGGCGGGGGAAAATATTAGTAGATTATGTGATCATACCCAGCTCTACATGCATCATAGCTCACCCCACATTTCACGTCGAGTGCGGCCTGACCATTACATGCCTCATAGTTGTTATATATGATTAGCCTGACCTCTACATGCATCATAGCTAACCAAATGGTTAGCCTGACCTTACATGAATCATAGCTAATCATATGTAACCAGCCTAATCCTGTCCCAAGCCGATCACATAATAGACTGATATTTCAAACACTTAGAATAGTTACAGTTCTCTATTTTAGATCATATACTACATCACCCGTATATGATATTGTATCTCATTCTCTTCGTTTCATATATGCAATGACTGAATCATATTGTCTATATTGCCTGTCTCTTTACATTGCCTGTCTCTTTATTTTGCCATTGCATTTATTCACTGTCTTCTCTCAGTATATAGCATTATCTGTTTATTGTTTTATTGCCCTTATCAATTAAATGGAAATGTTATTTGAGATGTACTTTGCTCCTTCCTGACTGGAAAATATTTTCCAGACTATGCCTAGAGGACTGGTGTCCGACACTTATGGACCACAGGGTGAGTAGCTGAGACTTGGACTTGGTAGTTCAGTTGTGATTCTGGGAGGTTTAGCCAGAATCACTAGTTATCTAGTTAGTTTCTTAGCTGTCTATTTTGGTACCGGATTTGTCTCCGGCAAACTTATTTGAGACTTTGATTATATTGTTGAGTTAGACTATTCCTATTTTTGACTTGTGTTGCATCTTACTTGTTTCCTTGAGATCTTATCGTGCTGTACTTGTGATTGAGTATGTTGTTCATATTATATTGTGGTATCCGTGTCTCCTCATGGAGTCGGATGCTCGTGTGAGATTGTTTAGATAGCATCAAGACCTAGACAACGTTCTACCGCCGATGCTGTGGCGTAGGCTGGACGTACCCACGCTCTCGTGCCCCTATACCGGGTGCGGGTCGTGAATACCTATAATACCAATACTAATTATAATGACACCTTATCATAGAACCATTGCTACAAGGTACTACGCTATTGGATCGATGCCTACTGCTCACATATCTAACCAAGAAACACTTACAAACTTACAAGCCACACTCAATCAACACTGATACAAGACACAGACCTAATTGCAAGTCACCAATTATCACACTAACAAGGAACCCTAATGGAAAGAAGCTCAAGAAGGAACTGGACTAAGGAACTGAAGGTATCTCTACTGCTAACAGGGAAACGATAGAACACGGTCCTAAAATAACAAAAGTAGATAAGTATATATATATATATTTGTATATGTGTGATTATGTGTAAGAGTGTATATATATATATATGTTTATGTAGATATGTATATATATATATAGAGTTGTATTTATATATATAGAGACGAGTATATACATAGAGGGTTGTGTGTATATGTATTTGTGTATGTATGAGAGTGTGTGCATTGTGTTTGTGTGTGTGTGTGTGTGTATGGTTGTGTGGCTGTGGGTGTGTGTCAGTGGTTGAGGTGTGGCTCAACAATTCAACAGCAGATGAGAGCTGCAGCTCGGGCAAGAGAGCAGTGCAACTCAGGATGTACAGTCCCTGAGGTATCAGTGCACAGCAAGTTCAGAACAGTCCCTGAGGTATTAGTGCACAGCAAGTTCAGAATAGTCCCTGAGGTATCAATGCACAACAGGAACATGCTTTCAGCAACTGTGCAGAGGAACTGTACAGTATATGCAGCCTCGAGGCTGTGAGGCATCATGCAACTTGTGCACGCGAGGAGAGTGCACAGGTATTCAGGTATCAGTGTCTTTGGGTAGTCTGTTTCAGTATAGTTAGTTAGGTTTCATTTTAGTACAGATAGTTAAGGTTTTGGTTAGTAGTTTATATGGTGTAGCTAGTATGTATATAGATATGTATACTAGTTGTGATAGTGGTTAGTGAGTATTAGATGATTTAGTTATTTATGTTAGTAGATAGATATGTATTTTAGTGTAGCTATGTGTAATTAATAAGGATGGATGATAAGTTATATGTTAAGTTATATATGTATGCTAGTAAGTATACATGTTGGTAATTAGTAAGTATGTATTATATTGATATCTATTATAGTAGTTAGTATATGTTAGCTTATAGTTAGTATTTTAGTTTGGGGTTTTATCTTATATTTTAGTTATTATGTAGAGGTTTTAGATTACCTTGGGATACCAAGGTAATACCAAGGGGGTCGATACCCAAGGTATTGAGTTTGGGTATCGAGATATGTGTGATACGCATTGGTGCAAGGCCAATGTATCATATTTTCATTGAATTGTTATAGTGTTATGTATATTGATTTGAATATATATCTAAAATACTATTTTCATATAATTAAACTTGTGTATCTTAGGATAAGGCTTTTTGAGTATCTTTTACTATCTTAGATTAGCTTGTATAGTTTAGTTTCATAGTGTATTGACTTAGTGACCTAATGTTAACTCTTGCAACCTAGATTTTATCGGTTTAACCTAGAAATGGCTTATTGACCTAGAATTGCATCAACTTAATTAATTTTTATTCTTGAACCTTGTATTGATGCAACATACCATATATAGGTCTGTATGACACCAGCTTGGGCATCGAGAGACACACCTTGCTCAGGACTTCAGGCGAGTACATTTCTTTAATAGTTTTTAATTTATAATAGTGTATGTATGCATGTTTTAGAATTATATACTTGATTCCGACACAGTGATTTTATGAACTTGTAATACATGGATCCCATCAGGAGATGTTATCCCCTACCGTGTTCAGCGAGTACTCGTGTACATGTATTTCATCGTGTATATTGGGTATTAATTTATATTTTGCGTTCACATACTGCTAGTTTTTAATGTGCTTATTCGTGTACACCCACTACTCATATTCAGTGGTTATGATATTCTTGTACACCCACTGCTCATGTTCAGTGGTTATTTTCGTGTTTATAGCATATCGTGATTGGATCCATTGGTATTAGTTAGGGATGGTAGAGTAGGAGTTGATTATGTGATCAAAGCCCCATTATTATATCGTGTACATTCTGGTTACATACCTTACTTGTAATCGTCTTACCTAATCATGTTCGCCCAAACTGATCACATAATAAGCTTGTATTATGAGGCACATTAGTTAGTTTGCAGTTACTTCATCATATTGCTTATATTCATATTATTGTTCTATATTCTCGTACATTACCTGTATATCTATTGTTCATTCATTCATATGTTAGTGATCTTGTATTTTATTTCTATTATCTGTTTTATATGCTCGATTATGTTATTGAAACTGCTTTCAGAGGTATGTACTTTGCTCCAGTCCTGACTGGATATATTTTTCCAGATGACTGGCTTATAGAGCAGTGTCCCATATTCTATAGGCCGCAGGACAACGTACCTATAGAGGATACTCCTATAGACTAGGAGGACTTAATTGCAGAGCCCAAGGAGGTCTAGTTTATTTGTGTTAGATTGTATTAGACTATTATTTGTGGAGATTCATAATTTGTATTAATATTTCAGATTATGGATTGTATCTTATTCTTTCCTTCGCTATTCCATTTGTGCATTATCTTCTTAGTTTGTTTTGTAATTGAGATTAGTTATACTTGTGAGATACCATATTGCTCCTCCGTTTGGAGTTGAGATGATTGACAGGTACCATATTATATTGTTTAGATGTTAGATAGTTAAAAATGATCCAGACAGCGTTCTACCACCGATTCTACGGTGTAGGCTGGACGTAACCACGTACTCGTGCCCGAATATTCGGGTGCCGGTCATGATACTTGGGAAGATCACCTACATCTCATTGCGTTCTCGTATAACAACAGTTATCAGGCCAACATTCAGATGGCACCCTTCGAAGCATTATATGGGAGAAAGTGTAGGTCACCATTGGCATGGGATGATATTGGCGAGAGAAATATGTTAGGCCCTGAAATGATCATGCAGACAGTAAAAGTTGTCAAACAAATCAGAGAGCGACTTCGGGTTGCATAAGATAGGCATCGACATTAGAAAGATCAGCATCGTAGGCCATTAGAGTTTTGTATCGACGATCAAGTATTCTTGTGAATTTCTCCAACCCTTAGTCATTAGATTCAGAATTCGCGGGAAGCTTAGTCCGCGATACGTCGGTCCGTTCGATATTCTTGAGCGAGTAGGTGATGGTGCTTATCGTCTTATCCTCCCGCCTTCGCTACATGAGTTGCACGATGTATTTTTTGTATCTTAGTTGCGTAGGTTTGTCCCGGATCCAAATCATATCCTCGACCATTCCAATCTAGTCGTTGGTATCGACTTTCTTACAAGGAGCAGCCTGTATCTATTTTGGATCGAAGGGAGAAGGTACTCAAGAATCGGACTATTCATCTTGTCCAAGTTACTTGGGATTATTACCCTTTGGGAGAGTCAACGTGGGAGCATGATGATGATATCCGGTCTCGGTATTCGTACCTATTTGATTCAGAAATTATATTCATTCTTATGCCTTTGTATCTCAAATATCATGATTCATTTATCCATACTATATGACACTATTTCTTCATATTCTTGAATCTGATTGTATGATCTTGTAGATAGCGAAGTGCTTTTTCCGATTTCTCTAGTTAGCCTTGGGTTTAAATTCCAAGGATAAAAGTTTTTTAAGGTGGGTAGAGATGTCACTCCCTGATCCCGAAATACGTATTTTGGGATATATTTATTTCTTGCTTGTATTTATTTCTACTTAGAGTATTTCTTACTCGCTTGATCATTAGGTTACATGCATGAAGACTAGACCCATTCTTTGGTTTATCATGGTTCATGGTTTATTTGTGGGTCAGTTTATTCATAAATTTGAACCCACGGTCTAAAAATTAAACCATGGCTATAAAAGCTAAATTGTTTCTCTCTCTTGCCTCATTCTTTATTTTTCCTCTTTCTTTTATTTCTAGGCAAGTACACCTTGCACCACATGGAGAAATCCTTTGATTTTTGATTCTTTCTTTTTCTTGTATTTTATTAGTCTATTATGTGCTTATGATGATTCTAAACACTTTTAGTACTTTGAGTTTTCGGTTTTGATGGATGGATTTGTATAGATATACTTTTATAAGTTAGAGTTTTATTGGTTCCTTGAGTTTTTGGTAGTTTTGATCTATTAAAACATATTATTTTCAAAAATTAGTTTTTTGGATGGATGGAGCACTTTATTTCGAGCGTTTTGGCTTTTGGTTCACTCAATTCGGAGTTAAAACATAGTTTTTATGAAGAAAACAAATTTTTGGTTTTGGAGATTTTGCCATGGCTGAACCTGCTGTTTGAAATGAAGATCTCATGCGGCCAGCACCATATGCGGCATAAAGGGCTATGTGGCATGAATATGCTATACGGCCTGAACTCTTTGTCATATACCAACATGCGTCCATCTCTATGACACATGACTGGCTAATACACATGTGTTCTCAAAGGACTTCTTGTGTTTAGTCGCTGAACGAATGAGAAATTCGCTAAGTCCAAAATTCTATGCGGCATCGAACTCCATGCGACACTGACACTTTTGTGAAAAGCAGGGTATGCGGACACCACCCTTGGACGCATGACTCTGAAACCGTGGCACATCTTTTCATGGTTTTGTCTTTTCTTCCTGACATACTTTATGTCACATCATACTTTATGTCACATCGTTGATACTTTAATTATTCCTGTCGCCTCATCACTTATCCCGAGGAGTAGACCTAGCCATGGCTCTATGCGGCATGACTCCATGCTGCCAGGATTATCATGCGGCCAGACATCTCATGCGGCCTTGATCCTTCTGCGCACATGCGACCCCTTTTACATATTTTATTCGACTAGTTTTGGTTGAATGTTCCTTTGGACCTTATGAGTGATATGTGTAACTTTGATGACCACAAAAGTATTAGACCCATCTATGCGTCATGACCCGACCACTTGTATCTGTGCTAATACACTTACTATGTGCTATGTATTCCTATGTTCTAAGTGTTCTTACGCGATTATATTACATATTTACACTGTGGTATACCTATGCGCTACGTGACATGTGATATGACTCAATCTCCAGTATGGACATAAGGGTTAGTCAATGACCAAGCGTGGCTAGGATTTGTTGATTATTGCATCACGCTGGGGTGAATCCAAATTGAACTATCAAGTGACAAAGTAGATTCGTATCTAGCATGGCCGTACTATGGTACGTCATATAAGGAGAACACCATGTGATCACGCCATAAGATTCCCGTTAGCATTAGGGTTAATTAGGCAACTAAACTTGAAGAGCATTTGGAGGTAATGTAATATCGAAATCATGCCTAACTAGCCATCTCCAGTCATCTGAATTGGGGTGTGCAGGATAGTCCCCATAGATATTGTTTAAATCCTCATTAGGGGATAAAAATATCAGAATACTATATGATACTATCTGTTCTATGCGATCTTAGCACGGTGACCTTACGAGGGACCGGTGCATACTACTATGTGCTATGCGATGATTTGTGGCTCGGTTAACCCTGCTAGTACCTAGTTCGATCTGAGAATTCCTATATGTATAATATCTCTAGGATAACCCAGACTCCATCTAAGTAAGACGTACAAGTGATTGGCCGATTATATAACTAAGCGTGTTTGTGCATTGTATCTATTGTCAAATAGTCTAGAGTCATGGACTATCATGGTGCGTTGGTTTAACCCTTATCCTTGTTTGGTTGTAGGGTTAAATTGTTGTGTCAAGATAGGCTATGAACCAAAACTATGAAAAAGAACTATATATATATATATATATATATATATATATATATATATATATATATATTATAACCTGATTTTATTTCTGTATTCTTGCTTCCTTTGTGGTACTTACTATTTGGGGTCTAATCCCACTGGTTTTGCATGAACAATGGCGCGCACCAGGTGGATGGCCACTAAGGGAAACGAGTGGATTTCTTCTTCCCTGCTCGTTATTTCATATTTTTACTCATTTTAGGCGTTTAGCTACCGGCACTTGTTAGCCGTGAATCAGGACATATAGTTCCCTACATGATTATAATTAATCAGACTATAACTGATCATGGTAATGTACTCTTGTTACTCTGCCAGCCTTCTTATTTTTGCACAACTGGTTTCTTTAATATTGTGGCAGGGCATTTGGGATGCCTTACTTCCTTGTCATATACGTTCTATGTTTACTATTCTTATTTGACTGATTGAGACATTAGATATTATATGTGACCCTAAGTAACTTTCTTGTAGTATGCACCATGTGTCTAGTTACATCCGTGACTGCCGTACGACGTTCTATACTTTGTATAAGGGAGCTGGCCATGTCCGTCTCCGTATTTCGATACTGGGATGTGACATTAGGTATCCGTGTATAAGCCTAGAAATAACTCATAGTGTAGTACCATTTGTAACAAAAATTCTATGGTAGGTGTCAGAGTATAGTTAGTAATTTGTATCAATGGTATCAGAAATAAGAGAGTTAGGAGGGAGAAATATGGTATTAATTTGTGATTATATGTGTTTGTATTAATATTGTCATATATATATATAGCTGTAGGATCATGTGTCAATTGAGTATCATGATTTTTGTTGGGTAATAGTGGAGCTTTGATATTTTATTTGTGTTTGATACTTGGTTGTGTCATGAGGAGGGAAATATGTACCCATAAGATGTACTAGTGAGAGTGCCTTGGTAGAGTGGTGCCCATATGTGTGTAGGTGATAGAGTTATGTTATGCTAGGTAAATGGGACTTGCGTTATGTGTTTAGTGTGGGGCATTGGTGTGTGTAGATGTGTATGCACAGGTATGAGCCTAGTGTGGGTATATCACCTATTACTCAAGGGTGTTGATGTATTAATGAGTGAGATGTGTAAGAGAAGGAAGTAGGGTATCCAGAATTGTGTGCACAAATGCATAGTGAGTGATGTGTGAGTAAGTGCATGAGTGATGAAGTGAAGTACAAGTGTAGGTGTTTCATGAGTATCATGAAGTAGGGATCATGGTACCAGATGTACCAATAGTGTATCAGTGGGTTGGTTACTGTCCAGTTGGTATCCTAAAGTGTTATGCATGTATCAAGTATAGTTATGAAGCTATTGTCAAAAGGGGAAGTGATAGAGTGTAAGTGTTGATGTGCATTATTGTGAGTGTCAGGTATAGTTATGAAGTTAGTGTCTGTATACCAAGAGTGCCTAGAGTGTACAAGTGTCTATGGTGTATCAAGATTAGGATAAGTATTATGTGATATATGTAGCATATCAACTTAGTATCAGTAAGTATTATTATGCGCGATAGTATCCGTTTGGTGTATCAGTAAAATATTGATGTAGGGTTTATAAGGGAGTATCATGGGGAGTAGGAGTACATGTGTTCAAGGTAGTAAAAAGAGAGGAGTAACCTGTGTATGAGTTAGTTTAGTGGTATGGGTACAATTGTAAGTGTATTAGAGTATGAAAGTAGTTATGTATCAGTGAACTGTATAATAGGTAGAATGGTACCAGTATAATATTATAGTGTCAGGAGTGTTAGTGTCATAGTAGGTAGAAAGTATTTATATATGTTTATTGATAACAAGATAAATGTGAGTATCCCAAGGTGTGGTTAGGTGTTAGTGTATAGGTTGGTATCAAGATACCAAGATAAGAGAAGTATCGGGTAAATTCTAACTAGTGAATGAAATTAGTCTCTTGTTTCCAGGATAGTATGTCTATTAGTATGTGTTTGTATCAGTGTTTGTGTGTTTATAGTAGTATGAGGTACAGTTTTTAGACAACAGGATTTCAAACTAGGATATTTAGAAGGATATGTTAAGTGATAAGTGAGGAGTAAAATAGATAGTGTGGGTTGGCATCAATGTGTGGGTCTATAATGAAATAGATGAGAGTTTTCCTTTATTTTAGTACTTAATACACAAGAAAGTGTGTCCCAGGAAGTCTGTGCACTGCAGGAAGTGCAATTTTTTTATGCACTACAGTAGTTAGTATGATAATTTTAGGACTACGGTAAGCAGTAGGTATAAAGGATTAGAAGTAGGTATTAGAGATCCAGTCCAAGAGAATGATTTTAGTAAATTAGTGTGCAAAATTGTGAATCAACAGAGAACAGAGAATTGTGTATGTGTGTTAGTTATTAAGCAACTGCACAATAAGTAATTGAGGGTATACACTGCACATAAATACATCTCTGTGTATAGAGTAAGTGTAGGAAGTGAAATAAGTATTTTGAAAGTGCTCATATGTTAATATCAATTGGTCTTGAGGGAGTGTTTGTAAGTGTCAAGATACAGGATATCTCAAGTATTATAGATATTTAGGATATGAGTATCCTAGTGGCTAGTATATTATATACAAATATGGTACTAGAGTATCTAGGGTCTTGTATATATAGTGTCAAGAATTTGGATAGAAATTCTATAGATAGTGTTCTAGAGTGATGAGTGTGTACCAATAGGATACATGAGTGTGGGGTATTTGAGTGTCATGAGTATATGACTAGTGTTAGTACCAAGTATAGTATCCATGTCAAATGGCATAGGGTATTAGAGTATGAGATACATAGATAACTATTTATATATGTATATATATGACTATATGAGAGATAAGTTAAGGTAAGATGAGTTATTTATATAGGTTGTATAAGTAGGTATGAGGTATCTCTAAACACAGGTAATACCTAGTTATAGGTTTGAGATCATTAAGTATATAATACAAATAGGTATTCTCACATCATAGGATACTTTACATCTTTAATACCTCTTGTTTCTTCTCCTAGAACCTAAGATAGGGATGGTTATAGGCTTCTTGTTTATATTTCGAAGGGAGTATAGGAAACTTTTCTAAACTATTATACTTGATTGTATTTCTTAGTTATCTCAAATCTTTCTTGTCTTCTTTATATTCTTCATGATATGAAGGATTCTCTAGATTCCATTTACCTTTAGAGGTAACTTATAATCTTTCGATATTTTATCTCCTCTCTATACTGGTATCTACCTTGGGTATTGTAATTTTTAGAGGATTCAAGGCCAAGCGATGACTCCATAAGAATGTTTCTATCTCGAGCTATCTATATTCTTTTTCTTCTTCATATTTTCTTTCGTGGTAGTAAAGATTTCTTTATTGAAATTTTTAATATTATAGGTTGCCACCTTTTGCAAGACCAATCAATCTTTTTAAGATTATTATTCTATTAATTTTGAGGACAAAATTATTTTAAGAAAAATAGATTTATAACCACCACTTTCTACTATTAGGGGTATTTTTGTCAATTTATATTTTTATGCTAATCATATAATTATATTAAATTAGTGGTTGGTTTAGAATTAATTATTTTTTATTTTTCATGGATAAAATAATTTTTTTTAGTTAGCTAGATGCCATCCATAACTATTTAGATACTCTCCATGAGAAATAGATTTCATTCATACTAGATCTATAACACTACAAAAAATAGCTACATGGCGACAAAAATTTTCGTCGGTAAAATAGCTATTTTCTTCGCTAACACGAAATAGAGACTGAACATCGACTAAAAAATTCCGTTGCTAAATACATCATCGATGTTCACTTTTCATCGCTAATTCGTTGGTACACCGACTAACTAACGACTGAAAGAGCGACTGAATATTAGCGACTAACCGTTGACTAATATAATCATTGCTTAATTAGGGACAAATTAGCGACTAAATAGCGATGATGTATGATACTCTTATTATCTGATACTTTATTTACCAACAAAAATTTTGGTCGCTACTTAGTCGGTAGTTAATAACTAAGTTTAATTTTTTTACAGATGTTAATCGCTAGTTAGTCGCTAAATTATTAATATTTTTCAAATTTTAGAAACATGCTATGCATATTATGTGGTAGATTCACAAAAATATAAATCAGTGCAAACAACGTTTAGCGCCACAATAATAATCAATAATAACTTGTCATGCCCCAGTCCCAAAATATAGAGGGACTAGACACGTGACAATGGCCAGCAGCACACACCGATGGACAAACCCAATTTAATGGATCCATCATGGTGTACTTAAGCTGTAGTACAACAATAAAGGTCTAATATACTAATCTCATCCACAGAAGATAAATATGATCAACAACAATAAGAAATGAAAATCAACAACCAGTCTCAACAAAGTACTTCGGGGAACAACCCGATATAAATCTGATACAATGGTTCAACAGACCAAAACATAAATGTCTTAATAAAGTAGATACTGAGTACGAAACACAGATACTCAGGAAAAGTCTTCAGCCATCACCTCGTCCTCGGGAATCGGTACAGCTCCTGTATCAACTCCTGCTCCTGTTTTTGCTGCTGTCCCGTAAACCTCAGGATAGAAATCGTCTGCTAATCCTGGGGACATAATCCGGATCCAGGTCCTCAGGGGACATAGCAAGGTACAAAATAATACAAGCTAAAATAAATGCAGTACAATAGTAAATAAAATAATAGGATAAATATGTAACCATCTATGTGAAATGCAAGTGAGCATCACTAGTACTCAGGCTGAGACCGCTACAAGCTCTATGTCAGGGAGCCGGTAGCAGTAATATCACGTAATATGCCTAGCTCTGATGTAGAGTCTACGGCCTCACAATAATAAATACATATATAAAACAGCCTATAGCCTGTGTGTCTCTCCCCACCTAATGTAACCACACGTCTCATGTCCATAACGTCTCATGTCCATGTCACGCGAGATCATAGCTAATGCAACAAGTCATATAATATCTATGAATATAATGTCTATGTCACAATCATGTAACCTATACAGAATCACCTTGAATATTTCAGGAAGATTATGTCTCATGAATAGTGTCAGGTGTCCTGGGTATGACGTACTTGATAATGCAAGCACGAGAATGTAAAGGGTCACGATATCCATCTCTAGGTGACGTTACACAACTCCGCGTACGGTGTTGGCACCCGAATATTATTCGAACGCTAAGTAAGTCACATGGTCCTAGGTTAAGCATGTACAACGATTAATTTAAGTCAAAGAAATAAATAACAATACTGCAAAGTTGGCAAGGTATACTTGCCTGGGGTTTGAATACCAACAGCTGTCCCTGTATCAGTGGATTCTGCAGGTACTCCTCCAAAAGATGTAATAAACATTACCAATAGGTTTAGAAAATATTAAATAGCTAGAAACGCCTGTCCTTGAGTCCAATTTGGACACAAGGGCAAAAATCACAATTTTCGGTCAAAGCGGGGTCCACATGTGGCCCGCTTCGCACCGAAAAATGTGTCAGAACCAATGGTCTCCAAATTCGTCAAACTTAGTGTCAACAAGTCCAGAACGATGATATGAACCCAACGGAACTTCCAGAATTGGATTCCGATGAGCAGATCACAAAATTGCCCGTCAAGTGGAGCCGTGGGGCCCACGATACGCGATTTTGTCAACGTTCTCAGAATCAAACCAAACTTGGGTCACAAGACCAGCATATTGCTACGAGTCCGATGGCACAAGTTTCATTTTGATCCGACGTGTGTACACAAAGTTACAATGTGTTCAGAAATAGGGCCGATACGAGACATTGTCGACGAATACGCGTTGATTCCGGTGTGCACGCACATCCAAATCAATTTCTACGAAATCTTCCACGTCCGTATCAACGGCGCGCACCTTTTGGTGAAGACCGCACGCGACCAAGTCGTCCCGTTTGGTGGGGCGCACTCAGTTCTGGGGGTAAACAGGGTATTATTTTTCCTGTTTTTGGATCGCAGTTCGCGATCGCCACAAGACACGACACACCGAGTGGGTTGCACGGGCATCGAGAGGGTTATGCATTCTACGTGTCACAACAGACGAAACAGAAAATGGGTCAATGAGGAGAGAGAAAGGGTTACCTGAATGGGGCTACACAGAACTGGGTTTCTCGTATCCGCGAGGCGACGCGACACAATACGACACGGTACTGTGCTGTTCTAGGGTTAGAGTTTCGATCGCCGGAGACTGCGTCGGAGAGGGCTTCTCGAGGCAGTGGTGCTCCGACGGAGGCGGCTCAACCGGAGGTGCTCGGCGGCCGGGGCTGCTGCTGCGAAGGAGACGAGGATGATGTTGGTCGGGTTATGGCCTCAGACGAGGGGAGGAGGAGAGTGTCGCTGGCTGGGAGAAGTCTGTGCTCAGGCGGAGGGGGAGGAGGTGAAGTCGGGGAAGGAGGAAGAGGGGAGATGGGGGTGCTGCTCCGGCCATAGGGAGGCCGAGCAGAGCGGAGGAGGTAGAGGGGGTGATCGTGTTGGTGGTGGTGGCGACTGTGCTGCACCGAGGTAGGGGAAAGTCGGGCTCCGACGAGGTCGGGGAGGGGGAGAAGGACGGAGGATGAGCGGAGACGGTGTCGATGCTTAGTCGAAGTTGAGGGGAGAAAGAGAACGACGGAGGTCGGGTCGACGCTCAGTCGCCGGGGGAGAGGGAGATCCGGCGGAGGAGGTGGCCGCGTGTCGCTGTGCAGGCTGGGAGGTCGGGAAGGCGGGAGGTGGAGGTCGAGGAAGGGGCAGGCGGAGCTGCTCCGGCGGGGGTCGGCTCACCGCGGGGAGGCGGAGAACAGGGAAAGGGGGGTGGCAGCTGTCGGCTAGGGTTAGGGTTAGGTTTAGGTTTAGGAATTTTGTAGTTTATTATTTTTGGTGGAGAAAACTAGAAAAATATATTTATACATGTAGAAATTTGGGCTTGGGTTTGACCTAGGATTTGGGCTGGGTCAATGCTCCTTGGGCTTGGGCTTCGACTCTCATGGGGATGTTGGGAGGGCTAGAATTTGCATTAATTAAATACAAGGGTAGAATTTAAATGGGGGACGATGTGCGCGTGTTGCACATCCGAAAAATTTTCAGAAAAATCCACGTGAAGGAAAAATTGGGTTTCTTCACGTATTGTCCAATGGTGGGGATATCTCAACCCGTTTTTGCATAAAAGCCCCCAACAATTGAAAAAATTGTACAAAGACGGAAATTAGATTTAATTAATTTAATTGAATGCGCACGATGTTCTGGAATTAATTAGAAGTCCATGGGTTTAAAATTAGGTGGGACACAAGTGTCAGGGCATAGAAGATATAGTATAGAATATTAATAAAAATTCGGGTGGTACAAAACGGTCAAGATTATGTCTCCAATTTTGATTGGAACGAACAGGAGTACAAAGTTAGGATTTATTTAGAATTAATAAATAGCGTCCGCGACGTTTATTGTGCGACTAAAATGTAGCACCAGAGAGCATGATTATAAGTTACACAAAGGTCAGAAAGGCAGGCGGGCATGTCTAGGACAATGTTGTGAAACTTGCAGATAGGCAATGGCTAGCGTAGTGCTCTAATTAACGAAGCAACGGTAAGGTGCACTACGCGATAAAATAATGTACAGTTAAATCAAATGCCGTGTTCTAAAATTCTAATTGGGTTCAACTAGCCCTAATTCCACTATATAAGCCAAGTAAACCTAATTTCGGGTGAGGGGGTTTATATAACTAAAACAACAATAATAACACACACAAAGTTACACAAATAAAAAACATTAATAAATATATATCGTAGTCATGTCCAATCATGTCCATCCATCGACCTTATACCATCTATACAAAAAGGTAAACAAAAAGTACAAACTAATGTATTTTTTGATACAATAACATAAAAAAATCAAGACGAAGGTTGATTCTTCGACAAGGTAGCTCCGATTTTTATTCTGCAAATTATACAACACACAAACTTGACTCTTCACCTTTTAGTCTTACGTGCACTTCAAAATATTTTAGGTGAGAGGAATTAAGAAAAATAAATCCATACCAATATCTCAGTCTCACTTAAAACCATATGAATTCTCTTTATAGACGAGATTTAAGGAACCAAGTACAAAAAATTTATTCATCAAACTAAAGTAGTTTGAAGCAATAAAGAAATTTCAGGGCATCTCACCATTTGTGTTTAACAAGTTACCTTTAAGCTTCAGCAATTCATTATGATTTCCGTGACAAAGCTTAGAAATTCCTAGGAATCTTCTTGTTTACTTGTTTAAGTAGAGGACTAACCACAAAATTATTGATATGCAGGTGCTGTATGGATGAAACAACATTTTCTTCTTCTCTCCAATCCAAGGGACTGCCTCCGATTATTCCAAACACAACTTTATGCAGATACCGAAACCAAGTGATTCAGCTACCTATAAGAAACAATCTCATATTAATGCCCTTGGATGTTACTAAAATCTAGGAAAGTAAGGTAAGAATAACAGCGATCATTTAATAAAATTATTAGCCGATTTATCTTGCAACATTTGGTGAAATATTTTGTATAAGAGGATAGTTAAAGATGGAGGAGAGAGAGAGAAAACAAATCCATAAAAACAGAAGCAAGGCAAAAAGAAATAAAGTAAACAAAAGATGGATAGTGAGATAAATCAAGTTGTGGTCTATTTTTATCTAACAATGCTCTACAAAGCACTTTATATAATAAGAGGATATATAAATTAGTTTATGAAAACATTTGCTGCAAAATTTTAATTCGTAAAAGTTGCGGGCATAGTAAGAGTCATAAATTCATATCAGACATGGATATCTGTGGGAATGAACAGAGACAATGAACATATAGCATTTTTGCAAGCAGAAAAATTGGTTAATTATTTATAGATTTGTTGTGAAGGAAATCCATGTATTTAAGCATATAGTTCTCTTTGTAAGTTGTAACATGGTCAGTGTACATGATCACCAGGGCTTAGTCAAAATGGTCGGTACAACATCTGATTGGAGAAGGCCATGGATTCAAATACAGTTGAGTTTTTGTGATATTTTGAATTATTGTACGAAAGTGACAGACATTTTAGAAGTTATCAATATGTGATGCTCATGAGAAAGAGGCTGTTGGATCAAATTTGGAATAGATTTGCCCAAGGATTATAGGTCAGGATCACAAGGTACACTCGGAATTGCCTCCAACATTTAAAGGACCAATCAACTACAATAACTCGTTGTCAGTTAACCATAATGATATATAGTATCTACATAAAATTAGAATCTTCCAGTAATCATGGCTTATTAACCATAACCTTGAATCATAACTGCCATCCTTCAAATCAAATTGGCTCAATCACCCAATCTTTCTTCTTTCTTCTAACCTTGAATATATACTTCGTTAAGTCAAACTTCCTAAAATTATTTTGATACAAATCGAAGTTCATATCCTTATTGGACAATCTTCCATTATAAATCGAAGTTTGTATCCTTATAATTCTTTTATATTAGCTTTCTGTCTTATTTTAGTCTCTAGTTTATTGTTACATCGGGTAAAAGAAGAAGTGAGAGGCACAACCTCCCTTATAAATATCTAATCACTCATTAATGAAATTCTCCATTGAGTTATATTCTCAACAATCATCACAATGGCCATACATATTCTGCGCTTTCTAGTCTAAAAAAAGAGTAACATTTTGATATTTCTATATAACTTCTAACGCTCACTCATATAACTATAACCATATCCCTAACTTGTTAAGACTAATTAAATAAATACAAGCACTTCACTTTACATAGGATTCCATTTAATAGTCTTATGTTGGTAGGTAAAATACGCTCACATATGGTAAGCCTTCTTAATACAAATATTCCTTCTACCAATCACTGGTACTTAAAAATTCGTTTGCAGAAGTTGTAAGCTTTCATACTACCCTAAAACCATACATACTAAAGTGATTGCTAGTTCCATATATGAAGTACCACTATAATTTATACTGAATGACCACAAACTTGTTAGCTGATTAAGTATCAATTTTGAAACCTAAAACTATAATCTAAGATGTTCGTATAGTCATCAACTCTGTTAATGGGCCCAATAAATTGTGACTTCTTCACTTTTAATCATTCCTAGAATGTAACTACATTAAAGCTCTCCCCTAGTCAAACAGGTTAATAATTTTTTCAAATTTACAGAAGAGATGGTCGTTTGCAAAACTGTTAAGTCGAGCAAGATTGCTCAGGCAAGGATAATATAGTCTTGAATAATACCATCATGTAATATTGAAGCTATACATTTTGTTGTTAATTATATTGGCTTTATGATGAACTTGTCACTTATTACTTGATAATGCCTCACTATGTTAAATTTATCCACGTATAGAAGGTTAAATAGATTTCCAACAAATTTTTTAAGAAACATTGTATTCTCCGATACACATCAAGGGACATGATACAATAATCAAGTGAACTGATACAAGATATATATCTAAATTTGACAATCTATTCTAGATTATCGAGGATATATGAACACCACAGGATATATTAACACCAGTGCTACGTGAACCAACATCTATGTGACTATTGTGCAAGCATCGTAGCACTTGGTTCCAATATTGATTTTGTATCCATTGAATCAGGTGTTACTCACTTGATTCTTGGTAAATTAAGGTGAAATTGTAATATTTGTGACACCATGACATCCAGTAGTGTAATTGTTATATCTAACAAGAAATGACTGAAGTCTACAAACAAAAAAATGTACAAACAAAGAAAATCTAGTACTCTTTTAAAATACAACCACATTTGAATCACAACTAAGTGTAAAATATGACACACTTCAATTGAAATATTTGTTGCATAATCTACAAGAATTATGATTTGAAATAAACTATGGAGAATTATTTCAAATCAATAAATAATAAAATTATATTGTGTGCAATATCATTTAAACATTACCTGAGCTGAGTGATCGTGTTCCTTGTTTGCACTAAACTACATATTTTCCTGATGCAATTGATAAACACAAGTCAGACCTGAAAGTTCTTTGACATCTCCAACAAAAGAATGAGGCCAATTTCAGCAATGTTCCTTTCAATATGTCGAAAAGGCCAAATGATGGAATCCATCACTAGCTTCAATTGTTGCAAGAAAAAATAACATAAATAAAAGTTATACCCAAGAAGTCCATTTTTTGGAATGACATGTTCATTCCATATGCTCCAAGAAAGAAAACAATCTTTACAACTAACCTGACTTGATAACTGTTATAAATCTTGAAAATAATGCGTAGCGATTGAATGTAATAATGAAAAGAACTTGAGACGATGCTCTAGATAATCTTTAAAGTTTTTGGTGATCGCCTACAGAAAGAGAATGAAAGATTAAGACAAAATAATTGTCAGAAGGAAAAAATATTCGGTTTCGGTTACTAAGTCGTACAGTCCTATCTCAAAAGTGCACAAGAAAACAGCTTCAAAAACTGTGGGCAAGTTAAGAAAACAAAAAATGTTTGCCTTATGATATATGTCCAATTTGGAGCCAGATCCTTCTAAAAAGATGTATGAGATACTGAAAGAAAAGAATAGTCATGGCGCTTAATGATATTTTATGCTAGCTTGTCCATTCAATAATTGTGAATCCATCTCTTTTCCTGTTCAAATAAAAGCCTATTGAACTGCCTACAATAGGTGGACACATGAAACATATCAGTAGAATAACAATGATGAAGAACAATGTTTTAAAATATCAAGAAGCATTCAATATGCTAGCCTAGTAATTGTTTGGAAAAATCAAAACCTACATGCATATGGATATTAGTCTCTACCGAAAATAGGGCTTTAAACACCACCGATCGATTTGGAAGCACCAAAACTTAGCCGACCCGACCATAGAAAAGATCAATAAGCGAGCAAAGAGAATTTATGTATATACTTAAATACCAAGTGAAGGGGATAAATAAAGCAAGATAACTTAAATACCAAGTGAAGTTATGAATATATAAGTTAAATTCACTCAAATTTGAGTTATTATATTCTTGACATAATTTGACAAACTCTTTCCTACATCAACACTTGATATCACACATTGCTCTATGGACTTACCAAATTGAATGAGGTTTCTATTTTTTTTTTAAATCCAAGGATTCACCACTAAGAAACTACAAGTATAAGAAGCAATCACCAGCAAATAGTCTACTTCATGGTAAAATCCACATCGCGATAAAACAAATCTATACCTCTAGATCACATAAGTAAAGAGAAAAAAGCTACTGGACCTTTGGGAAGAACTTTGGTGCATGACTTCTAATCTGCACATATGTCTTCATGCCAATATGCTCTGTAACAAGAAGCCAACTATCTCAACCTAAACACTCCTAATTTTTATAGAAAATTTTCTTACAACTAGCCAAGATAAAAGACTTGTTCAAAATTTCTAAAGATGTATTGCAACTAGCTATATAGTAATATAATGTTTTTTGGAATGACAGTGTTAGTGCCAGTTTCTGTGTCGCTTGCTACCTAGGCAGCTAGTACCTTCAATTCTTTGCCAAACCCTTCCATATAATTTTAGAGCCTCGATGAACTTGTTGTGCTGTTCCTTCGTCCACTTCTCCTGCTGAGTGATCCTGTATGGCTTCCTTGCCTGCAAAAATCAAAGAAAAAATAAATATCAAAATTATTCAAATAATTGAGGAAAATTTTGTCGTGTGCGTGTTCACCACTTTTAAGATCAAATCCTCCCCCGATGAATTCGTCTCTACAGCAAAAAAGATTCCAAAAGAGAAAAAATTTGGTCACTTCGCCTTCAGATCTTCGATGAAGATGACCGACCAATCGTCTTTCCGGAAGTAATACCTCATAATGTGTCTCTAAAAACCCAAATTACTCGCCAACTATTAGTAAAAAAAATCCTAACAGAAGAGGGGAAGTGTATGTGTGTAGTTACTGAAAGGAAGCCGAGCAAGAAAAAAGAGGATCATTGTACGAAAACCCTAGCTTTCGATCGAGATTTGGGATGGCAACCGATCGATTCTGACACATCACAAGAAGAGAGTCAGAGGCGACAACGTTCATAGGAGAAGGCTTTGGGAGGAGGAAGGAGTCGGGGCGTCGATGTCAGGGGTCTTCTTATTTTGGCATCGACTTCTGGAGAAGGCTTTGGGAGGATGGGGAGTTTTAGGGGGAACAAAAGTGTAATGGGGTTGCTGTTGAGTTTTTGGGGGAGTTTTGGGGGGGGAACAATAATAATTGGAGTGGAGGAAAGTTGAGAATGAAAAGGTTTTTTTTCCAGCGACTGCAATTTTAGTCGCTCATCAGTCAACATTTAGAAGTAAAAACTGTCGACTAATTATCGACAAAATATTCAGTCGCTAAAAAAATTATAAGGTAGCACCCGACGCATCAGCTACCGAACAGTGACTCCCAGTAAATTAATTAAGCATTCGTAGATATTCAGTTGCCGGTTAGTCGCTGTTATAGCGACTATCTCTAAATAGTCGATTGGTTAGTCGCTAATATCCTAAATTTTTGTAGTGGAATTTAAATTATAGTAGAATGACAAACTTGTAGATATCATCAACTCCACCCTCACCATAAGAGGCCAACTCTCTCCATTTCATTTTCTTCTCCAAATTTCTTCTTCTTCTTCGTCTCCAAATTTCTTCTTCTTCTTCTTCAAGTCTTCTTCTTCTTCTTCCCCAAGCCATTCCATTACCAAACCCAATTTCCACCTCCAACCACTCAAATCAACCCAAATTTATCCACATTCCCTTCCCAATGGAGAGCTAGAGTCTTGGAGCAAAAGAGGAGCTTGGAGAGGATCCCAAGCTAGGAGGATCATGTCCAACCCGTCCTCATTGTGTCTAATTTTGTGGAGATTCATTGGGACACAACTCTCTATAGGTAAATTTTATTTTCCTACCAATTCTACGTTATAAACCAAAATTGAACCAATATGCACCCTCCCATAGGTAAAAATAACTTTATAATGGTAGATCTAGGTGGGAGAGGTCTCAAATTTATTAGATCTAGGCTTTTGTGTGGTAAAATTATATTTTCTATGATCAATTTGGTAGAATTACAAATTTGTGTTTACCAAATTTTAATACATGTTCCCAATAGGAATTTTGTGTCCAATTGAGTTGTACTTGTGTCCTCGTGTCCAAAATTGGATACCTAGGTCCGTGTCATGATACTTCATGATACGCGTGGTTAGAATTAGTAATTCTTATATAATTATGTTCATATGTGTCAATTAGGTGTATACATGTGTTCTTTTGTCCAAAATAGTCCAAATTCGTTATAGTATTCAACCTCGTTTCTAGTTGTCATAGCAACTTAGAAATACCATAACTCCTAACTCAAGACTCCAATTAATCTTTCTTTTTTTAACGGAACCATATTGAAGATAGATTTCCAAATACATAAATTAATAAGCCAAATTCGATTTAAAACTTTCTGTAAAATTATTTGAGCATCAGGTGTCCAAAAAATAAACGTGTTCAATATTTTAGCGATTCCGAGAACTTCCGGACACGAAAGTATGATACGTTTGAAGTTTCAAAAAGCTGATACGTAGGGCTACTACATACTTTAACCCCTTAATTTATTGAATAGGTCTAATAGATGCAATATTAGTTACAAGTAGAGAATTGACTATACGACATATACATTTTTGTATCCATATAAACATAGGTTAGTTATATATTATAATCCTAATAGACTTAAGATATAATGTACATATATATTAGTTTGAAACCCAAGTAATAGAATATTCATTGGTTCATGCATATATTGATGTTTACAATTATGGATTTACCTTTACATGATAAATATTATTATTCCTTCTTACTAGTTGTCTTGACACTATACTATTGTGCACATAGACGGGTTATCATGATTCATGATTGAGTTGAATATATATTGTGATATCGTGATCATCTGAGTTTTGATACGTAAGCCCGAGTTGTGATTCGAGTTATCATGTCATGATTCATAGAGTCTCTGTATTGTGATTCATGACTATTTATATTCGTGGCATGTGTTTATCCGTATGATGGCTCAGGATTATCCGTTCTTCGTGAGTAGTGACTATCTATTTTTGGTTTTGACTCATGTTCCATGTATGTGATTACTTGTCTACCATGATCCTATGGGAGAGAGTCGGGTGGGAGAATACACCAGTAGACATATGGCAAACCTATTTTTCCTATTCGATTCGATAGATACTAGTCGTACACCATATGTATGATGTGTCAGATTCAACCTAGCCCCCACATGTAGAATCCTGTATTCTAGGACACAGGGTATTATCAGTTTGTCAGTTCTTGTGATTCATGTTCTAGTTCATTGGTTTATATGTTGCTAGTTCTTCTTGCTACATGTTTTCTCATTGTCGGTCTTCTTATTACTTGCCTACATGTGCCAGTTCCATGTTTAGAGTTCCATACCTCTACTTGTCTTTATTTGTTTCTTTACATGAGTTTATTACTTGTACAGTTTCCATCAATAATAGAATTATACATGTATTGTGTATTTTTATGGTTGTAATAGTACTTGCTCCGCTTCTGACTGGATATGTTAACAAATATTAGAAATGCTTTGCCACACACTGTTGGACCTTCGGACGATGATATAGTCGAGACTGCTCTTGCACTGTGGACCATGATGTGACCTCTGTAGAGATCTAGACTAGTATTTCTTATTCTAGTATCATGCTATAGTTTTCTTAGTTGTTTGGATTATTTTTCTTATTATATATTTTTTAGTTATTGTGATTGAGTACTTAATGATATCTAGTTAGACTTGTATTGATCTTGAGGTCTAGACAGCGTTCAACCACAAATGTTGTGGCGTAGGCTGGATCTACCAACGTACTCATGCCCCGAACAAACCAGTACGATTCGTGAAACTTTGAATGAGATGCTGACGCACACTGACTTGAACTTGACTCAGCTCAAGACCCCAACCGAAGAACCAATGGCATGTCCTGATTTCCATAGTATGATGAAGAAAATTTCTAACATCACCTACATACAAGATGATATATTATTGAAAGATAATCGTCATGACAGGCCGTTGTACTATACTGGTTACGTCGGTTCTATCAAAGTGAGCCGGATACACATATATCCTGGCTCATCTCTCAGCATCATCCCTAGGAGCCTGGTACAAGCTCTGAAGATTCTGATACAAAATCTGTCAACAACCAAAACTATGATCTTAGGCTTCAATGCTGGACGAAGCCGTCTCTTTAGAAAGATATACTTAGAAATTCCGATATGCGATCTTCAAACTGAGGTAACATGCTATGTGATCGACTTAGAGGTATCCCAATGTCCTACTTGGATGCCCATGGATACACGAGAACAAGATCGTGCCTTCCACCCTGCACCAATGCTTGAAGTATCTGGACAGTTAGGGAGAAGTCAAGATAAAGTTTGCTGATATCAAACCTTTTAAGGGTGTCGAGGCATACTACTTCGACTCTATTCTTTATACACTAGAGTATCTGGAGGAAGAATCCAATGAGGCCGATTATGAGGCCGAAACTACTCCAAGCGAGGCAACTCTTATGATCCGGGTCAAGGGACATGTCACTTGCAGGGATCTTCCGAAGCCTCTCGTGATCAACCTTAATAAGCCAACTAATAAATAGAAGGCGAAAGGACTACTATTGATAGACATCACCAAGAATATACGAAATGAGCCACCACTTGTCATCAACTTGAGTCATAACAAGCAGCCTATTCTAGCAAGTCATCCTTTAATCATTAATCTCACTAAGCATGCTGTTAAAGCAGAACCTACTGTTGACTTTGTAGAGGAGGAGAAAATCTTGTACTTCATGAATAAAAAGGATGCTCCTTCGTACTATACTGATGTTGATTCTTTTACTAAAGAGTTCTTAGACGCGCTATATGCTTATGATCCCCTGCCCATTTTGGTGGCACCACCATTCCAAACAGGCACGTTATATCACTCCGGTGAAGGCACTGGCTTTGTGGTCCCAACAAGGCATAATGGAGATCACAAATATGCTTTGGTAGGGTAAAGATAAGATAATTATGCATACCAATGACTCAGAAGATGATACCAAAAAATACAACTCGATCGCTATAGTCGACCCGCCAAAAATATTATTTAGAAGATGGGCTACGAATTAAAGTTCGACAAAGGTCTCAAATATGGAAAAAAGGCTGCGTCTGCCAATACGTCACTTTTCTCCAAAAGACAAGTTTGAAACCTACTACCAGCGAATATGTAGTGGTTTAGGTTATGTCACTCCTCCAACAACTCCTGAAAGCTCAGATTCAGACAAGAAAATACCTTCTCATTCCTTCGAATTATTATTATGGGACTCTGACGGAAGCATAGGTGAAGTATTCAAGCATGCTCTTTCTGTTAACTTGGTGTCAGTTGACTCAATTGATGGGGAAGACCAATCGCTAGAACCCTTTAAAATTAATTCATGGACATAACAAATGGGGTCACAATGGGAGCTACGATTCGAATAACAACGTGAACCGCCTACAGAAGATAAAATTGTCCAGATCGATGTTGGAGACCAATCTTCCCCGAAACCAATCTTCATTAGCAAAAGTTTGTCTATTGAAGACAAACAAATACTTATACAACTTATAAGGGAGTATATTGACGTCTTTGCTAGGAGTTACGAAGACATATCCAGTCTAGATCCTTAGATAACTATACATAAGCTCAAAATCATTCCTAATGCTAAACCAGTAAAGCAACAACAACGATATTTATTCCGTTACAAAAATAAGTTTTGCTAACTCGATTTTGTATATTAAAAACAAGGAAAGTACAAAGAGTCCTTAAATAAAAAATCTAAGTACAATTAAAATTCTGGGGAGTGTGACGATGGAGATTGAATATTACAGTTGACTCTTTTACTCCGTTGATGGTCCAACGATGAAAGAACTTGCTAGACCTTTGGATCATTTTTACGAAAGACTACAACTGGGCTCCTGAGTATGCTTTCTCTACGTCTCGCTGTACGTATCTGTATGGGAATGCATCTCCACTATTTATAGCCATCTATACTGGATGGCTGCACGCGTATATGCTATGTGCGCCTGTCTGGTTTCTGCATGTTTATTCTTAACAGAATGCAGTTATAACCGTGAGCGCATGTCATAGTTAGGATTCCTCGTGGCATCAAATATGATATCCGTTGATGAGATCTCGTCCTGTAATCTGGATAATTTTTACCCGTTTAACACGTGGCCCGTATTGGTTATCGAGGATCTCTTCAGTTGTAACAGAAAGATTTGAAGGCATGGAGCCGCATGAAGGCTGAACCGCATAGGGGCTAGGCCTCATAGAGACTGGACCCCATAAAACTTAGCCTCATATATAATTGGCCGCATAAGGACAACGATGCATGGAGATCTTTGACGCATGGAGAGCTTTGTCGTATATATGTTGCATTGCACAACTGTATACAGATAAAAGTAATTATGACAGTGACATAAGAACTAACGTCCACTGTGAGCATAAAAACTGAGGCATTCATAGTCATTAATTGCTATTAGAGTCATAAATGCTATGACTGACAGAAATAACATCATGTGTCAGATTCATATGCGCCTAGGCCTTCTACCGCATGCTCTTTTGCTTCTTTTGGGTATCGCATGTGCCTTATGCCACATAAATGCTTTGGTGTACACAACTTAGAATATGAGCACATGGTTTCTGTGTATTTTTTATGCTTCTACAAGCCCCCCTTCAAAGTTTCCAAACTTGGATGAGTTTGGAATACTTTGAACATGAAGCATGGAAAAGAATCCTTTAGCCGCATGGCTTGCTTATCGCATGAAGATTCTTCACCCAAATGGATTGCTTGTCGCATGCACTCGTTGTCGCATGGATGAGTCTGATACACTGTCAAATCTTTATTAAATAAAAAGATTTGGCTCGATCTCTGAGCGGATGTTTTAGGATTTTAAGCTGTCTTTACACACAAAATCTGAGGTGGCAGTTCACAAAAGATAATGGCAGATCGATAACCCAAGCTTTCACCTTCATCCTCTGCTATCACGTTGCAAAGGCGATACGAAAACTGAGGCGCTTCCATCATCTCTAGGTGCCTATTTTTTTCTTATAAATAGGGGCTCTATTGGAGAGAGAAGACTTTTACTTGTCTTCTCAAGTTCTTCTTTTTCCTTCTCTGATTTCTTTGCCTGCCGACGTCCCTGTCTGACCTCCATGGCCCCAAAGGCTTCCTCCTCCACTGCTGCATCCAAGAAAATCGATAAAGGCAAGGGGCTCTCCACCGAGACTGCTGCTACCAAGAAGACCTACAAGGGCAATGGCAGCGAGTCCGACATCCCTAAACTTCCCTCCGATATTCACAAGCCGGTCGTGGGTAGGATTTCTTTGAGGAATATGATGACTTGGAATACGTAGATACATTTTGCACAGTCTGTAGCATGGATGAGAAATTATCTAGAACATGCGAAGACTTTTTACACAACCTTGCCACATGGACGATAGATCGTCTAGAACATGCACGAGTTTTCCTCCATGAGTCTGTCGCATGGATGAGAAGTTATCATGCACGGACTAAGACTCTACCGCATAGATGAAGGCTCATCATGAACATGCGGCAACCATGGCTCTATCGCATGGAAGGGACCTCATTTAAAACATACGCCGGCCATACTCTGCCGCATAGATAAAAAACCATGTGCAGAGTTTTCTTTACTGATGATGCACATATCTTTTACTGTAATCAAACAATATTTCAGTGATTCTAATCATATCCCCTTTTTTGCTTTGTAGTGAATCTGCCCACAGCTCCTTCTGGTGAACTTGTGCTCGATAACCGCCGTATCCCGTTGAGTATGAACTTCAGATATTTAGCTGCTGCTATTCGACTCCAGATTGACAGGGGTTTTTTGTCTAAAAGGCAAACCCTGATTGCCAACCAGACTGAATTCTTCTTATTAAGTCAGATGAATTCGGGAAAGACTACTACTGGACAGGACCCCACCTTCAAGAAGCCATATTTTTTATTTGGGGATGCGTGCCACTTTATTTGCTGAGCTGGGGAAGTCTAGGGAGAACTGATACTTTACCTATTGCGAGATGGAAATTTCCATCCCCGCCATCGAATGTCACATTCCCTTATCATACTTTAGGGGAGTAATGGGCTCAAAGAAAATTGAACTAGAACTTGATGCCCGAGCAAGAAGGGGGTCTTGTTGGTAAAATCTGACATGGGACTGGGAAGAACAAGAAGGATATTTTCTGCCAAAAGGAGTCACCCTCTTATTCCCTCTCTGGACTGATGCCTGGTGTCATCGGAAGTGACCTAGGACCAAGCCTCAGTGCTTATGCCACAAACACCTTCCTTCACCCGGTTGCCAAGAAAGAGTCGTATCCAACTGGGTCACTGTGAACTCTCAGTTGGGCCATTAAAATCCCTCGTAGTGTCACCTAACCATGTGGGTATTGAAGAAATATGAGCGAGAGCTTAGAGATGCCGGCTTGTTCTTCGTCGTAAGGGGCAAATGTTACGGGATAGAAATAAACCGCTCCTTATTCTTTGCTTTGATGGAGATGTACAACTGTCATATGAGAACTTTCTTTACGCCCGACAGTGAGATGGTTGTCCTGTCCTGGAGGCTCTCCGGCCAGGGAGGAAGAAATGTTTGACTTCCTCATTTTGTTATTTACTATATGGCGTACTCTTTTCCCGTACTCCATGCTACTATATAAAATGAAGGGACTAGCCTAACTATTTCAGGGGGAAGCTCCTAACCTGTCAATATGAGAACGTTATACGCATCTGTTGGCTTTGTACGAGATGCACATGGTCTCAAGACATCCTTGGGGTGTGGTACCCTACGAGGAATATACCCCGAGTAATGAAGAATTCGGAGAGCTCGAGAAGGAGAACCAAAAAATTATGGCGGTATACCAATAGTTGTTGTGTCACCAGAGTAACTGTCAATAGCTGGACCCACCACCTGTTCAAGAAATATACCCCGATTAAAGAAGAACTCCACTAAAGGGGCTTCTTCCTATATCATGACCTAGACTCACCACATGTTCCCTGAAGAGAAAGGGTCGGATAAGTTTTATATCCGAGGGCCGCAATCCCAGAAAGACATTGCAAGTTTGATTTAGCAACATCGCAAATTGGCCGCTGACAATGAGGAACTTGGCTATTTTTTTATGGATACCCACGAGCAGTCTGACAAGAAATTGCTAGCCACGTACTTGATGATCTGGCTGTGAAGTTGTGTAGATAATGCTGGAGTCTAGCACAATAGAGAGGATTAGTCGCAATCTTATTCTCCCAGCCGTGAGAATGGCTTTCGGTCACCCACTCGCGCTACTACCAGCGATGGTCTGCATTATCCTTCGTGTTTTGCCTCAAAGGTGAAGCACCACAAAGGAATTAGAGATTTTAATAGGGTTGATCTACCATATCACTACTTTATGGGTTGTATCTTATTGCATTATCGGTCCCTGATGCATCTTGGAACGGAGGAGGGCATGCTGGAGGAGGACGCCCTTCTTCGACGGTATCGTTGGATGATGTGGTAATGTAACGATGTGCCTTCCTGTAGGAGGGAGTTTGCCTACCTGCCCAACTGGATAATTTTCACAACCATTCCTGAGTTCACGGTAGAGAAGAGGAACACTATTCATCTAGACAACGTGGTGGATGGCCGAAACCTATCGGAGAGGATCTTCCATTGGCTTCTCGCCATTCATCCTTGCCACTTGGTGTACTAGAATCAGGTCACCGTCTTTTTATAACCTTACCTACCTAGCGGATTTTCCTGTCAATTTGAGTACAGCCAGTTCCTGCTGGGTAACCCAAGCGTTTCCCTTGGGTACTATGACGATCTTCTCGATGGGGCTCAGGCTTGGAGTTATTACACTGCTGCTGGTACATGAGCTAAGTTTTGACTGCCTGTAGCTGGTGTTTTATCGAAAATATTGTACACCACGGGGAGTTACTATTGCACAGCAAATACCCCGCCAGCCGGCTTCATCCTTGAGAGTAGCGTCATTGAGGGCACGACATTAATGCCTCAATTAGAGAAAGTCCGTAGAATGCCCAAGAAGGGCAAGAGTGTTGCCCAACCATTGTTGATCGAGTCAGACCCGATGATAGAGGAGAAGAATCCTTCTTATGACCCTCCTTCTCTGAAGTGCAAGTCTGTCATTGTCTACCTCCCTCACCATTCTAAGAGGGCGCAAGTTGGAGTGGTTCTCGAGATGGAACCTAGAACAGGAACTGGGTCCTCTGTGAAGGACATTACGAAAGAGGGGGTAGGATCCCTTGTTGGCCCAATGTTTAAGTTAAGTTTTTGAATATGGCTAATCCATTAAGTCTAGTATTATGATAATCGATCAATCACTATAAGTAACTGGTAACTTCTACTTAAAATCGGCATTATCCATATCTGACCTTAGATGTTATTATATGTATTTTTTCTGTATATTGCTTTGTTCGTCTAACATATATTTGAAGAAAAGCAATGGACATATGCAATAAAGAAATAATTATGAGCCAAAGACGGTATTTTGTCAGAAGTTTTATCTCAACCACCTACGACATCTCCGGAGCCTCGTACTCGGGGGTCCGCTGTAGTTAAGGGAAAAGGTATTCAGATTCCCAGATCTGTTTATCTTTGGACAACTACCATAAAGGAAAAAGGTATCTTCAAGTCAGCAAATATTTTAAAATATTGGCATCATCAAGTGCTCTTGGTCTTTCATATTTGTTATGTAATTTATATTTTTTTATAGGACTAAATGTACATCGAGTTCGCAGTTGGCACTAGGAGATCAAACCCTTATCTAAACCAGAACCTAGTGCATTAAAAATAGCCCAAAACCTAACTAGGAACTTTCTGGAATTAGGGTGACCATGTTCAGACCATACTCTGTGAGAACTCTGGGAGAACTTTGCGAGAACTCTGGGGGAACTCTGACCAAACTCGGGCCGAACTCGGTCATGGTGAAAACTATTTTGACTTAGTCTTCCGAATGACTAGGCTCTAACGTTTGAATTTCTGAACGTTTGGCATCCAAACTCTAGCCGAACTCGGTTCAAAAATATCCAATAAAAAGGGTAGAATTCCATACTATTTTGATCAAGTCATTTCACTCAAAGCTTTTAATTTCAAATATATTCCAATCTGAGCTATAAACCTTCATATTCCCAAGATCAACTCCCAGCCTTCCAGTGCCAAGTGCGATCTCGGTTATAAGTCTGTTCGAGTTGAAAAAGTTTGGTTTACAAGTTTGTCTTCCATACAAGTCTAAAGTCGTGAGTCATTCGGAACAATGCTCATGTTGTAAGAAGTCAGCGTGCCTTCAGATCAAAGCGCATGTGTACCCTATTTTATAAATAATGGATTAACATCTAGTAAGAGTTCTTAGGCCTGGGCTATTCTTCCACGAGGGAAACCAGGATAAAATCTCAGTGTCATCTGATTACTCTTTTTACTCTAGTTACTTGCAAGCTTAGTTTTATATTTCACATATTTATATTAGTAGTTGCATCATTATTTATTGTTTACATATTAATGCATTATTTTTTAGTTGGTAGCCGCCTTTGCTTAGTAGAAAGTTTTTGTTGGCAATTATATTCTGCTGCACACATGCACACTCTATTCACCCCCTCTAGAATTTTCTATCGGTTCAACAATTGGTATGAGAGCTAATTTCTCTTTCATAGGCTTTAATACCTAAGAGTATTATACATGAAAACTGTAAAATCTATTTTTACTGGTCAAGGCCACAGATAGGCCTCCTGTATTTGATGGAACTAACTACACTTACTAGAAAATACGTATGCCTTTTTATCTCAGATCACTAGACTTCGACCTCTAGACAATAGTGATTAATGGTACAGAAAGCCTACTATCATTTCTTTTCTTACTTCCAATATTAATAAACCTTATTATGACTACACGAAGAAAGAAAAAGCAGCAGTTAGCCTTGATAAAAAAGCAATGAATGTTCTTTATTGTGCTTTAGACATAAATGAATTCAATCGTATTTCTGCTTGTACAACATCTTATGATATCTGAAAACTTGTTGAAGTCACTCATAAGTACAGGCACAAAGAGGAAGCAAGCGACATAGAAAAAGATGAAAGTCCTAGCAAAGGATCACCTTCCTGCAAGTATGCAAAAATGAGTATATGGCACGAGAGCGAAGCTAGCAAGTCAAAAGAAGAAAGCCCTCGACATACTACATATTTATGCTTAATGGTAAGTAAGGTAAATATAATCCTTTATTTGAAGAGTTTTTTTATAATGACTTATCTAATGCTTTCAATGATTTATTTTAAGATTACAAGAAGCTTAGAAATAATTATAAGCAAGTTAGAAAAGATATTAAGTCTTATCAGCTTGAGAATAAAAATCTTACTTGTTTAATGGATGAAGCTAAAGACACTTCCTTTTCTGAAAATTCTGTTGAAATATCCACACTTAAGCTTAGATTGCATGAGGCACTTGAATGCATTGAGAAAATCACTCAAGAAAATGCTAATCTTAAGGAGGAATTAGAGTCATAAAAGAAGAAATATTCTATAGCCTCACTTAGAATTGATGCTCTTACTGCTAAATATGATAATTTATATGCTAGCTCTAAAAATTTAGAGATTAGATTAGAAAAATAGGTAATGCAACCTATGACTCAATCTAACACAACACACGTGACTTATCACAAAGTAAGCACCACGAGAAACTCTCAAAAGAGGGACAAAAAGGCTCAAAAAATACACAATTATGTCTTTATCTATACACAACCATGGAAGAATATTCATATCACATATCACACCTATATACCTACTTCAAACACAAATAGTCATATTACATATCATTATTATGGTTTGAAAGGATACATATCTCGACAGTGCTCTGTTAGAAAATAAGTTGATATGAATTGGGTCCCAAAGCTAACAAATGTCGATCCAAATTTATTTGGATACCAAAGTCTTTGCCTATTATTGTATGTGAAGCTTCTTACATCGGGACTTAGCACCGAGGAAAATGTTGGTGATTGTAAAGCTACAAAGGTCATATTCCAAGCAATTATACCAACTTAAGTATGGACACTTGAGCCACTTTGGTAACATGCTAATTGATTCTTCCTAGAATGACTAAAATTATAGAATCTAGCATATTTTTAATCAATATTTTATTATATCTCTTATCAATTTTCTTTAATTATTATTTAGTTAAATCAATATGAGATATATGAAACTAGCAAGATTAATTTATTTTTATTTTGATTCATGGATAGTTATTGATTAGTTCACATTATGGAGTCATATACTTTCTATTAGTATAACACAATTGTCTATGCATGCTTTATATCTTTTAGTAAACTTTATTCATTAAGAATTAGGATTCTGGATTCCGATATTATATAAAGATTTAATTTGCTTAATTTTTTTTAATCTAAGTTCCTTAAAGTTAAGATTACTTTTGGTTATAAGCCGAAATGGCCCTTCTATGAAAAAGGCATAAATAGCCTAAGCGAAACGATATAAGTGTCTTCAGACCACCGCTAGCTGGAATCCAACCCCTACAGCTAACCTAAGATGATTAACACTTTATTGCATAATAATTTGTTTAGGTATATTTGCAAATTATTTTTAGAATATAATAGTGAATCTGAGCCATAATTTTGACTTAAAGTTGACAACTTTTAGTATTGACTATGATATTTAGTTTAAATGTTGAGATTTAATATTGAGATTGGGATATCTAAGAGAAGTTATTTATTTGCCTATTACATAAGACTGGATTTGAATATTCATTTTTTCTTCTCTTGTATTACTGTTACCCAATATTTTTTGTAGTAATTTTATGCTATGCATTGAATATGTTTACATCTGGTTGAAATTATTTCTATGATCTACATGATTCCATATGTTGATATTTTAGCTACTTACTCTTCATTTACCGCATGATCATATTATATATTTTATGTTACTCACATTGTTTTCATGATATATTCTTGGTTTGTAGGGGAGCCATAAACTAGTTATTTTGTGCATATCCGTCAATATCTCATGTACTACGGGGGAAATTATGCACAAGTACAGGCCTTGGTAACATTAGTTGTATCAACGTCTCCAATTATGGGGGACCTTCTTTTTTATCACGTCAAAGGAGGAGAAGTAAGTTTAAGTATGTAAGTATATGTTTAAATATTATACTTATAATGATTTGTGATATGCATCAATTATATCAGTCTTAAACTTAACTAATTTGACATAATCAAAAGGGAAAGATTGTTTGCCAAATGTTTAACATGAGTTTTTGAATATGGCTAATCGATTAAGTTTATCATTATGATAATCGATCAATCACTATAAGTAACTGGTAACTTCTACTTAAACTTAGCATTATCCATATATGACCTTAGATGTTATCATATATATTTGTTTATGTATATTGCTTTGTTCGTCTAACATGTATTTGTAGAAATGCAATGGACATATGCAATGAAAAAATAATGATGGGCTAAAGACGGCGTTATGTCAGATGATTTCTCTCAACCACCTACGACATCTTCGAAGCTTCGCACTCGGGGTTCCGCTTCCGTCAAGGAAAAATGTATTCAGATTCCCAGATCTGTTTATCGTTGTATAACTGCCGTAAAGGAAAAAATGCGTCTTCAAGTCAGAAGATATTTCAGAAGATTAGCATCATCAAGTGCTCTTGGTCTTTCATAATTATTATTTATTTTATATTTTGTTCATATGAAATTTTTTATATCGAGTTCATAGTTGGCACTAGGATATCAAACCCTTATCTAAACCAGAACCTAGTCCACTTAAAATAGCCCAAAACCTAACTATGAAGATTTTGGAATTAGGGTGACCAAGTTCGGACCGAACTCTGTAAGAACTATGGGAGAACTCTGTGAGAACTCGGGGGGAACTTTGTCGAACTCGGAAGAAACTCTGACCGAACTCGGAACTCGGGCCAAACTCGGTAAGGTTAAAACTATTTAGACTCAGTCTTCCAAAATGATCAGGCTATAACATTTGAATTTTTGAATGTTTGGTATCCGAACTTTTGTCGAACTCGATTTAGAAAATTCCTATAAATAGAGTAGAATTCTATACCATTTTGATCAAGTCATTTCACTCAAAGCTTTCACTTTCAAACCTATTCCAATTTGAGCTATAAACTTTTATATTCCCAAGATCAACTCACAGCTTCTAGTGTCAAGTACGATCTCGGTTAGAAGTCTGTTCGAGTTGTAAAAGCTTCATTAACAAGTTTTTCTTCCTTCGGATCAAAGTTCGTATTATAAGAAGTCAGCGTGCCTTCGGATCAAACCACGTATGTACCCTATTTCATAAATAGTGGATTAATACCGAGCAAGAGTTCTCGGGCCTAGACTAGTCCTCCACGAGGGAAACTAGGATAAAATCTCGGTGTCATCTGATTACTCATTTTACTCTATTTACTTGCAAGCTTAGTTTTATATTTTGCTTATTTATATTATTGTTTGCATAGTTATTTACTGTTTATATATTATTCATTATTTGGTAATTGGTAGCAGCCTTTGCTTAGTAGAATTTTTTTATTGGTAATTATATTCTGCTGCACACACACATACACTCTATTCACCCACTCTAGAGTTGCCTATCAGTCTTCACCCCTTGCACTGGTGGTTTTCTAACCAGATGCCACTCTAGATGCTATGGCGGTATTCATAAAACCTTTTAAATTTTTTACCGTGTCTCATCCTTAAGCAACTATTTCCTCTGGTTTATCTGGATTTATGCAAAGATCGGGAGTGGGCATGAGGAGACTGCCCCAATGGGCTGCTACCTCAGAGGTTTCTTATAGGGAAGAGAAGACTACGTCATCCTCCTTTGAACCCGATGTTGTTGGTAAAGAGCCCGTCGTTGAGGCGAAAGAAGAGTCCATCTTGGACGGGATATCCGGGGAGCTTAACATTTCTTTGGCCAATATTTTAGTTGTCGATCTAGATGCCCTGGGGATTGCTTTGACTATACTGACCGAACAGTAAACCCCGTTGCCCCCTTCGGGTATATTTTTTCACAACTTTACAAGACATGAATCTGGCTTTAGTTCTTTATTCTTTGGGTGAGGTTAATCACAGGTTGCTTTGATTCCACAGGCCCTTCCTCCCCCGTGAAGATGATCAACGTGACAGTGAAGGACGGTATAGAAGAAGAGGAGGAGCATGGACTTCTTAGGACCAGGTCCACGTCCATCCCGTATTCTTTCGGGGCTGAGGCACCTCCCGAGGGACCCGCCCCGATGACCAGTGCAGAGGCGCTCTCTACTGCCGATACATCTGGCGTAGTGGTTGCTCTATCATCTTCTTAAGCAATCACTGGGCGATCTGATGCTGGTGCACCTCCGAGTGTAGAAGCTACGAGGCATCCCGAGGGACCTATTCTTGGTCCTTCGGCAGTGGTGGCTATTGAGCCGTCTTTCCAGGATGCTGTTGGGTAAGTTGATACCGACACGTCTTCGAGTGCCGAAGCTACAAGGCATCTCGGGGAGCCCATTCTTGGTCGTGATGCCTCGTTGGTCGCTATTGCCAGAATGCCTGGCATCCAGACACTTCTTGTGACTATGAAGGACTTGGTCGCAAGCAAAGAAGCTAGTCGCTCCTTAGTTACAGCTTTACCTCCTGGATCGCTGAACCCTGTTGTGCCAGCTGCTGCGTTGGTAACAACTTCTTCTGTTATGCCTTCTCCGTCCACTCTTGAGAAAATTGACGAAACTGTAGGAATCCCATACAAAGCTTTTACATGTTCCTAAAATAATGGGTTTAAAGCTTGTTGGAGCAGAACAAGTCTTTCACCTGGGCTAAGCACTATGCCATGTGTTAAGTTGATATATTGAGGACTATTCCCAGTTTTGAACAGATGGTTGACTTACTGCGACATAAGTTAAAAGAGGTAGAGCAGTGTTTGGCCGAGCTACAACGGGCACAATGAGTGGATATGGCGGTCGTGGTGACTCAGGAGCATGGTTTCCTTTTTAGAGTTTGTAAAACAGGATAAGACCCTCTTTGTGACGGGCGAGGAGGCCCTGAAGCATAACTTCTAGAATATGCAGTTGGAACAGGATAAGTTGAGTGGTCTAAGGGAGGCCTGCCTTACGCAGCAAGATTTTTTGACCCAAGAATTACCTCGTGTGAGAGAGCAGATCAGGCAACTCCAGGTCAAGCTCAACACATTGGAAAGTGACCTTAAGGGAACCTGTTAAGAGTAGAAGGCCATCTATGAACAGTCCGACCGAGTAGCCAAATCTTCTGCTGTTGTTGAGAATAATTTGAAGAATCTGAAAGAGAAGCACGAGGCTTATGCTCATTTTAAAGAGCCTACTGCTATAGCTCGAGAGGTCGAGCACCGGACGAGAGTGCTTGTAGACACTGTTACTGCCAGGCTTCGAGGGCGAATAGAAGAGTTGTGTACCGATGCATAGCATCAGTAGTCTTGCTTTGTTTTGATCGGGGCATTAGCGGACCTTCAATGTTGTTTGCTATTTGTTTCCTTTATGAAAAAGAAATAATTTTTTCCTTTTTGTCGCAATTATATGTGAACTTGGATATTGTGTTAGAGGTAATGTGAACGTAACACAACATCGTAGTTGCCTGGGACATCCTATTAGGGATATTTTAGCAGACCTATTATTTATTGCACACTGGAGTATAAATAATAGGTTCGAGAAAAAGCCCTATCAGAGGTGATATGGACATGATACTTTTTGTAGGCTTATCATCCCTGACATACTTAAAATTAAGTACAGATCATAAGTTAAGATGACAGCGACCATCAGAGGTATTATGGATGTAATAGTCGATAGTCAATAAGGGATGTTTGCTCAGAGGAAAACATAGAGTTCCCCTATAAGAATCCTATTCAGGGGTTATGTGAACATGATAAGTTTTTAACTCTTCGGGAACAGAGAAAACAAAGTAGAGGTGATGTGGATATATTGTTTTCTTTAACAGATTTTACTCTTCTGGGGAGAATGTCAGGACCATAGCTCAGAGGTAGTACGAACGTGAACTAGTGCCCACGAAAACTAAGTTTTTAGTGGTCCATACGAGAGTGTGTCGATGGAACTAAGGACCCTCCACTAGGGAGCTTTTGAGGATCTATTATCTATTGCATATTCAGGAGTCCTGAGTATAGATAATAGCTTTAAAATAAATTGTGGGGGATAAAGATCGTGTTGTATATATACACTTTCTGGGGATGAACAAAAAATATTAAATGATGTACATCTTAATCGCCCTGTTGGGGATATGGGGAGTACAAGCCTAGCTTAGACATAGTACCTTTTTAGGATCTTTCCGTTGATCGGCATCATCAACAAGTCTCCATTAGGTTTTTTAAGCCGGTATACGTCGTTAAAATATAATGATTCCACAAAAAAGGGGGGGGGGGTTCCCATTTGGCTTGGAACTTCTCGGCCATCTTGTGCATCATGACCATCGGTCTTCTCACTGCTAAGACGAGGTCACCCACTTTGAATGCTCTTTCCTTGATTTATTTGTTGAAATCACCAGAGAGGAGTGCTTGGTATAACTCAATGCGTTGTTGAGCTAAGATGCATTTCTCGTCAAGCGATTCCAACTCCTGTAGTCATTGGCGGTGGTTGTCATCGACTGTCAACTGGCTGGAGAGGGCCACCCGAAGCGAGGGGTTTTGGACCTCCAAAGGAAGTACTGCATAGCTTCCGTAGACTAGGAAGAATGACGTACTGCCAGTTGGGGTTCAGACTATTGTAAGTTAGGCCCAGAGACATTCCCCTAGTTTCTCGTTCCAATCACGTTGATTAGACGAAATGAGCTTCTTTATTAGCTTTTTGATGGTCTTATTGAATGCTTTCGCTAATCCGTTTGTTGCTGGATTATATGCTGTTGAAGATATGTTCTAAATTTAATTTTTATCACAAAATAGGTAAAAAGAATAGCATAAAAATTGTGGACTGTTGTCGTGAATAATCCTTTGAGGTAGTCTGAAATGGTATATGATGTGATATTTACAATGATAATCATATTGGATATTTTTACTTCGGCGAGTGGTACGGCTTCTTCCAACTTGGAGAAGAAGTTAGTTGTGACGTGAATGAACCGATTCCCTTTCGATGATGGTGGGCTAATCGGTCCAAGGATGTCCATTTCCTACGCTTCAAACGACCAAGACACCACAATTGGGTGCAAGAATTCTGAAGGTTGGTGGATGAAGTCCACATGGATTCGACATATCCTGCATATCCTTGTATAGTTGACGGTATCTGCTACCATCGTTGGCCACTATAGCCCATTCACTGGAGACGACCTTCCAGCTTAGGACCGGATTGGTGTGCACCGAGCTTTTTACACAAAAATTGAACCCGAGGACCCAGAAAAGACTTCGTGAAGATATCAGCTATCTGATCACTGGTCCTCACGTGATAAAATTTTATTATTCCCTTTTGATACTCATCACGGGCAAAGTCGATGTCAATTTTAATATGCTTCATCCTTTTACGAAACAAAGGATTGGTAGAAATATGAATAGCAGACTGGTTATCGCACGACATATCTACTGCTTTAGATCCTGCTTCTTTACCCAGTTCTTTTAGTAGATGCTTTAGATATAGTACCTCTGTTGTGCTATGAGAAATAGCTCGATATTTAGCTTCAGAACTTGATCGTGCGATCATACTTTGCTTCTTACTTTTTTACGATACTAAATTTTTGCCAATAAATACTGAGTAACCAGATGTAGATTGTCTATCCGTCAGGCTTGCACCCCAGTCAACATCAGTAAAGTACTAAACATTTATATATCCCTGATTTTCTATGTGAATTTATTTTTTAGGATTCTGGACTAGATAGCGCAGAATTCTGAGAGCTCCCTGCCAATGTGGAATCGTAGAGAAGACATAAATCAACTCATGACACTGACATCAAAGAAAATATCTGGATGAGTTATAACTACCAAGTAGTTGAGTTTTCCAACCACTCGACAATATTTATCCGGATTAGTCAGTATTCCCTCGTCGAGAAGTAACTTTTCTCCTGGGTCTATTAAAAATGTTGCTCCCTTAGCTTGCATCATTCCTACATCATTTAGGATGTCTAGAACATAGTTTCTTTGAGACATGACAATATGCCTCTTTCTCGTATGACTTTAACACCCAAGAAATAATTCAACGATCCTATATCTTTGGTCAAAAATCGTTCTCCTACAAAAAAATTTAGTCCTGCAATGCCCTGACTGTCGTCTCATGTGATCACAATAGAATCGACATAGAATCAAGTAGTATCCTTCCAGTTGATATTGGTTGGCAAAGTACTACATGATCCTTCTTCGATTGACACATGCAAAACTGAGTAACAATATAAGTAAATTGACCAAACCATGCATGAAGTGATTATTTGAGACTATAAATAGCCTTCCTCAGATGACACACTATACCCTCCCTTGCAACAAATCTGGGAGGTTGTACCACATACACTTCTTCGTCAAGATTTTTGTGGAGAAATGCATTCTTGATATCTAGCTGAAGTAATAGCCACTCATAGCAAACGGCTAAGGCCAAGAGTACGCGTACAAAGGTCATCCTGGTAACTAAGAAGTGTATGTGAATATCGGTCTCATCTAGTGTCTCCAAATAATCCTCACCATCGGTCTGCGAATATCATTTAGCCACTAGATGAGCCTTTAGTCGATCAAGAGTGCCATTCAATTTTACTTTGATCATGAACACCTATTTACAACCTACTGCAAGTTTACCAGGCAGCAAGTCTACAAAGTCCTAAGTACGGTTATTCTGAAGCACTTTTATCTCCTCTTCCATAGCAGTACGCCAACCAGGATATTTAAGACCCTCCTCTGTAGAATTGGGAATCTGAATCCTATCAATAGTACCTATCAAGGACTGAGTGTGGCTCGCAAACCCTTTACAGTTTTCAACATACAAGGTATGATCATGATAGGAACGACGAGGTCGAGCTGGTAGAACAGGCGGAGGCGAATCAGTAGAGCTAGAGGAGGAGGATGGATCTATGACCATAGTTATTATCTGCGATGCTCGTGCGGGTGATGGTGGTGCTGACTGAACTGGTATCTGCGAACCATCAGACCGGGATACTGGCTTAGTACGGGAGGGCATCCTTACGAGAAGCTATTTTGTTTGAAGAAAAAAAAGTAAAAAATCCTCTTCTGGGTAGACTTGGGGCACAGGACCCGTAGTTTATGAAAGTGGAGAAAACTCGGTTTCAACAAAGGTAACATCATGAGAGAAAATATCTCTTTAGGGTAGAAAAAAAATAACGGTACCCCTTCTAATCTTTAGGATACCCACAGAAAACATATTGGATTGCCTTATGATCTAATTTAGAAAGGGGTTGGTCGGGTATCCCAAACATAACATATGCTACCAAAGATTTTAAAAGGTAGAGGAAATGGCTCTCGTTCGAAAAATAATCGAGAAAATGGAGTAGCATAATTAAAAACTGATGATGGCATATAATTAATAAGATAGCATATTTTAAGTACCGCATCCGACCAAATTTTTTTGGGAGTACGTGCTTGAAATATAAGAGCATGTGTTGTTTCCAAGGGAGGGCAATTCTTGCGTTTGGCAATACCATTATGTTATGGTGTATAAGAATATGAGATTTGGTGGATGATAACATATCAAGACAGATATGAATGGAACACTCGAGACATATACTCACGACCATTATCACTTCGAAGGCATTTAATCAGAACACCAAATTATCTTTTGATTTTCGCATAAAAATTATACCAAATTTTAAATAGTTCGAAGCAATTTTTTATCAGATAGACAAAAGTGACATGTGAGTAATCATAAAAAATATAACAAAGTACTTGAAACCCATCATCGAGTCAACTGGACATGGCCCCTATATATCAGAATGCATCAACTCGAAAGGATCAGATGCAAATTTATTTTGACTCACTAGTTAGGAAATCTGATGAAGTTTAGTCAGACTACATGGCTTACAATAAAAAGAAATGGGAATATCTAAAGATGGGTAGATGGTACGTCAAGTAGGTAGCCTCCATCCACATGTCCCCTACCAACAATCTTTCCAGTCTTAAGGTCCTGAAGAACACAACCATCCAGAAAAAATATTATCGAGCAATGCATGTCGCGAGTAATCTGACTAATAAAAAGTAAATTGAACAGGTTGCCAGGTGTATGTAATAAGAAATTGAGTGACAGTCCGGAAGATAGACGGGCACTTCCACGTCTAAAGACAATTAGTGAACCACCATTGGAAAAAGTAATATCAAAAACACATCCCATGATATATAAATTTATATCATACCTGCATCGCCAGTCATGTGAGCTGAGGCACTAGAGTCAATCATCCACTGCTTCGATATCCCCACACATGCCGCAGAGTACCTGGTTGTGGATCCAAATGTGGATGCTTTACCTTAACGTTGAGATTGAAACTCAAGAAAATCTATATATGACTCTGGAGTCATCTGGACAGATCAAATGCCATCATTAGGAGCGTCCGTTGTAACATTGGCGACATAAGCTTTAAGATACTGCCATTAGAAATAGCCATGCTGACAACAGTTATAGCATGTCCATGGTCTTCCTCCATTATGACAACTATTACCTCATCCCCCATTACGACCTGCATTATGGCCACCATGTCGTCCACCACGACCACTACGAAATCCATAACGAGCCGCACCAAGAGCAGATTGGTCTACAAGAGCAACACCTGGAGTGGTATCAATAACTTTTGCTTCCCGAAGAACTCGATAGTGGGCCTTCATCAGAGATGGAACATCAGATCCAACAAGGATCTGAGAGCGAGCAGAGTCTGTATCAGGATGAAGATATGCAAGATATGCCATAACATGATGTCACGACCCGCACCCAGAATAAGGGCAAGAGTAGTGATTAACGCCCAGCCTATATTACAATATCGGCGATAGTACGCTATCGGGGTCAACTATACTCTCTAAATATCTCATACAATATATATATATATATGGTACCTATCAATGTCATCTCAACTCTCAACAAGGAACAATATAGTATATGATAATGGTAAACAATACTCAATTACAAAGTAAAACTAAAAGAGGATGGAAGCATGATATGGAATAAAAAAGAAAATAAGAGCCACAATAACATCCATAAGTCCAAAATAATATATACAAGCCATGAGTCTAGAATGATACTAATATAATATCTAAAAATATATAACTAATCCTCCTGAGACACTAGCACTAAGTTCTCCTGCTCTAGGGGAGAATCCTCTAATGGCTCAACGTCTTGTGGCCCGTAATACGTGGAATACTGATCCACAAGCCAATCATCTAAAAAATATATCCAGTTTGGATTAGAAGGAAGTATATACCTCTAAAAATAGTTCCAAATACATAATAGAGCATATATAACAGATAATAGAAAAGAATACAAGATAACTAGCCATAAAAATGGAATGTACTAGAGTGAACAGGTAATGTATTGGAATCAAGAAAAGACAATATGAATAACTGTAAGTAATGAAAATAGATAAAACTAGCTACTGTTCCATAGAGTACAAGTTTATTATATGATCGGTTAGGGTTGAACACGAATAAAATATGATAACTCGACTATACGTGTGATATGTAATCAACATATATACGAATACACTTGGGCTTGATCACATAACCAACTCCTACTCTCATATTCCCAACCAATACTTATGGATCCAATTACGACACATTACGAACACGAATATAGGCACACTGAACACCAGCGGTGTGTGAACACGAAGTACACGATAATCAATACCCGATACACACGATAAAATACATATGAAGGAGTACTCGTTGAACACGATAGGAGATAAGATCTCCTGACAGGATCTACATAGTACCAGTCCGTGTAACCACTGTGTCAGAATCAAGTATACAGTTATAGAACATGTGATATATATACCATTATGAAATAAAAACTAACAGAGAGATGTACTCGCCTGAGGTCTTGAGCAAATGACACAAAATGGTGTCCGAACTGGTATCACACAGACCTATATATAAAATATCATGTCATTGGGTGTAATGAAAGGATAAACAAGTTTAAAAGAGTTAAAATATTTCTAGGTCATTTTTAGGTCACTATAGTCAAACTAGGTCAAACTACCTAAAATGTTGACTTTTAGGATCAAAATAGTCAACTCTAGTCAAAACTAGGTTATATCTAGATTTCTAGGTTCATAACTTGAGGATACTAGTTATCTAGCTATTGTACTAAGTATCTATATCTATAACTTATGAATATACTAGTACTATTTAGTATCTAATATTACCTTAGTTATAATTACTTTACCATATCTTAATAGCTTAAAACCTTAGCTTCAAGGTATCATGATACCTTAACCCGTATCATGACATCTACCCAATATCCTAATTATAACTCTAATACCTTAGTATAACCCATTTTACCTTGGTATCAACCTATTACCCCTTTACTTAATACTTTAGTTAACTATTTAGTATTTCCTTAGTGTTCCTAATACCTTAACTATGAGTTTATTACTTTGACTAATAAACACACTAATACTTAACTAATATCCAATACTTAGCCCCATACTTTGATAATCTCTCCAATTATCTAATACCTTAAATAGGTATCCATATCAACTATCATTACTTGATATCTTAGACACTAACTAAGATACCCTATCTATATATTAACTACTCCACTTCTCAAGAACACATGGACACTAGCTATACACGTGTCACAATGTATCACAACATCACTAATACACCCAAGGCACCCTCAAATCCATACTGAACCATGCTCTAATTTGCTGAGGTCAGTACACAAGCTCATATGTAGTGTCTAACCTGACCCCCCCGCCCAAATATATTGCACCCTACCTGCTGCCTTGAGCAATAAGTAGTGTTGCCGTTGCTTCATCATTTGCTCCCCTCTAAATAACTGCCTAAAACAGCAGCAGTTATCACAAAATTCTTCCCGATCATAACTCGCGAGTAGCAGCTACTACTCATCCCAAGCCTTCACACCAACTACAAAAATACTCCTTCACCATACACACACAATGATACCTCTCATATCTGCTACTCATTAGCTCGATACCACTTCAACCAACTGCACATTGCCAAACTGTCATATGATATTTCCATTAGCTCCCTACTGAGCACACCCAAGTGCAACACGCAACACCTATAGAAACACACAATACCTAGATGTTACACCCGATCACCCCACATATCTGAAACCTCTCCCTCACTCACATACATTACCCAACTCAAGCACTGCTGTTCAATTGCTTTCCCTGCAGACAAACATCCTCTAACACTCCTCCACTAAACCACATTGTTACACACCTACTCGAGCACAAACACTTCTCTCACTCACTGATCACTGAACACTAAGCACCCACAAATACACACACAGGTACACCCTAGAACACTGACACACGAACTTAGTAAAATAAACTACATCAATTGGTACTGCTCAATGGTTGAGCTCGACACCACCACTAAAACACAAAAGCCACACAGTCACCTGATATTCCTCTCACCACACATGCACATCTATGACTAAATATGCATATAACATTCATATCAAGCTTATACTCATATGATATATATATATATATATATATATATATATATATATATATATATATATATATATATATATATATATATATATATATATATATATATATATATATATATATATATATTCAAGACATAAAATCAAACACCTATAGTAAGCATTTAGGAGAGTCATGCTACATACCCGATCAATTGTCCAAATCTCCCAATTCTCTATGATATATAATCCTATATATCGAATACATTATTATACAACCAATGTAACTTGCTAGAATAAGAATTAGAGAGTAATTACATAAAACACCCTAAATAGAACTCTGTATCATACGGTATCATACCGTATCGTGATACGGCCTACACGTATCCATTTGTGGACACGTACCTAGTCCCATAATCTCGATCTTAATCTAATTAGATTTAATTGGTCTCATGATACACAATTGATGTGTTAATCTCATAATTCTCTCAAACCACATACAAAAACCTATGTAGAAATCTCTATACACAATCAATTGGCCTCAAACTTGCTCCTAATGGTAGCCCTATGCCATGTGGTGATTCCTAAGGATCAAATGCATGATTTAGAAGCTACGATAAAGAGAAATTCAGAAATTATCAATTGGAAGATGGATTTCCAATGAAAACTCGAGTGGACATGATCCAGACACGAGCTCTCTACCAATGTTCCTCCTTCTTGTGCTCCTTGCTTCTTCAAGCTCCAAAGCCCTTCTAATAGTGAAAGTGAGTGGAAAATAAAAATGAATTAATGGTGAATTGATGGAGGAATGGGAGAATTGGGATATATGAATTGGTGATCATAAAATAAAGGAGTAAATAAAGAGGAAAGAGAGAGAAGACCTCCCTATAGGGTCGGTCACTTCCCCCTTCTCCAAGCAACCTTGTATTGTCCAATTTGCCCCCCAAAATTTATTATGAAGAATAATTAATGAGGGCTAAAATGGGGAGTCTCTATACTAATGCAAATTTGTCTAAACTCCTTAATTAATTAGAGAAAAAGGGTTTAATGGGCCTAGTCCATGATGGACTCACTAGTTGTCATGACAAGTTTAATTGGGTTCATAAGTGTCAAGTCCAATTAACTAAGCTAGCCTTCTAATTAAAAATAAATAATACAAAGCATCAAATAATGATATAGCACACTAAATAATATTTAATTCCTAAACATAAAATAACTAGGCCAAATTACTAAATGACCCTTATTTGGAAAAGTTAGGGTTACAATCCTACCCACCTTAGAAAGTTTTTGTCCTCAAAATTTAAGAAAGAAACTATCTACAAAAAGCAATCACAATAAGCAAGAAAGAATTTTTTCTCATATCTCAAACATATAAGGATATCGCTCGCGCATCTTGGCCTTTTGCTCCCAGATAGACTCTCCTGGCAAGTGATGCCTCAACGCGACGTGTACCAAATGAATCGTCTATTTTTGCAGCCCCTTCTCCCTGTGGTCCAGAATCTCCACGGGCTTTTTTGGGTAGCTAAGAGTAGGACCAACCTCGATCTCTGAGTAATCCAATACATAGCTAGGATCTGCCATGTACCATCTCAGCTACGAAACATGGAACACGTTATGCACTCCTTCTAATGCAGGCGGTAAGTCTAGTTTGTAGGCCACTGCACCGACCCTCTCAAGAACACCGAAGGGTCTGATATACCGTGGGCTAAGCTTCCTGCCTCCCCCAAAGCGAATCGTACCTCGTGTCGGAGAAATCCTCAAAAACAACAGATCATCAACCTAGATCAAAATACAGCCTTAGCACTCTATCTAAAATAAGGCAAATATAAGCAACACAAACAAAATTGATACCTCAAAATCCAAAGGTCTCTGGTGGCTATCAGCCTAATGTCGATGTCTGTCCTGCACTACTCAAAGTCTTTCTCTGATAAGCTTCTCCTTCTCAACTGCATTCACAATCATCTATTGTCCCAATAAGGCTCTTTCACCAACATCATCCCAAGATAATGGAGTACGATATCTCTGTCCATATAATACCTCAAATAGTGACATCTCGGTACTGGCCTGGTAGCTGCTATTATAAGCAAACTCTACCAAGTGAAGGTGATCCTCCTAAGAGCCTCTGAAATCCAAAACATGAGTGTGTAGCATATCCTCGAGAGTCTGGATAGTCCTCTCCAACTGTCCGTTAGTCTGGGGATGGTATGCGATACTAAACTTGAGCTGGGTGCCCAAGCTAGCCTATAAACTCCTCAAGAAGTAGGACGTGAATCGACTATCCCGATCCGAGATAATGCTCACTGGAACTTTATGCAATTGACTATTTGCCCTACATACATCTCTGTGAGCTTCTCTGTAGACGTACAAACTTTGATCGACAGAAAGTTGTCCGATTTGGTCAACATGTCGACGATGACCTAAATCGCGTCTTTCTCTCATAGAGAACGCGGAAGCCCCGAAACAAAGTCCATCATCACATGCTCCCATTGTAAGCATGCAAGTCAAAAACAATGCCCAGCTTATGCCGCATAATTGGTGGTAGAATACTGTCTGGGTAATCTATCTAGCAATCTAAAGAACCACCAACACAACAATATACTCAATCACAAATCTAAGATAGAACGAGCACGAATATGATAAAGAATAGAAATAGTCACATACAACTCATGAGTCTAAAATAATACACCAATGAGTCTGAAAGAATACTAACAAATAAGTTGGAGACAAATCCAGTACAAGAATACTAAGAAGCTACTAAACTTTGGTTATATGTCTTAGTTGGGATAAGTCCCTCCTGAACCAGGGTCTCTGACTCTAAACCCACAACATCTTGAGGTCCATAATGTGTAGGATACCAGTCCTGAGTGTCATCTGAGAAAAATATATCCAGTCAGAAAAGGAGCAGAGTACATCTCCAACAGTAGTTCTAATCAACGATAAAAACTATGTAACAGTAAATAGATATGAATATACAAGATGCACAATAGATACGAGAGATATATACAATAAGAAAATACTAGAATAAATACAATAATGATCAATATATCAATGAACAAGAATACTAATAACTAAGTATATAAGTACTAGCTTTAACATGTGATCGGCTTGGGAACATGATACAAGATATATGGCCTGGCTAATCATATGTGTGGTGTATGATTAACACTATTCCATGCAAGACTTGATACAAGGAGGGTATGATCACATATCTACACTAAAATACTCTCCACCCTCGATTGGTATAATAGATCCAACCATGGTAGGCTATGGCACAGGATTCCCCAAGAAGATAGCTAGTCTATCCGAGAATCAGTGTCTGTACATGTACAAGATAATCAATGAAACAAGGCTTGCACAAGATACATCATATACCAAGAAATAACATCTCATGACGATATCCGGATATACCAATTCGTGTAACCATCGTGTCAAGAGAACAAGGATATCTACACTAGATACAATGAACATCGAGGATATCATAAATAAAAAACTATCAGAGAATGTACTCGCTTGAAGTCCAAAGAATAGTCTCATCGATGTCCGATATGGTGCCTCAAAGACCTAGATATGGAATACAACATCAATACAAGGTTCCAAAAAGAAAATAAGTTAAACTAGTCAACTTCTAGGTCAACAAGTCAACTCTAAGTCAAAAGTCAAACTAAGGTCAAACTATGGTCAACTACCCATTTCTAGGTTGCACAAGTCTAACACAAAGATATTGGGTTCAAATACTAAAGTCTAGGTCACCAAACCAATATCTTAAATACTAGGATACCGTATCTCCGGATACGTAAATCAATAGGTAAAATAATACATATATAAGTCAAACAATTATTAATAATATAAAATCCTAATCACAAACATTAAATAGATACCTTGGTTTTGAACCAACTAGGTATCACAACGTTAACTCATAATCTTGATACCCAAATCCAATACCTTGGGTATCCCCAATTACCTTGGTACTTACCTTGGTATCACAAGGTAATACCCTAAAACTTGTTTATACTAACTACCCGTAATTATATACATGCTATACTAATTATTATACATATAGTATACCATAAATACTATTAGCAATTTAGGAATATATTTACATATATATTAATTACCATATATATATATATATATATATACATATATATATATATATATATATATATATAAATATATTTACATATATATTAATTACCATATATATATATACATATATATATATATATATATATATATATATATATATACATATATATATATATATACATATATATATATATATATATATATATATATATACATATATATATATATATACATATATATATATATATATACATATACATATATATATATACATATACATATATATATATACATATATATATATATATATACATATATATATATATATATATATATATCTAATAATAGGAAATCTGCCAAACTGTCACTAATGACCGCTGCTGACTGTCGCTGAAGCCACTGATACTCTGATACTCTGCTATTTTAGCGACGGTTCTGCTGCCGTTGCTAAACTGCTGTCGCTGCTGCTGCTGTATGCTATTGTTGTTGCTGCTGCTTTGTTGCTACGCTGCTGCTGTTGCCATTGCTGCTGTCGCTGCTGCTGCTGTATGATATTGCGGCTGCTGCTTTATAGCTACACTGCTGGCGTCGCCTTTGCTTTTGTCGCTATAAACAATATATATACCTATGAAATTATATGAAATTACTACATATATAATATAACATGAAATTACTATAGAATAATATGTATACATGTCATTACTACATATGAATATACATACACCCATACATATATACTAATATATATATGTATATAACTACACATACATGTATATGTATATATAACTATATAATAATATGTATACATGTATTATATAAGTATATACATATAATACAACAACTTATATATATATAAAAATACATAATACATAACCACAACATATATACACTATAATATATATATACATATACTACACTATTAAATAGTTCATACATATGTAGAATAATAGCTACATACAATATACATAAATATATAATTAGATATATAGATCTATGATATTTAATACATAAATATATGTAACAACAATAGATAACAATAATTATATATACATATATATAATTATACTTCACTATGAATAAGAACATAAAAGAAATAGATCTACCATTAAATTGCACATCTCATGGAACGTATTACTTCGTATCCCACTAGATCTAGGATACACATGCGACACGAGTCTACCACAAATCTAAACGTACCCCGAAGGACACAAACAAGTCATATATATTATTTATGAACAATACGAAGAGTCAATTACAAATCTATGTGTCCGTGTCAAAATATGACATGCTCAAAGTCCCGTGTCGGAGGGAAAACCCCTAAATCAAAACGTATCACCAAATTGATAGGATATGACCTACACGTACCTAATTGTGGACACGACACTAGCCCCAAACACAAGCACATGCCAAATTGATCTATAGGACCAATTGACACACACAACAAATGTCAATCTCGGAATTCCCCCAAAATTGACACAAAAAATACTATAACTTTCTCAATAGGCCTCCTATGAACACAAAATCAAATCCTATGGGTAGCCTATACATATGGGTTGATTTTCCATGGTTAAATCTCAGATTTAGAACCTAAATTAAGGGGAAAAACTGAATTGTATCTATTGGGAGATAGATTCCCAATGCAACCTCTAAATATGATAAAATTGGCCTCCAACTTGTAGATCATTGCTTCTCTTTGTAGATCCTTGCTTCCTCCTTCTAGATCCTTCCTCCACTAGACTCCAATGGTGATTTGTGTAGGAATTGGGATGAATTTGAATTTTGGTAGAAAAATGAAGTGGAAATGAAGGAATTTGGTTGAGAGAATTTCTAGATCTAGTTTCCGAATGAAAAGAGGAGAGAGAATAATTTCCCCCCTCTCTATATAGGCCGGCCCCCCTTTTTCCTTCCTCAAGCTACTATGAATTGTCCAATATACCCTTTGGGGCCTCTCATGAAGAAATAATTAAGGAGGGAAGCTTCTAGCCTAATGGTTTAATTAATTTAATCCATCTCCTAATCAATGGGCTTTCTAAATGGGCTAAATTCTATCAATTAATTCATGCTGGTCCATGAGTCTAAACTAAACTAGTTAGGTCTACTAACATAAGTCCAAAATAAATAACTAACATCTAACAATAATTAAATAATACAACAAATAATTATTTATCATGTACAATATTTAATTAAATATAAAATTACAAAAATACCCTTTCCTAGAAAATATGGTAGTGACAAGTCTACCCTCCTTAAAATAATTTCGTCCTTGAAATTCAAAGACGAAAACTACCCCCCAAAATACAGAACATAACAAAAGAACAGAACTAAAGAATATAACTAACTATAAAAGAACATACCATAGCTAGGAAAGAACATACCTCAAAGCACAAACAAATATGGATAGCGCTATCGCATTTCATCCTCTCTCTCCCAGGTAGACTCCCCCGTAGAGTGATGCCTCCATGCGACGCGCACCAAAGGAATAGTTTGGTTCCTCAGTACCTTCTCTCTCCGATCCCGAATCTCAATTGGCTGCTCTGGATAGCTAAGAGTAGGGCCCACCTCTATCTCCGAGTGACCCAATACATAACTAGGATCTGCCACGTACCGTCTTAACTGTGACATGTGAAACACGTTGTGCACTTCCAATGTAGGTGGCAAGTCTAGTCTATAAGCAACTGCACCGATCCTCTCTAGAATAGTAAAAGGTCTGATGAATCACGGACTAAGCTTCCCGCCTCCACTGAAGCGAATCGTGCCTCGTGTCGGAGAAATTCTCAGAAATACCAAACCACCCACCTAGAACAAAATACTACCTTAAGAACTTAATCTATAACAAACAACCAATAACAAGCATAAAGCAAAAATCTAAACTATACCTCGAACTCCAAAGGTCTCCGGTGGCTATCAGCCCAATGCCGCTGTCTGACCTGTGCCACACGAAGTCTGTCTCTGATCAACTGAACCTTCTTCGTTGCATCCACAACCATCTCTGGCCCAAGCAAAACTCTCTCTCCAACATCGTCCCAAGACAAGGGAGTACGACAGCTCCGACCGTACATAGCTTCAAAAGGTGACATCTCTATACTAGCCTGGTAGCTGTTGTTATAAGCAAACTCTACTAAATGGAGATGGTCCTCCCAAGAACCCCCTAAATCTAGTACACAAGTGAGCAATATATCCTCGAGAGTCTGAATAGTCCTCTCTGACTGTCCATCTGTCTGGGGATGATATGCAGTACTGAACTTGAGCTGAGTGCCCAAACTCTCCTGCAAACTCCTCTAGAAATAAGAAGTGACCCGATCTGAGACTATGCTGACGGGAACTCCATGTATCCTAACGATCTGCCTCACATATATCTCTGCCAGCTTCTCCGTAGACAAACCCACGAAAGGCAAAAAGTGGGCCGACTTGGTCAACCTATCAATGATGACCCAAATCGCATCTTTTTCTCCTGAAGATCGTGGAAGTTCGGACATAAAATCCATAGTAATGTGCTCCCACTTCCACTCTAGAATGGGTAATAGCTGAAGTAAACCTCCTGGCCTCTGTCTCTCGGCTTTCACCTGCTGGCATACTAAGTATCTTGATATAAACTGTGCCACTTTCCTCTTCATGCCATACCACCACACTCTCTCTCGCATATCCTGATATATCTTGTTGGCACCTGGAAGCATAGAATACTGAGAGCAATTCGCTTCCTGCAATACCTCTTCACGCAGCTCCCCATTAGGCACACACAACCTAACTCCATGTCTCAAAGATCCATCCTCAGCAATGGTAAAATCATCTTCCAATCCTGCTCTCACCTGAGCTCTGATGCTCATCAGAGATACATCCTCATACTGTGCTGCTTTGATCCTGTCCATCAAATCTGAATGTATCTGCAATCCCCACATCTGCATAGCACAACCAGGAACTATCACATCGATGCCCAAGCTCTCCAAGTCCTCCAGTAAATATCGATCCTGCGTCAAGAATATAGCTATCGGATACCTGCTCAAGGCATCGACAACTACATTAGCTTTTCCAGGATGATATTGCAAAGATATATCAAAATCCTTCATCAGTTCCAACCACCAACACTACCTCATGTTCAACTTCTTCTACGTGATAACGTACTTCAGGCTCTTGTGGTCTGTGAAGATCTCTACACGCTCTCCGTACAAATAATATTTCTACAACTTTAAGGTAAAAATGACTGTTGCCAACTCCAAATCATGGGTAGGATAGTTCTTTTCATGAGGACGTAATTGCCTGGATGAATAGGCAATCACTTTCCCATTCTGTTGAAGAACACAACCCAAATATTTCTCCGATGCATCACTATAAATAGTGAAACCTCCAGACCCTGATGGCAACGTCAAAATAGGAGCAGACGTCAACCTCTTCTTCAACTCCTCAAAATAAATCTGGCACCGTCCAAACACACTCTACATCCTTCCTGGTGAGTCTGGTCATCGGCTCGGCAATCCTCGAAAAATCTTGCACAAACTTCTTGTTGTAGCCTGCCAATCCCAAGAAACTCTTGATCTCTGCTACCAAACTCGGGGTCTTCCAAGATTCCACTGCTACGATCTTCTTCGGATCCACTGAAATACCATCATCAGTCACAACATGCCCCAAGAATTCTACCTTGTCTAGAAAAAACTCACACTTGGACAACTTCTCATATATCTTCTCTTTCCTCAGCATATCCAACATAATCCTCAAATGCTCTTCATGCTCCTCCGGTGTCTTCGAGTATGTGAGTATGTCGTCGATGAACACCACCACGAACATGTTAAGGTACTGATGGAATACCTTGTTCACAAAGTTCATAAATACCGTTGGTGCATTAGTCAACCCAAACGACATCACCGTAAACTCGTACTGACCATACCGAGTTCTAAAAGTAGTCCTTGGTATGTCCACCAGCTTCACCTTCACCTGATGGTAGCCTGATCTCAAATCTATCTAAGAAAACACCTTCGCACCACTCAACTGATCAAACAGATCATCAATCCGTGGCAAAGGATACTTATTCTTGATAGTGAGATTATTCAATATTCTGTAATCGATGCACATGCGCACCGATCTATCCTTATTCGGTACAAATAATACCGGGGCTCCCCACGGTGAAGAACTCGATCTGTAAACCCCTTATCATGCAATTCGTCCACCTGCTTCTTCATCTCGACCAGCTCGATGTTGTTTACTCTATAGACATATTACAAAATTGGTTCTACACCTGGCACCAAGTCTATAGAGAATTCATCATCTTGATCTGGCAGCAACCCTGGCAATTCCTCAGGAAACACATCAAAGAACTCTGCAATCAACGGATGCGGCAAATCCTGGTCTTCACTATAGCTCCACAAATAATGCCTTCTTCCTGCTCCGTAGCTCCTCTAGCAAACTCGAACTCTGGCTCTCTTGGCGGACCAAAAAAAACTCTACCTTATCTACAATCTATGCTACACGGTGCCTACTCAACCAATCCATCCCGAGTACAATATCGTAGCTCGGAAGTGGCATTACAAGTAGACATGCACTCAACTCCCGGCCTGCTAGAGTAACTCTTTAAACCTTACAAATATCATTAACCAGGATAATGCCTCCCCCGGTCATGATCTTGCAAGTCCTTAGCAAAGACTCAACTACCAAACCATGCTTCAGAGCAAAAGAAATAGATACAAAACTATGGGAAGCACCACTATCAAACAAAGTTAAAGCTGAAATGGAATCAAGAAGAATATAACCTGCGATGACATCTCTGGTGGGTTCGTCCTCCTCGACGGTCAAAGCAAATGCTCGTCCCTGACGTGTACCTCACTGCTGCTGATGCTGGACATAACGCTGTTGCTGTGTCAGAAGCGGTCCCCTCGGCTGTACAGCAGGTAGTCTCGCCTGTGTCCTCGGAGCTGAAGGTACTCCCTGAACTGCACGACGAGAAGTAGAAGGACACTCCCTCAGCTGATACCCTTTAGTACCACAATACAAACAAACTCCTAGCCTCCTCCTGCAAACTTCCCATATATGGTCGGGCTTCTTGCAGTAGTGGCAAAAAGTTTGCTGTAACTGTCTCTGCTATTGTGGTACCTGATAAAAAGGTGCCTTAGCTGGATTCTGGTGCTGTTGTGGCTGCTGGAAAATTCTGGACTGGAAATAAGGATATTTGGCAGATATTGTACTGCTGTTGGCCCCCAGAAAAGAATTACGGTCTCTCTTAGGCTTCAAAACCAACTCCCGCTCAACCTTGCGTGCCTCCACAAGTATCTCCGAGTATGTCTCATAATAAGACGGAATAAGGATCTTCACTTCCCAGTTTAGACCCTTACGAAAACGAATAGCCCGAACCTCCGGCTCCCTCACCAAATACTCTTCAAACCAGCTCAACCTGTCGAACTCCGCAGCGTACTCCTCCACAGACATGCTCCCCTGAATGAGACTCTCAAACTGCCTCCCCAAGTCTAGCCTGTCTATCCGGGAGAAAAACTTTTTCTTGAAGAGGTCCTTGAATACCTCCTAAGACTGTCCCGAGTCAACAAGAATCAGCTCATTCCTGAACCAAGTGCGAGCGACGTTGAAAAGTTAAAGTCCTACCACCTCAACCTTCAGATCCTCAGAAAGACAGGATACCCTCATAAGAAACTCAATGTCATCAAGTCAATCATCAGCATAGACGATGCCCTCCGTCCCCTTGAAGACCTTAGGCTCCAGCTTCTTGAAGTCCTGAATATTGCCTGGCCGAAGCTGAGCAACCTGAGAAGCAACTTGCTGCTGGACCGAAACTCCTCTCTCGACTACTGCACGAGCAAGCTGATGAGCACTCTCTTTGCCCTGTCGTAAAACGTCGATATGCCTCTGATGTGCCTCTGACTGAGCCTTCTGTGCCTCGAGCATCTCACGAAATAGTGTAAACATCTGTGTGGCCTCTGCTGGCACATGAGGTAGAGGTGGAAGCCCCTCAGATACAGCTGGCACAGTCCTCTGAGTAGGTAGTGGACCTTCGAAAGTAGCTGACACTCCAATCACCGGAGAAGTGACAAAGCGAAAGAAAGAATCATCGCAGATCTCTCAGAAGCTGCTCTCCCCTATTATGATCTAGTCTTAGGCGGCATCCTAAGACAAAGCGAAAGAAAGAATCAATATGGCATATGATGTAAGACACTCAAGAAAAGGACAGATTAAGAGGTCAAGTATCAATATCAATAGAGAATAGTTGAATCAAAGGAATTTTTCTAGATATGATTGAGTATCTCAGCCTATATCATATATCCTATCGCAGGCTCGCAGTAGTACAACTAAATCGTTGCACTACCATGATATCGCATAACTTGCAAAGCTTGACCTGCATGGACCACCACTAAAAATGTGTCACTACCCGCACCCGTTGTAAGGATGCAAGTCAAAAATAATGCCCAGCCTACGTCGCAGAATAGGCGGTAGAATACTGTCTGGGTAATCTATCTAGCAATCTAATGAACCGCCAATAAAATAATATACTCAATCACAGATCTAAGATAGAACGAGCACGAATATGATAAAGAATAGAAATAGTCATATACAACTCATGAGTCTAAAATAATACATCAATGAGTCTGAAAGAATACTAACAAATAAGGTAGAGACAAATCCAGTACAAGAATACTAAGAAGCTACAAAACTCGGGTTATTTGTCTCAGTTGGGATAAGTCCCTCCTGAACCAGGGTCTCTGACTCTAAACTCACAATATCCTGAGGTCTATAATGTGTAGGGTACCAGTCCTTAGTGTCATCTGGGAAAAATATATCCAGTCAGGAAATGAGCAGAGTATATCTCTAATAGCAATTCTAATCAATGATAAAAACTATGTAACAGTAAATAGATGTGAATATACAAGATGCACAATAGATATGAGAGATATACACAATAAGGAAATACTGGAATAAATACAATAATGAGCAATATGTCAATGAACAAGAATACTAATGACTAAGTGTGTGATTACTAACTTTAACATGTGATCGGCTTGGGAACATGATACAACATATATGGCCTGACTAATCATACGTACGATGTATGATTAATACTATTCAATGCAAGACTTGATACAAGGAGGGTATGATCACATATCTATACTAAAATACTCCCCACCCTCGGCTGGTATAATAGATCCAACCATGGTACACTATGGCACGAGATTCTCCAAGAAGATAGCTAGTCTTCCCGAGAATCAGTGTATGTACATGTACAAGACAATCAATGAAACAAGGCTTGCATAAGATATACCATATACCAAGGAATAACATCTCATGACGAGATCCGGATATGCCAATCCATATAACCATCATGTCAAGAGAATAAGGATATCTACACTAGATACAATGAACATAGAGGATATCATAAATGAGAAACTATCAGAGAATGTACTCACCTGAAGTCCAAAGAATAGTCTCACCGATGTCCGATACGGTGCCTCGAAGACCTAGATATGGAATACAACATCAATACAAGGTTCCGAAAAAAAAAGAAGTTAAACTAGTCAACTTATAGGTCAACAAGTCAACTCTAAGTCAAAAGTCAAACTAAGGTCAAACTATGGTCAACTACCCATTTATAGGTTGCACAAGTCTATCACAAAGATATTGGGTTCAAATACTAAAGTCTAGGTCACCAAACCCATATCTTAAATACTAGGATACCGTATCTCCGGATACGAAAATCAATAGGTAAAATATTACATATATAAGTCAAACAATTATTAATAATATAAAATCCTAATTACAAACATTAAATAGATACCTTGGTTTTGAACCAACTAGGTATCACAACATTAACTCATAATCTTGATACCCAAACCCAATACCTTGGGTATCCCCAATTACCTTCGTACTTACCTTGGTATCACAAGGTAATACCCCAAAACTTGTTTATACTAACTACCCGTAATTATATACATGCTATTCTAATTATTATACATATAGTATACTATAAATACTATTGGAAATTTAGGAATATATTTACATATATATTAAATACCATATATATATACATATCTATATATATATAAATATATACATATCTACATATATATTAATACTATATACATATCTACATATATATTAATACTATATACTATAAATACTATATACATATCTACATATATATTAAATACCATATATATATACTAATATATTTACATATATATTAATTACCATATATATATATACATATATATATATATATATATATATATATATATATATACATATATATATATATACATATATATATATATATACATATATATATATACATATATACATATATATATATATATACATATATATATATATATATATATATATATATCTAATAATAGGAAATCTGCCAAACTGTCACTAATGACCGCTGCTGACTGTCGCTGAAGCCACTGATACTCTAATATTCTGATGTTTTAGCAACGGTTCTGCTGCAGTTGCTAAACTGCTGTCACTGCTGCTGCTGTATGCTATTGCTATTACTGCTGCTTTGTTGCTACGCTACTGCTGTCGCTGCTGCTGTTGTATGATATTGTGGCTGCTGCTTTGTAGCTACGCTGCTGTCGTCGCCTTTACTGCTGTCGCTATAAACAATATATATATATATATATATATATATATATATATATATATATATATATATATATATATATATATATATATATATATACCACTATATAATTTATACTTACATTCTATAATTACTAATACATGAAATTACTATATATGAATATACATACACCCATACATATATACTAATCTATATATATATATATATATATATATATATATTACTACACATACATGTATATGTATATATAACTATAGAGTAATATGTATACATGTATTATATAAGTATATACATATAATATAACAACTTATATATATGTATAAATACATAATACATAACCACAACATATATACACTATAATATATATATATATATACATACACTACACTATTAAATAGTTCATACATATGTAGAATAATAGCTACATACAATATACATAAATATATACTTAGATATATAGATCTATGATATTTAATACAAAAATATACATAACAACAATATATAACAATAATTATATATACATATATATAATTACACTTCACTATTAATAAGAACATAAAAGAAACAGATATACCATTAAATTGCATATCTCATGTAACGTATCACTCCGTATCCCACTAGATCTAGGATACGCATGCGACACGAGTCCACCAAACATCCAAACGTACCCCGAAGGACACGAACAAGTCATATATATTATTTATGAATAATACGAAGAGTCAATTACAAATCTATGCGTCTGTGTCAAAATGTGACATGCTCAAAGTCCCGTGTCGGAGGAAAAGCTCCCAAATCAACACGTATCACCAAATTAATGGGATACAACCTACACGTACCCAATTGTGGACACAACACTAGTCCCAAACGCACAAGCACATGCCAAATTGATCTATAGGACCAAATGACACACACAATAAATGTCAATCTCAGAATTCTCCCAAAATTGACACAAAAAGTACCATAACATTCTCAATAGGCCTCCTATGAACACAAAATCAAATCTTATGGGTAGCCTATGCATATGGGTTGATTTTTCATGGTTAAATATCAGATTTAGAACCTACATTAAGGGAAAAAATTGAATTGTATCTCTTGGGAGATGGATTCCCAATGCAACCTCCAAATATGATGAAATTGGCCTCCAACTTATAGATCCTTGCTTCTTTTTGTAGATCATTGTTTCCTCCTTTTAGATCCTTGCTCTACTAGCCTCCAATGATAATTTGGGAAGGAATTGGGGTAAATTTTGTTAGGAAATGAAGTAGGGATAAAGGAATTTGGTTGAGGGAATTTCTAGATCTAGTTTCCAAATTAAAAGAGGAGAGAGAAAATTTTTCCCCCTCTCTATATAGGCCGACCCCCTTTCCCCTTCCTCAAGCTTCTATGAATGTCCAATATACCCCTTGGGGCCTCTCATAAAGAAATAATTAAGGAGGGAAGCTTCTAGCCTAATGGTTTAATTAATTTAATCCATCTCCTAATCAATGGGCTTTCTAAATGGGCTAAATTCTATCAATTAATTCATGTTCGTCCATGAGTCTAAACTAAACTAATTAGGTCTACTAATACAAGTCCAAAATAAATAACTAACATCTAACAACAATTAAATAATATAACAAATAATAATTTATCATGCACAATATTTAATTAAATATGAAATTACTAAAATACCCTTTCCTAGAAAATATGGTAGTGACAATCTGCCCTCTGTCTCTCTTCTTTTACCTGCTGGCATACCAATCATCTGGATACGAAGCTAGCCACCTCCCGCTTTATATCATACCACCAAACATGCTCTCTCATATCTCTATAGATCTTGTTGGCACCTGGATGCATAGAGTACTGAGATCAAATGCACCTCCAGAAGAACCTCCTCGTGCAACGCTCCACTCTGCACATACAATATGGTACCATACCACAATGATCCATCCTCTGCAATACTGAAGTCCTCTGCTAATCCTATCTGGACCTGCGCTCTAATGCTCCTCAAAGACTCATCCTGAAATATGCGGCTCTGATCTGGTCCATCAATTCTGACTGTACCTGAAGTTCCTACATCTGTGTCGTAACTCCAGGAACTAACACTTTAATTCCCAAGCTATCAAGATCGGCCAATAAATATCTGTCCCTTGTCGAGTACATAGCCACTGGATACATGCTCAAGGCATCAGCGACTATGTTGGCCTTCCCTGGATGGTACCGCAAGGAAATATTAAAGTCCTTCTGTCATGACCCGCACTCGGTATAGGGATACAAGTCAGGAATAATGCCCAGCCTACGCCGCAGAATTGGCGGTAGAATGCTGTTTTGGTCAAGTATGCTATCGAAACATCTCACAATAATATAAGTCTGCTAAATATCTCAATACAAAGCTCAATCATAATTCTAAAAGCACGAGAAGATATGGAGGAAGTCTAACTATAACTCAAATATATATTATCAACAATAGAAATAATATCCAATCTCATACTATATGCCGGAAACAAATCTGGTACCAAAATGCTAAAAAAACTAACTATGAAAAACTAGTGATCCGGATAAACCTCCCAAAAATTACTCCAGAACTAGTGGATCCAAGTATGCACCATCTATAAGTCAAAGTCCATAGTATATCGGACACCAATCTTTCGGATCATCTGAAAAATATTTTACAGTCAAGAATAGAGTAAAGTACATCTCTAACAGCAGTTCTAATCAATGATATAAACTATGTAACAGAAAATAGATGTGAATATACAAGATGCCATATATATGTACAAGAGATACGCAATAAAGAAAATACTGGAAATAAATACAAGAATGAACAATATGGCAATGAACAAGAATACTAATGACTAAGTGAGTGAGTACCAGCTTTAACATGTGATCGGCTTGGAAACTTGCACAAGAGTAAATGGCATGGTTAATCATACGTGCGGTGTATGATCAACACTCACAAGGAATAAGACTTGCACAAGGAGGGTATAATCATATATCTACCCTACATACTCCCCAACCCCGACTGGTATAGTGGATCCAACCATGGTACGCTATGTCACGGGATTCCCAAAGAAGATAGCGACTATTTTCAAGAATCAGTGTCTGTACATATACAAGATAATCAATGAAACAAGGCTTACACAAGATACACCATATACCAAGGAATAACATCTCATGACGAGATTCAGATATACCAATCCGTGCAACCATCATGTCAAGAAATATGGATATCTATACAAGATACAATGAACATAGAGGATATCATAAATGAGAAACTATCAGAGAATGTACTCGCCTGCGGTCCAGAGCAATAAATGTCAAACTGTGTCCGAACTGGTATCATACAGACCTATATATGGAATATTATATTAATGCAAGGTTCTGGAATAAAAATAAGTCAAACTAGTCAATATCTAGGTCAAAGAGCCATTTCTAAGTCAAAATAGTCAAACTAGGTCAACTCTAAGTTAAACTGGTCAAACTTGGTCAAACTAGCTATTTCTAGGTTGCAAGAGTCTATCGCAAAGATATTGGGTTCATACACTATGAATCTAGGTCATACAAGCTAAATCTTAGGATACTAAGATACCGTATCTCAGGATACGCAAACAATAGATAATTATCACATATCTATAATAAAGCAATATTAAATATATAAATCCTAATTATAAATGCTAAATGGATACCTTAGTTTCAAACCAACTTGGTATCGCAACACTAAACCTCTATCTTGATACCCAAATCCAATACCTTGGGTATCCTCAATACCTTGATACTTACCTTGGTATCTCAAGGTAATTGCCAAAACTTTATGTATATACTAACTACCCATCAATAACTATATGTAAAATAACTAACTATATAACATACTAATACCTAGATACTTAACCTATAATACAATACTTATAAGATACCTATAGTTAAGAATCTAACTAATACCTATCATACGTAGATACCAACCAAAAATATTAAATATATTTATACACATACGGTATCATCTATCAAATTCCTAATTGTAACTACTAGTTACCTTAGTATCAATAGCCTCTTTAACTAAAGTTCACCATCTAGACAATACCTCAATCCCTAACTAAACCACTAGCTATAAAGAGCATAACTAGTTAATTACTCAACTATGCATTAACAGTTATCTCAAGGTATTTGTCATAGCTAGTAAATATTAGTTACCCAACCACTAACAATACAATAATAGGTATAAATATATCAATCTAATATAACTATCAACTATTAAGTGCTACATAACACAACTACTATACTTTACTAACTACAATACTTACTAATACATATATACCTACATGTTAACTAATCTAACCAATTTAACTGGATAACTAATAATTAGATATCACATACTAACTACCAAACTAAGTAGACTACTAGTTAACTAATTAAACTAATAACTAACTACTAGTGAAGACTTAACTGATACATACTTTGATACCCTGCTGATACTAGTGTTGCTGCTACCAATCTGCTGTTGAGCTTCATGTTGCCGCTGCTGTTGCTCTAACAATATGCTGGTGCTGCTGCTACCAACTTGCTGCTGCTACTAAGCTTCATATTGCCGCTGCTGCTGTTATTTCATATCTGCTGCTGGCTTTGGTGTGGATTGCTGCTGCTCTTTTACTTACTTGCAGCTGTTGCTGCTCATACATTTACTTGCAGCAGCTGCTGCTTATCCATTTACTTGCAGCTGTAGATGCTCATTCAGGTGCCCGACCCCCCCCATCATACAACACATAAACAAAAACCAACACATATATGTATCCCATAGATCCCATCACTCTCTAAATATATGTATATACTCTCTCTCAACTATATGTTTATGTCCAAACAATATATATATAATATATAAGTATAGCTATATATATATATATATATATATATATATATATATATATATATATATATATATATATATATATATATATATATATATATATATATATATATATGCACACTCATTCCTATAGATAACACTCCCTCATAATATATATATATATACACATATATCCATGTGTACACACATCTATATAATATCAAGTACTACCTACTCAAATATACATATATCATACATGTACATATATATGACATACAAATATACATATATAACATAACTCATACAAGTAGCTATTATATATTAAAATTATCACTACATACATATATAATACTGCCACTACCACATTTTCTAGGAAAGAGTATTTTAGTAATTTCATAATTAATTAAATATTGTGCATGATAATAATTATTTGTTGTATTATAAAATAGTTGTTTGATGTTAGTTATTTATTTTGGACTTGTGTTAGTGGACCTAACTAGTTTAGACCCATAGACCAACATGAATTAATTATTAGAATTTAGCCCATTTAGAAAGCCCATTGTTAAGGAGATGGATTAAATTAATTAAATCTTTAGACTAAAAGCTTCCCTCCTTAATTATTTCTTCATGAGAGGCCCCAAGGGATATATTGGACAATTCATGGTAGCTTGAGGAAGGGGAAAGGGGGGCCGGCCTATATAGAGAGGGGGAAATAATTTCTCTCTCCTCTTTTTATTTGGAAACTAGATCTAGAATTTTTCTCAACCAAATTTCTTCATTCCCACTTTATTTCCCTACCAAATTTTATCCTAATTCTTTCCCAAATCACCATTGGAGGCTAGTAGAGCAAGGATATAGAAGGAGGAAGCAATAATCTATAAAGAGGAGCAAGGATCTACAAGTTGGAGGCCAATTTCATCATATTTGGAGGTTTCATTGGGAATCCATCTCCCAATAGGTATAATTTAGTTTTCTCCCTTAAATTAGATTTTAAATCTGAGATTTAACCATGAAAAATTAACCCATATGCATAGGCTACCCATAGGATTTGGTTTTGTGTTCATAGGAGGCCTATTGAGAAAGTTATGGTGCTTTTTGTGTCAATTTTGGGGGAATTCCGAAATTAACATTTGTTGTGTGTGTCAATTGGTCCTATAGATCAATTTGGCATGTGCTTGTGTGTTTGGGTCTAGTGTCATGTCCACAATTGGGTACATGTAGGTTGTATCCCAATAATTTGGTGATACGTGTTGTTTTGGGGGATTTTCCTCCGACACTGGACTTTGTACATGTAACATTTTGACACAGACACGTAGAATTATTTTTGACTCTTTGTATTGTTCATATTTATGTATATGACTTGTTCGTGTTCTTCGGGGTACGTTTGGATGTGTGGAGGACTTGTGTCGCAAGTGTATCCTACATCTAGTGGGATACGGGATGATACGATCCATGTAGTTGTGTAATTTAAATTGTAGATCTAGTTCTCTTGTCATTGTGATATAAAATTTTATATATATATATATATATATATATATATATATATATATATATTGTTGTATAATTATATTTATGTAATATTGTGTCTTAGATCTATGTATCTATGCATATATTGTTAGGTGGCTATTATTCTAATTGTAAGTATAATTACATATATTAGTAGGTATAGATATGCATATGTTCAATAGATAATTATATGTTGTTATAGTCCTATTTGTATATATGTGTGACATATTATTGTATGATTATGTATAGGTAAACATATATGTATAGTTATATATATACATAATACTATGTATTTGTGTAAGGTACCATGTATTTATTATGTACATAGTTTATTTTGAGGATAGCTATGTATATATATATATATATATGATACTATATTATGTAATATTGTGTGCATATATATATATATCCTATATGTATAAGCTACATGTATATGTAATTAAATATGGTGCTATGTATGTACATATATTACTATTTATATATGTGTATGTGAGGGGTAAGAGTGTATGTATATTTACATGTAGTATTTGCATGTATTAATAATTATAGATGTGAGTATATATTATATATATATATATATATATATATATATATATATATATATATATATATATATATATAATGGTTCAACGACAGCAGCAAAGGGTGACAGCAGCCGGGTCACAACAAAGCAGCAGCCGCAGTAGCAGCAATAGCAGCAAAAGGTAACAACAGCCACAACTGTCGCCAAAGCAGCAGCAGCAGAGGGAACAGTCAGCAGCAGCGGCGACAACAGTTTAGCGACGGCCGTAAATCGTCGCCAAAGCAGCAGCAGCAGCAGTTGGAACAGTCAGCAGCAGCAGCGACAACTGATTTAGCAACGGACAGAACCGTCACTAAAGGGGCAGTGTATCTGTGTATCAGAGTTTTAGAGACTGTTTTTAGTGACAGTTGGCAGATTTCTATATAAATACTTATATATATATATATATATATATATATATATATATATATATATATATTGGTATTTAATATATAAGTAAATATATTCTTAAATTGCTAATAAGTATAATTAGTATAGCATATGTATATTACGGGTAGTTAGTATAAACAAGTTTAGGGTATTACCTTGAGATACCAAGGTAAATACCAAGGTAATTGGGAATACCCAAGGTATTGGGTTTGGGGTATCAAGATTATGGTTTTATGTTGTGATACCAAGTTGGTTCAAAACCAAGGTACCTTTTTGATGTTTGTCTTTAAGATTTTATTTAATAATATTATTTTGGTATTATATGTGATATTTTACCTATGGATTTACGTATCCGGAGATACGGTATCCTAGTAAGTAAGATATGGGTTTTGTGACTTAGACTTTAGTATTTAAACCCAATATCCTTGTGTAGACTTTTGCAACCTAGAATTAGGCAGTTGACAAAAGTTTGACCATAGTTGACCATAGTTGACTTATAGTTGACCTAGTTTGACTTTTGATTTAGAATTGACTTATTGACCTAGAAGTTAACTAGTTTAACTTATTCTCTTTCTGAAACCTTGTATTGATGTTGTATTCCATATCTAGGTCTTTGAGGCACCGTATAAGATATCTGTGAGGCTATTCATTAGAGTTCAGGCGAGTACATTCTCTGATAGTTTTTTATTTATGATATCCTCTATGTTCATTGTATCTAGTGTAGATATCCATGTTTCTTGACACGATGGTTACACGGATTGGTATATCCGGATCTCGTTATGAGATATTATTCCTTGTATATGGTGTATCTTGTACAAGTCTTGTTTCATTGATTATCTAGTGCATGTACAGACACTGATTCTTGGGAAGATTTGCTACCTTCCTAGAGAATCCCGTGCCATAGCATACCATGGTTGGATCTATTATACCAGTTGGGGGTGGAGAGTACTTTAGTGTAGATATGTGATCATACCCTCCTTGTGCATGTCTTGTTCCTTGTGAGTGTTGATCACACACACCGCACGTATGATCAGCCAGGCCATTATACTCTTGTGCAAGTTTCCAAGTCGATCACATGTTAAAGCTAGTACTCACACACTTAGATATTAGTATTCTTGTTCATTGTCATATTGTTCATTCTTGTATTTATTCCAGTATTTCTTTATTGTGTATCTCTTGTATCTATTGTGCATCTTGTATATTCACATCTATTTACTATTATATAGTTTTTATTATTGATTAGAACTGCTGTTAGAGATGTACTCTGCTCCTTTCCTGACTGGATATATTTTCCCAGATGACACTGAGGACTGGTACCCTACACATTATGGACCTCAAGATATTGTGGGTTTAGAGTCTGAGATCCTGGTTTAGGAGGGACTTATCCCGACTGAGGCAGATGACCCGAGTTTAGTAGCTTCTTAGTATTTCTTGTACTGGATTTATCTCCGCTTATTTGTTAGTATTCTTTCAGACTCATTAATGTATTATTTTAAACTCATGAGTTGTATGTGACTTTTTTATTCTTTATCTAATTCATGCTCATTTCTATCTTAGTTCTGTGATTGAGTATATTGTTATTATTGGTGGTTTATTATATTGCTAGATAGATTACCCAGACAGCGTTCTACCGCCGATTCTGCGGCGTAGGCTGGGCGTTGTTCCCGACTTGTACCCTTACACCGGGTGCGGGTCGTGACACATTTTTAGTGGTGGCCTATACAGGTCAAGCTTTGCGAGTTATGCGATGTCGTGGTAGTGCGACGATTTAGTTGTACTACTACGAGCCTGCGATAGGATAAATGATATAGGTTAAGATAATCATATCGAGGAAATTTTTTTTGATTCAACTATTCTCCTTTGATATTGATACTTGATCTCTAAATCTGTCCTTTCCTTGAGTGTCTTATATTATGTAACATATTAATTCTTTCTTCGCTTTGTCTCAGGATGTTGCCTAAGACTAGATCGTAGCAGGGGATAGCTGCTTCTGAGAGGTTTGCGATATCCCGAGGGCCTGTACCAGTCACTTCTCTGGTGATTGGAGTGTCAGCTGCTTTCGGAGGTCCACCACCTACTCAGAGGACTGTGCTAGCTGTATCTAAGGGGCTTCCACCTCCACTTCCTGTGCCAGCAGAGGTGACACAGATGTTTACACTATTTCGTGAGATGCTTAAGGCACAGAGGGCTCAGTCAGAGGCACATCAGAGGCAGAACGACGTTCTACGATAGGGCATCGAGAGTGCTCATCAGCTTACTCGTGCCGTAGTCGAGAGGGGAGTTCCGGTCCAGCAACAAGATGTTCCTCAGGTTGCTTAGCTTCGGCCAGGCAACATTCAGGACTTCAAGAAGCTGGATCCTAAGGTCTTCAAGGGGACAGAGGACATTGTCTATGCTGATGATTGGCTCGAGGACATTGAGTGTCTTATGAGGGTGTCCCGTCTTTCTGAGGATCTGAAGGTTGAGGCGGTAGGACTTCAACTGTTCGATGTCACTCGAACTTGGTTCAAGAATGAGCCGGTTCTGGTGACGCAGGACAGTCTTGGGAGGTATTCAAGGACCTTTTCAAGAAAAAGTTCTTCGCTCGGGCAGATAGGCTAGACTTGGGGAGGCAGTTCGAGAGTCTCATTCAGGGGAGCATGTCTGTGGAGGAGTACACTGCAGAGTTCGACAGGTTGAGCCAATTTGTAGATTATTTAGTGTGAGAGCCAGAGGTTCGGGCCATTCGTTTCCGTGAGGGTCTAAACTGGGAAGTGAAGATCCTTATTCCGTCTTTTTATGAGATATACTCGGAGATACTTGCGGAGGCACGCAAGGTTAAGCGGGAGTTGGGTTTGAAGCCCAAGAGAGACCGTGATTCTTTTTTGGGGGCCAACAGCAGTGCAATATCTGCCAAACGTCCTCATTTCCAGTCCAGGCCTTTCCAGCAGCCACAGCAGCACCAGACTCCAGCTAGGGCACCTTTTTACCAGGCACCACAGCAGCAGAGATAGTTACAGCAATCTTCTTGCCATTTTTGCAAGAAGCCCGGCCATATCTGGGAAGTTTGCAGGAAGAGGTTGGGAGTTTGTTTGTATTGTGGTACTGAAGGGCATCAGCTGAGAGAGTGTCTTTCCAATCCGCGTCATGCAGTTCAGGAAGTGGCTTCAGCTCTGAGGGCACAGACGAGAACATCTGCAGTACAGCCGAGGGGACCGCTTTCGATGCAGCAACAACGTTATGTCCAACATCAGCAGCAGGGAGGTGCACGCCAAGGACGAGCTTTTGCTATGACCATCGAGAAGGATGAACCCACCGGAGATGTCATCGTAGGTTCTATTCTTCTTGATTCTATTCCAGCATTAACTTTATTTGATAGTGGTGCTTCCCATAATTTTGTATCTGTTTCTTTTGCTCTGAAGCATGGTTTGGTAGCTGAATCTTTTCTTAGGACTTGCAAGATCATGACCGGGGGAGGCATTATCCTGGTTAATGATATTTGTAAGGATCGGAGAGTTACTCTAGAAGGCCGGGAGTTGAGTGCGTTTCTACTTGTAATGCCACTTCCGAGCTATGACATTGTACTCGGGATGGATTGGTTGAGTAGGTACCATGCTAGCATAGATTGTAGAGGAGGTAGAGTTTTGTTTGGTTCGCCGGGAGAGCCAGAGTTTGAGTTTGTTAGAGGAGCTGCAAAGCAGGAAGAAGGCATTATTTGTGGAGCTATGGTGGAGGACAAGGATATGCCGCATCCGTTGATAGGAGAGTTCTTGGATGTGTTTCCTGAGGAATTACCAGGGTTGCAGCCAGATCAAAATATTGAATTCTCTATAGACTTGGTGCCAGGTGCAGAACCAATTTTGCAATATGTCTATAGAGTAAACAACAGCGAGCTGGTCGAGCTGAAGAACCAGGTGGACTAATTACAGGATAAGGGGTTTATCAGACCGAGTTCTTCACCATAGGGAGCCCCGGTATTGTTTGTACCGAAGAAGGATGGATCAGTGCGTATGTGCATTGATTACAGGGCTTTGAATAATCTCGCTTTCAAGACTAAGTACCCTTTGCACGGATTGATGATCTGTTCGATCAGTTGAGTGGTGCCAAGGTATTTTCTAAGATAGATTTGAGATCAGACTACCATCAGGTGAAGGTGAAGCCGGAGGACATACCGAAGACTGCTTTTAGAACTCGGTATGGTCAGTACGAGTTTATGGTGATGTCGTTAGGTTTGACTAATACACCGGGTATTTATGAACTTGATGAACAAGGTGTTCCATCAGTACCTTGACAAGTTCGTGGTGGTGTTCATCGATGATATACTCATATACTCGAAGATGCCAGGTGTTTGTGGTATTAAACGAAAGAACAAAATGTATATAATACGAGGTTTGCATGAAATCCGCTTTCTTTGGTTTACAAACAAACTTGTACAATTTGATCCTATACGAGGATATAGGAGTATAATTTATTTAATCTGGGTAGATGATTGCTATAGGTGTCTGATCTGCAGTCGATCACTTTAGCCCTTGGACTACACGATGGTGAAGAAGTACCGTGGAAGACGGAAAGCAGCTTCATAGGTGGCGGAAGAGGATGGATGCACGATGCTAATGTCGTCGATCGCTACTCTTTGCCTGAGCTCTGGATGCTTCTCTCTCTCTCTCAAAGACTCTTCGATCTTTCCTCAATCTCCAATATTTTGACCCATGGTTCGATCTCTTTGGAGGTTCGACCTTGTTCGATTTTTAAAATCTCGACCTGTTCCTCTGTTGATAGAGGTCTCTATTTATAGAGTTTTGGTGACAGTGACCACTCAATCGGTGTGGAAACCGAGTAGTGGAGAGTACAACACCCTTTTATACAACGGTTAAAATAACCAAAGTCTGCGTATAGATGACCTTTTGAATGAGCGTGTGACGCGGGTCCAACTAAGGGACAAAATACGTATAATCGCTACAAAGATCATGGCGTAGAAGCCACGTAGGTAGGTATCCCTCGTGTAGAAGAGGTTGGCGTAGAAGCCAATGTCTGTCACCATGGCGTAGAAGCCAAGTAGGCATAGAAGCCGAGTAGGCATAGAAGCCTGATGACATAGAAGCCGAATAAGCACAGAAGGCCGAATGAGCATAGAAGCCGAACGAGCATAGAAGCTGAATGGGCGTAGAAGCCGAGGTAATATGGACGTCTTTTAGCCGAAATCACGGCTCTTGGAGATATAATCAAATCTTTCGCATTAAATACAGAGATCCGCCATCATCATTAATTGCCAAGGCGTGTTCCAAAGGCCTGCCATCGTTCTGAGCATTCGGTGCAGAGACGTGCCTCGAGCCCTATACGAAGAGCAGCTTTTGACGTGGCAGTCTGTTTGTCTTTCATGGAGCGTAAACAGTTTATGTTTGCCTGTGTAAAACAAGGCAGCGTATCCCCTTGTATGCGTAAAAGCAGTCTCCGATGAGGGGATGTCAGTAAACGACGGTTCGGTAATATTTAATCAAATCCTCTGCATTAAATACAGAGATCCGCCATCATAACGTGGGGCGCATCCCGAGTGGTCTGTCATCTTTCCAACCGTCGTCTGGGTAGCCGTGCAGCACTTTTTGTCAGGAGTCAGATGTCAGGTTCACTGCGTGACTTGACAGGTTCATTTCGGAGAAGATGAAGCGTTCCTCGTACGCTTTAATGCTGCTATGAAAGCGAATGAGTTTTATGCCATATAGGCGATGAAGTACCCCATCTACGCTGAAGCGGCCTGGACATACTGCATTTACGTGGATGGTCCTATCATATTTTACGCCGTGCTCAGTGGAAAAGCTCCGTTGCACTCTTGATGGCCTTGAGGTCCCCTGCTTACGCTGCCCTGCATCACCATGTTGCGTAGAGCTATCCAGCGTATTTTTTATGCTTCTACAAGACCCCCTTCAAAGCTTTCAAATTTTTTCGAAATTTGGAACGCTTTGAATGAAGCATGAACCGCTCCTCGTAACTCGAAGCGTTTCTGAATGGAGCATTGAAACGGTCGATGCTGACTTTATGGCAGATTTATTGGGGACCGGTATGACCTCTCTCGCCTATAAAAGGCCGAGGAGTTTAACCTGTTCTTCCCGCATTCCTTTCGCCACACAAGGATGATCGCCAGAGTCCGTCGGGTCGATCTGAGGAAGAAGAAGACCATGTTCTTCCAGCATGTAAGGAGCCAAAAAAGACGGCGTCTTCGAGCAAGTCTCATCTGCAACGATGGATCATGGAAGGATATCATAGCCTCCCTTGCTCGGGATAATAGCAACTTTGTATGGTGGTTCTTCGGGAGAGAGAAAGAATCATTTTCCACCATGGCGCTTGCAAGTGGCGCCTTCTCCCGTTACCTCCGGGGGTGAGAGCAGCAACTGGCTCTGACCTCGGGTATTTAGTTGGGTTAAATACCTCAACTCAATCTGTCATGGTGTACGGAGCATGGGATCTGCCTAATTTAGGCAGGCCTAGTTCGTACTCTCCCTCAATTCACCATTCTAGTCGGTTGTGGAAACCGACCAACTGCTGGAGGAGAGATAAAGATTTGGCGTCCGCACAAGAACCTGTCAGAACAGATTTCGGGCGCGATCTTCAGCCGACGATGGGGCAGTCTTTGGCAGACGGCATTTCCCTCATATATAATCATGAAAATGAAGAAAAACCCTTGTAGATTGGATTTTCCTCATATGTAATCATGATTCTTTCTTTTTAATAAAATCGTCTTTCTTTCGTGCATATGATCATCTTGCCATACGTTGCTGTGAAGTCTGAATATGTGTAGCTTCGACACGTCTGATTCTTTACGCCGACTCTGTTTAGAAAGAGTGCTAGGTCCTGTCCTGTCTTTTACGCATAACTAGAGATGCGTAGAAAGCCGTTGTAGCATTCGAGTTTTCGAACCATCCTGCTATTTTTTTAGGAGTGAGGAACCGCGTAGAATTCTGAGCTGCTGCTTCTGATGAACAGAATTTCTTTGTTCAGACATCATCTTTAAGAATGATTTCTCGAAAATCCCTTGGAACAGGGTCGAGAAATGGCTGTCAAACTGAGTTGCCATCTTGATAGATGAAATATTCAGACCGGAGTCTGGATGAACTTCGAATCGACCCATGAAGAAGAGTAGTTTTTCAATGTTGAACTCTGTATGCTTTGGGTACTTGGGATATCTTGAGGTCAAGAACGAGTATCCTCTGTGTGAACTCTTTGCAATTGACCGTTTTTGAGGACCGTTCAGATGTAAGCATGATCTGGCCGGCGTATCCTTCAGATGTGCGGGAAGTCGTGGAGCGTGAAATCATTAGTCTGCAGCTTCTTAGCATAAACTAAACACCATCGAGCGTGAAATCATAGACTTGTAGTTCCTGAGCGTGAAGTCGTAGGTTTGTAGCCTCTCGAGCATAAAAGCTACTGAGCACAAAGGCATCTGGGCGTAAAACCCGACTTGTAGCCGTCGAACGTAAAGCCGTAGATTCATAGTTGTCGAGCGTAGAAAGCTCCTTAGCGTAGAACTGTAGATTTGTAGCTTCTGAAAAGAAATTTTTTTCGAGCGTGAAGTCGCGGATCTGTTGCTTCTGAGCGTAAACTAAGCGCCACCGAACGTGAGATCATCGATTTATTATCTGCTGGCATGAAGTCGTAGGATTGTAGCCTCTCAAGCATAAAAGCTACTAAGCACAAAGGCATCCGGGCATAAAACTATAGACTTATAGCTTGCGAGCGTAAAATCGTAGATCTGTTGCTGTCGAGCGTAGAAAGCTCCTTAGCGTAAGAACTGCTGACCTGCTTTACGCGAAAAACTTTTCGAATTCGCTGACTGTCCGTCTTCTCTGAATAATAGGCTGACGTAGGACCCAATCATAACCGAATATTAATTAGGAGATTTGGTTCGGGGTCCGAGGAGTCCATCCGAACTCTATATATATCCCAAGTTTTCTGAGAGAAAAACTTTTCATCCGTCTTCTGCGAAAGAAAGCCTCCGACTGTTCGAGCTTTTCTTCGAGTCTTCTCAGAGTCTTCAAAATTTCCAGCAATGGCCTCTAAGCAATCCTCCCCCTCTAAGGGAAAGAAGATTGATTCCTCTTCTCGTTCTTCTGCCTAAGCAGGAGTGCCTCCGGTTGGACAGGGCAAACCCTATTCTGAGCTGAGCATCCCGCCGATGAGCAGTGCACCCGGCCTGATAGGTAAAGCTTTTGGGACGAATGAGAACGACTAAAAAATTCTTCGCACACGTTGAACATGATCGCGCTAGGTTGTCTTATGTGCTGATAGCCTCTTTGAGGAAGATGATGCACGGAGAAGTTTTATCTTTTACGCCTATATTTCTAATGTGTCAGCGTAAAAACTCCAGATTTTCGTAGTTGAGCATAAAATGCTTTGACTGCCGAAAACTTGGTGTATACTTTAAAATTTTGAACTTTTACGCTTGTGGATAAAAATTCTGGCGTAATAGCTCGAACCTTGGTAGTCTGGCGTAAAGCACAGACAATATACTGCCGACTTGAATTTTACGCTTCTGGATGACAATTCCGGCATAAACGATCAAGTTTGTACAGTCTTGGCGTAGAGCTCAGACCGTTGCCTCTTGGTATGTGCTGCGATATTTGTAACGTCTAGTATAAAACTGATGTATTTTTCTCGCACCCTTGCAGTTAACTTGGACGAGTCTCCGCTAGCCGAGATGATGGGTTCTGTCCCCGGGCTGCTGCACTCCAACTATCTGGAGGATCTGTCCTATGTGGTATTTCCTATCTCCGGACCCCAATATCCCAAAGGAAGGGAAATCTTGATATCGGCTTAGGGCGAGCGAACGCTGCTGAACATGATTAATGGAGAGCCTTTAACGTATATAGACAGGGACCAGTATATAAAGCCGGCCTTTCTTTTCGGGGACATGATTGATAAGCAGTCCCAGACGAAGCCAAAGAAAGAACTTTGGGTTTTCCCTGCCGGGAAGTTGGTCTTGAGTCTGTCCAAGATGTCGAGAGATTATCCCATCTCGACATTCTTCCATGCTACTCATCCCAGGAAGATATCGTGGACGCTGACTCCCGATCTTCACGGTAGGCCGGGGAAGATCTTCTACCAGAAAGGATCTGGCCTATTTGTCAGCCGCCCTTCCGGTCATGTAACGTTGTTCAGGGGATTGTACCCAGGCAGTGTCCTGAGTGAAGACAGCTTGGTGCTCCAGCCGGTGCAATTGTCGACCTTCTGCAATGATTTTATGGGGCACGAAGGAGTATACCCCAAGGCGAATCCTCGATGTAACGGGTGGATGACCCCAACAAACCTTCGATGGGCTCACTTAGTTGATTGGGCCTTGGAGCATTTTCGGATCGAGTTGGAGAACATCGGTCTGTTGGCAGCTGTGAGTGCCACCAGCGTTGGGTTACCTCCGAACCCTAACCTATTTTTGGCACTGATGGAGCGATACATTCCGCTCACCGGGACTTTCGCCACTCCGCTGGGGGAGTTGGGATTGGCCCTTCATGAGATGGCAGAGATCTCGAGACTGCCGATGGGGGATACTTCGTACGAAGAGTATGTTCCCACGAACCGGGAGTTGGGGGATTCAGACCCTCGGGTAGTGGAAGTGTATCAGGAGCTGATGTGCCATTACTTTGCTTGCACCGCCTTCTATGCTGAGCCTTCAAATTTGGCTCACACTAGTAAATGGACGTCCTACCTCTTCTTTCACCGGGCTAGGGCTGCTCAGCCGGAGAAAGTCTTGGAAGTCAAGGATGAGCCTGTGAATCCTCTGAGCGTGCTGACTGCTCAGGAAGTCGACGATCTCCTGGAGGATGCTAGGGCTCAGGATCAGATCCTCGTCAAAGGGATAGGAAAATATCCTGTAGGTACTAAGGCCTACAGCTATCTGAGGCATTGCCGCAGGGCTCTATCCAAGGAAGCTCAACTGGCTGGCTTCCTCTCTATATGGCTGCGCCGACTGCTGGTACCCGGCATCGCATCTACGGATCGTATTCACCGTAATACCTTGTGGCCTGCAGTGCGTCTGGTGTTTGGGGGCGAGACTGGGCTTGCTCCCTGCCATGGTGTGCCGTATACAAGCTGGCCTGAGGGCGATGACTGAGGTGCTGCTCGCTGATGAAGCTCGGCGTGAAAGCTTTCCCCGGGTGGAATTACCATACCTGTATTTGATAGGATGGTTAATTCTCCATAACCCCCGGGTGATGTCTCCCGGTTCCGGTAGTAGCTTAGGGGGGAGTTTTTTGCTGAATTACAAGAAATCCTCTTGGAATGTGCTCACAGTTTTAGACTGTCGGCGGGTGCTGCATTGCGGTCACAGCTGGAAGCTCCTTTGCACTGTCTCCTCTGTTCATCGCAACCAATTGGGGATTAGGCTTGAGGACTCAGGTAGAGATAGGACCACTCTTTCTCCTGAAGCCTTCAATTGGTTGGTCTGCATTAGACCTTCCCACCTGCTGTACAGAAGTGAAGATCACTGCTTCTTCGAACCCTACCTGCCTAGTCGGTTTGCCAGGCAGTTTGGGTATAATCAGTTGCATGTGGGCAACGCCGTCACCAGCTTCAGGTCCAGAGGTGGACTCATCGATGGAGCGAGGGGATGACGATATTTTATCATGGGCTGCACCGGGGCAATTTTTACTATGCCCTTCGTCACACCCTCCACGGAGCTGCGTATCCTGCATTCGTATACCCAGTTCTATGTGGCAACGAACACCTCCCATCGCGATTTTGATATGGGTGGAAGCTTTAGGGTGCCCTCTTACAAGCCTGGGGAAAGGGTCGAAGTTCCCTCGATTTCTTCTGACGAGGGTGACGAGTCCGCTACTCCGGATGAGCCTCTCGTATCGGTACCGAGGGGTAAAATACCTCCGTCTGCAGGGGCGTTGGTAGTCTCCGGGTGTCACCCCCCACTTTTTGGATTAAGGGTATTTTCGTCTTTTCGTAATTAATGAGTAAATGATTGCATGATAATTAATCTAAATAATTATGATTTCTAATTGATTGTTGCACCTTACCGTTGTTCGATAATTAGAGTGCCACGCTAGCCATTATCTTCAAACAGATTCACACCCTTGTCCTAGACGTACCAGTCTGTTAATTGATGCTTGTATCCCACTTAAAAATCAGTCCTGTGTACTTCTAATTGATTTTAGAACACCCCCTTGCATTTATTTAGTTAATTGGACAATAAATCTATTCTGTGAAATTTTCCAATTGTTAGGCACTCTTATACCAAAGTGTATTAAGGTGTCCACCGTTGGACACGACACGTGAACAAAACCCATTTCTCCTTCATTATATTTTTTGTAATTTTTGGGAATATGTAATTTAACATCAACCCCTTGAAACCATAGCTCCAAACCCTTGAACCAATACATTCTAGAAATTCATTTTAATTTATTTGAATCCCTAACCATCGAAATTATCCATGGCAAGCCCAATCCCAATAGGGCCTTGACCAAACCTAATTCTAGGTCAACCCAAAGTCTACTACCTATATATATATACATAGTATCACTTTTTTTCCTTTTTTTTTTAACCTAAACCTAAAGCCTCAGCCGACCCCTTCCCTTACTCATCTCCCTGTCGACTACCCCCGCTTCCATGACGCGCCGGACTCCGTCAGTCGATCTGCTACCCAGTACCCCACAACCCGACGAACTCCACACCGAGCAAACACCTGAAGCCGCCGAACGCCGGAAGCCTCATCCCACGACCCGCGGGCTCTCGCCTTAACTGCCTGAGCCAATTCCGACCAACACCCGAGCACGAACGCTGAAGCCGGAGACCCGCAGCAGCCGCTGCCACCATTGTTGAAGCCCACATCAACCGGAGACCGATCGAGCTGCCGAGCGCCGTTACTGTCGACCTGAGAAGCAGCAACTCGACCCAACTGCTCGACCACCCCGTGCCGGAACTGAACGCCGCACCGCTGCCGAAGCCGTAGCCCGCCTGGAGCGCCAGAGCAGCGTCTCCGCTGCCCATTCCGATTGTGCACCCCGTGCACGACGATCAGCCCCGTCTCGTCATCACCACCATGTCCACGCGCGCAGGTTTGACATGAACCTAATCTCGAATGAGTACGCATGTACGTATGTTATGTATTAGTATATGTATGTATCGGTATACGCATGTATGTACGTAGTTGCATGCGTATAGGTATATAGATATTATATGCTCTCAAATAATATCTATACGTACATATATATATGTATTATAAGTATCCTATTATGGATATTTAATATTTGTACACATGGTATAAGTTTTGGATAGTATATATATGTACAAAGTATAATTGATTAGTATGTAAACTCTACGCATATAAACATGTATAATATAAACTCTATTAAGTAGCTAAATGCACATATCTATTAAAATTGTAATTAGTAGTAGTGATGTTTATGATAAATAATAATAGGCATTATATGCCCGTGTACTAGGTGACCCTAACGAAATTATGGATACCCATAGCTATCTTGACCGGTGACCCTGTAGCATGGTAAAAGACTGCCATATGTAGATCGACGTACTGGCTAGACCATACCATTTACTGTCTGTTATGCACAGCAACGACCGACGTGACCACCCTAGCGTAGTCCCTAAGATCATAGTGTTGATTGTGTATTAATATAATGTCTGATGCAGTATTATGTTTATGATATATCTATAGGACTGTTGGATCATTCAGACGATACTTGTGAACCCGGACATTGGTATTACCAGCTAAGGACCACAGGCGAGTACATTCTCTGACAGTTTCCATTATGTTGATTATCTCTATAATTCTTGTATAGCGTACATGACTCTGATACTGTTCTTTACACGAGTTGGCATCATTGAGACCTGTCACGAGGAGTCGTGATTGGAATCCATCATGCTAGCTGGGGAAAATAGGGAAATATTAGTAGTTTATGTGATCATACCCAACTTACATGCAGCATTAGCTCACCCACATCTCACGTCGGTACAGCCTTACCCTTACATGCCTCATCGCTGTTACATCTGGTTAGCCTGACCTGTTGGGGATGATTGCTAATCCATGTAATGAGTCATATAGTCCCAAGCCGATCACATGATATACTGATGTTTTACACACTTAGATAGATGATTCTTGACATGTATCTTGATAGATTAATCTTGTATTTCTACATGTTCTAGTTGTTGTTCTTATACACACTTACATACCAGTTCTTTGTACTTGCGTACACTTGTAGTTCTATTCCTTGTCAGATGCATATTGGTGATGATGTTCAAGTATTTATTCCAGCATTTTATTCCAGTATCTTATTGCCAGTTGTTCATATCTGTCTTATATTTCTTTACACTGTGTTATAGTTTTTGTCAATATATGTGGAACTGCTGTTAGAGGTGTATTTTCGTTCCAATCCCGACTAGATATTTTTTCAGAGAATCTTGAGGATTTCTGTACCATACACTATGGACCAGGTATAGATACAGACTATGTACCAGAGATCCTAGAGGAGACCATGCTTCTAGATGAGGCATTGCCTACAGCTATCTAGATAGTATTTATTTATGCTTGACACTCATGGAGGTTATTTCAGTTTATGTTTAGACTTATGTTAAGTTTAATTGGAGACTTGTGTTGGACAGCTAGACTGTGAGTTATCTTTATGTTTGAGACATGGTGTTTAACTATGTGATTTCCTTTATCTTTTATCGTGCCTTATCGTTGTTGTGATTGAGTTACATTATGAGATGTATATTGACCTCCTTATGGAGATGGATATCATTGAGAGGTGTTTAGTTATATAGTATTACTGTGACCTAGACAGCGTTCTACCGCCGATGCTGCAGCGTAGGCTGGACGTAACCACGCTCTCGTGCCCCTACACCGGGTACGGGTCATGACACGTTTTTAGTGGTGGCCCATGTAGGTCTAGTTTCGCAAGTTATCAGATATCATGGTAGTGCGACAACTTAGTTGTACTGCTGCGAGCCTGTGCTAGGATATAAAAAATAGGATCTAGGATGAGAATATGCTCAATCATACTAGGAAATTCTGAACTTCATATTGCTACTCTAATGGATTGCTTCCTTTAGCACTTTAGTGTCCTTCCTTGATAATATCATATCTATCACCTTAATTGATTCTTTGATCTATATTCAGGATGTCGCCGAATACTAGATCCATAAGAATGGGAGCAGCCAATTCAGAGAGGACTGCCACCTCTCAACCTGACGAACAGATACCTGAAGATCCTCCTACATCTCCTGTTCATGTGGGAGTGTCTGCAACTAACGAGATTCCTCCTCCGCCTATACAGAGGATTGCCCCAGCTATGACAGACAACCTTCCACCACCACCGACACCGATTCCCGGAGGAATGCCCGCTGACGGGGCACAGATGTTCGCATTGATACAGGGCATGCTAGAGGCCCAGAGAGTAACAACAGAGGCTCAGCGTATTCAAGCTGAGGCTCAGAGAATGCAAGCAGAAGAACACCAGGCGCAGACTGAACTGATAAGAAAGAGCATGGAGAATGCTCATCAGGTGACTCTCCAAGCTGTGGAGAGAGTAGCACGACAACCGCAACATCAAGGTCAACAACAACAGAGGCCCGGTACCATAGTGGACTTTAAGAGGATGATGCCTCGAGAGTTCAAAGGCACCAAAGGAATACTATATGCTGACGAATGGTTAGAAGACATAGAGAGGAATCTGCGCTTATCACAGATTCCAGAGATTCTTCAGATAGAGGCCGCTGGCAGCCAGATGTTTGATATCGCACTGACGTGGTATCGTACAGAGCCGAAACTCGCCGCTGAAGGACTTACTTGGGAGGACTTTAAGGAACTCTTCAAAGAGAAATTCTTTCCTGACGTAGCCTTGGGAGCATTAGAAAGTCAGTTCCATGACTTAGTCCAAGGAGGCATGTCAGTTGACGAATATGCTGCAGAGTTTTGTCGATTGAGTCGATTTGCACCATCGATGGTTCGAGACCCAGGAGACAGAGCTTAAAAATTTAGGAAGGGATTAAATAGAGAGATCAAGTCTCGTACTTCGGGACGACGTACTGCTACATTTGAGAGTATTCTGATGGATGCCCAGATTGCCGAAGACGACTTGGACCTCCGGCCCAAGAGAGGACGCGATACATCCGGAGTAACAGGAGGTAACACAGGACCAGCCAAGCGCCCATACTTTCAACAACAACATAGGCCACACCAGCAACAACACCAGCAACAACACCAGCAACAGGCACCAGTTCGAGGACATGCTCAACAACAGCAACCACAAAGACATAATCAACTCGTTGCCCCATGTTCGTATTACGGAAAGATGGGACATACAAGAGACATCTGCAGAAAAAGGTTGGGCACTTGCTTATCGTGTGGATCAGCAGCACATCAGCTGAGGGACTGCCCAACTATTCAGACTCGCCAAGGGGGAGCAGCAGCACAGAGAGGACCAGCCAGAGCACCTATTGTACCAGGAGGCCAGCAGAGAGGACCTCCACTTCTATCGCAGCAGGAGAGGTTTGCTCAGCAGCAGCAGCAACAGAGAGGAGCACCACAAGGACGAGCTTACGCCATGACCACCGAGGAGGCCGAGCCAGTTGGAGACGTGATTTCAGGTTCAATTTTACTTGATTCTATTCCAATACTTGCATTATTTGATTCTGGCGCTTCCCATAGTTTTGTATCTGTATCCTATGCCATTAAACATCATTTAGAAATGGAACCATTAGATAGGACTTGCAAGATCATGACAGGAGGAGGCATTATCCTAGTCCGTGATTGTTGCAAAGATCGGAGAGTGTCATTGGAAGGTCGAGAGTTGGGCGTGAGTTTACTCGTCATGCCACTTCCGGAATACGATATTGTACTCGGAATAGACTGGTTAAGTAAACACCATGCTTCTATAGATTGTCACGGAGGTAGAGTAGTATTTTGACCACCAGGAGAGCCAGAGTTTGAGATTATCAGAGGAGCAGAGGAGCGGAGCAGAGGCACTTTTTGCGGAGCCAGGGTGGAAGAAGAAGAGATACCGCATCCACTTATAGCGGAGTTCCTGGATGTATTTCCAGAGGAGTTGCCAGGTTTGCCACCAGACAGAGATGTTGAGTTATCTATAGACTTGATACCAAGAGCAGAGCCTATTTTGCAATATGTCTATAGAGTTAACAACAATGAGTTGGTAGAACTAAAGAAACAAGTTGAGGAGCTGCAAGACAAAGGTTTTATTAGGTCCAGTTCATCGCCATGGGGAGCACCGGTATTATTTGTACCCAAGAAGGATGGCACGGTATGTATGTGTATCGATTATAGAGCTTTGAATAACCTCACTATCAAAAACAAATACCCGCTGCCAAGGATAGATGATCTTTTCGATCAATTGAGCGGAGCGAAGGTATTTTCAAAAATAGACTTGAGGTCAGGCTATCACCAGGTGAAAGTAAAGAAAGAAGACATATCGAAGACCGCATTCGAACCAGATATGGCCAGTTTGAATTTACAGTAATGCCGTTTGGTTTAACCAATGCACCAGCAGTATTTATGAACTTGGTGAACAAGGTGTTCTACCAGTACCTTGACAAGTTCGTAGTGGTATTTATTGACGACATTCTAGTATATTCAAAAACCCCAGAAGAGCATGAAGAGCACTTGAGAATAGTCTTAGAAACTCTCAGGAGAGAGAAATTATACGGAAATCTTTCAAAGTGTGAGTTCTTTCTTAAAAAGGTTGAATTTTTTGGACATATGGTAACGGGTGACGGAATTTCAGTTAACCCAAAGAAGATAGAGGCAGTGAAGTCATGGGCTACCCCCGGTACGGTAGCTGAAATCAGGAGCTTTCTCGGACTAGCAGGATACTACAGAAGATTTGTACAAGACTTCTCCAAGATTGCAAAGCCAATAACTAGGCTGACCAAGAAGGATGTGGAATTCGTCTGGAGAGAAGAATGCCAAGCCGCATTCGATGAGCTGAAGAGGAGATTGACAACATCACCAGTTTTGACATTGCCATCAGGGACAGGTGGATTCACTATCTATAGTGATGCTTCAGGAAAAGGGTTGGGATGCGTTCTTCAACAACACGGAAAAGTAATTGCCTATGCTTCAAGATAATTACGCCCTCATGAAAAGAACTACCCCACTCACGATCTGGAGTTAGTGGCAGTTATCTTTGCCCTAAAGCTATGGAAGACTATCTGTACGGAGAGCGTGTAAAAATCTTCACAGACCATAAGAGCTTAAAGTACGTGTTTACACATAAGGAGCTGAATATGAGACAAAGAAGGTGGTTAGAATTAATGAAAGACTTTGATATCTTATTACAGTATCATCCAGAAAAAGCCAACGTAGTCGCGGATGCCTTGAGCAGGTACCCAATGGCTATGTGCTTGACTTCAGATAGACACTTATTAGCTGATCTTGAGAGCTTAGAAATTGAGGTATTAGTTCCAGGAGCTGAGATTCAGATGTGGAGAGCTGCGCGAAGAAGTTTTACAGGAGGCACACCGCTCTCAGTACTCGATGCATCCCGGAGCCAACAAGATGTATCAAGATTTGAGGAAGCATGTATGGTGGTATGGTATGAAGCGCGAAGTAGCACACTTCGTATCCCGATGTCTAGTGTGCCAACAGGTGAAAGCAGATCGACAGAGGCCAGGGGGATTGCTTCAACCTTTACCTATTCCAGAATGGAAGTGGGAGCAAGTGACTATGGACTTCATTTCGGGACTTCCTCGTTCTCCAGGAGGAAAGGACGCAATTAGGGTCATCGTAGATAGGTTGACCAAATCAGCACACTTCTTGCCTTTTAAAGTGGGTACTTCGACGGAGAAGCTAGCAGAGATGTACGTACAGCAGATTATCAGATTACATGGAGTTCCTGTGAGTATTGTCTCAGATCGGGATAGTCATTTTACTTCCCATTTCTGGAGGAGCCTACAATCTAGCTTGGGCACTCAGCTCAAGTTCAGTACCGCATATCACCCTCAGACAGATGGGCCGTCTGAAAGGACTATTCAGACTCTTGAAGATATGTTACGCACTTGCGTATTGGATCTCGGAGGTTCTTGGGAGGATCATTTACACTTGGTAGAGTTTGCTTACAACAACAGCTACCATGCCAGCATAGAGATGTCACCATTCGAGGCTTTATATGGACGAAAGTGTCGTACCCCTTTATCTTGGGATGATGTTGGAGAAAGAGCCTTGTTAGGACCAAAAATGGTCGTGGATGCAGCAGAAAAGGTAAAACTTATCATAGACAGACTGTGAGTGGCGCAGGAAGACAGCGACATTGGGCAGATAGTCATCGTAGACCCCTAGAGTTTCAGGTATTATTTTGATTTGTTTTGTTTAGGTTGTGGTTGTTTTGTTTAGGTTGCGTGTTAAGATCGTTGTTCTAGGTTGGCGATTTGGTGTTCCTACGAATTTCTTTGACACGGGGCACGATTCGTTTCGGCAGAGGAGGAAAGCTTATTCCACGATACATCGGACCCTTCAGTATTCTTGCAAGGGTCGGTGCAGTAGCCTATAGACTAGACTTGCCGCCTGCTCTAGATGGAGTGCATGACGTGTTCCACGTGTCACAGCTGAGACGGTACATGGCAGATCCTAGTCACGTATTAGATCACTCGGAGATCGAAGTTGGACCGACACTCAGCTATCCTGAACAACCGGTGGAGATCTTGGATCATAGAGAGAAGATATTGCGAAACCAGACTATTCCCTTAGTTCGTGTTGCATGGAGAAATCACTCTCCAGGAGAATCAACTTGGGAGAGAGAGGACGAAATGTGCGAGCGGTATCCATATCTCTTCGAGACTTGAGGTATAATTCATTAATTGTTTGCTTGTTCTTGTGTTAGTCATTTTAAATTTCGAGGACGAAATTCTTTAAGGAGGGTAGACTTGTCAGCCCCACTTTTTGGATTAAGGGTATTTTCGTCTTTTCGTAATTAATGAGTAAATGATTGCATGATAATTAATCTAAATAATTATGATTTCTAATTGATTGTTGTACCTTACCGTTGTTCGATAATTAGAGCGCCACGCTAGCCATTGTCTTCCAACAGATTCACACCCTTGTCCTAGACGTACCAGTCTGTTAATTGATGCTTGTATCCCACTTAAAAATCAGTCCTGTGTACTTCTAATTGATTTTAGAACACCCCCTTGCATTTATTTAGTTAATTGGATAATAAATCTATTCTGTGAAATTTTCTAATTGTTAGGCACTCTTATACCAAAGTGTATTAAGGTGTCCACCGTTGGACACGACATGTGAACAAAATCCATTTCTCCTTCATTATATTTTTTGTGATTTTTGGGAATATGTAATTTAACATCAACCCCTTGAAACCATAGCTCCAAATCCTTGAACCAATACATTCTAGAAATTTATTTTAATTTATTTGAAGCCCTAACCATCAAAATTATCCATGGCAATCCCAATCCCAATAGGGCCTTGACCAAACCTAATTCTTGGTCAACCCAAAGTCTACTACCTATATATATATACATAGTATCACTTTTTTTTCCTTTTCTTTTTAACCAAAACCTAAAGCCTCAGCCGACCCCTTCCCTTACTCATCTCCCTGTCGACTACCCCCGCTTCCACGACGCACCGGACTCCGTCAGTCGATCCGCTACCCAGCACCCCACAACCCAACGAACTCTACGCCGAGCAAACACCTGAAGCCGCCGAACGCCGGAAGCCTCATCCCACGACCCGCGGGCTCTTGCCTTAACCGCCTAAGCCAATTTCGACCAACACCCGAGCATGAACGCTGAAGCCGGAGACCTACAGCAGCCGCTGCCACCATTGCTGAATCCCACGTCAACCGGAGACCGACCGAGCCGCCGAGCGCCGTTACTGTCGACCGGAGAAGCAGCAACTCGACCCAACTGCTCGACCACCCAGTGCCGAAATTGAATGCCGCACCGCTGCAGAAGCCGTAGCCCGCCTGGAGCGCCGGAGCAGCGTCTCCGCTGCCCATTCTGACTGTGCACCCCGTGCACGACGATCAGCCCTGTCTCGTCATCACCACCCTGTCCACGCGCGCAGGTTTGACATGAACCTAATCTCGAATGAGTACGCATGTACGTATGTTATGCATTAGTATATGTATGTATCGGTATACGCATGTATGTACGTAGTTGCATGCGTATAGGTATATAGATATTATATTCTCTCAAATAATATCTATACGTACATATATATATATGTATTATAAGTATCCTAGTATGGATATTTAATATTTGTACACATGGTATAAGTTTTGGATAGTATATATATGTACAAAGTATAATTGATTAGTATGTAAACTCTACGCATATAAACATGTATAATGTAAACTCAATTAAGTAGCTAAATGCACATATCTATTAAAATTATAATTAGTAGTAGTGATGTTTATGATAAATAATAATAGGCATTATATGCCCGTGTACTAGGTGACCCTAACAAAATTATGGATACCCATAGCTATCTTGACAGGTGACCCTGTAGCATGATAAAAGACTGCCATATGTAGATCGACGTACTAACTAGACCGAACCATTTATTGTCTGTTATGCACAGCAACGACAGACGTGACCACCCTAGCGTAGTCCCTAAGATCATAGTGTTGATTGTGTATTAATATAATGTCTGATGCAGTATTATGTTTATGATATATCTATAGGACTGTTGGATCATTCAGATGATACCTGTGAACCCGGATATTGGTATTACCAGCTAAGGACCACAGGCGAGTACATTCTCTGACAGTTTTCATTATGTTGATTATCTCTATAATTCTTGTTGTATAGCATACATGACTCTGATACTGTTCTTTACATGAGTTGGCATCATTGAGACCTGTCACGAGGAGTCGTGATTGGAATCTATCATGCTAGCTGGGGAAAATAGGGAAATATTAGTAGTTTATGTGATCATACCCAACTTACATGCAGCATTAGCTCACCCATATCTCACGTCGGTGCAGCCTTACCCTTATATGCCTCATCGCTGTTACATCTGATTAGCCTGACCTGTTGGGGATGATCGCTAATCCATGTAATGAGTTATATAGTCCCAAGCCGATCATATGATATACTGATGTTTTACACACTTAGATAGATGATTCTTGACATGTATCTTGATAGATTGATCTTGTATTTCCACATGTTCTAGTTGTTGTTCTTATACACACTTACATACCAGTTCTTTGTACTTGCGTACATTTGTAGTTCTATTCCTTGTCAGATGCATATTGATGATGATGTTCCAGTATTTATTCCAGCATTTTATTCCAGTATCTTATTGCCAGTTGTTCATATCTGTCTTGTATTTCTTTACACTGTGTTATAGTTTTTGTCAATATATGTGGAACTGCTGTTAGAGGTGTATTTTCGTTCTAATCCTGACTGAATATTTTTTCCAGAGAATATTGAGGATTTCTGTACCACGCACTATGGACCAGGTATAGATGCAGACTATGTACCAGAGATCCTAGAGGAGACCATGCTTCTAGATGAGGCATTGCCTACAGCTATCTAGATAGTATTTATTTATGCTTGAGACTCATGGAGGTTATTTCAGTTTATGTTTAGACTTATGTTAAGTTTAATTGGAGACTTGTGTTGGACAGCTAGACTGTGAGTTATCTTTATGTTTGAGATATGGTGTTTAACTATGTCATTTCCTTTATCTTTTATCGTGCCTTATAGTTGTTGTGATTGAGTTACATTGTGAGATATATATTGACCTCCTTATGGAGATGGATATTATTGGTAGGTGTTTAGTTATATAGTATTACTGTGACCTAGACAGCGTTCTACCGCCGATGCTGTGACGTAGGCTGGACGTAACCATGCTCTCATGCCCCTACACCGGGTGCGGGTCGTGACACCGGGAAACGAAGGGCTCTCGCTCTGAAGGAGGCTTCCCCTCGTAAGAGGACGAAGAGGATGGTTACTCGTCCTCTCCAGATTCCTGGCATTGATGCTCCTAGAAGTGAGTCTGCTTCTCCCTATGTCAGGGATGATTCTTTGATTAGGGGTTCCTCGCCTTTTAGAGAGGAACCTTCTACAGTTTCGGCCGGTGGCGTCGGAGAATCTCAGCTGGAGGCTGCTACCGCTGCTACTGCTTCAGGTAGCGGAACAAAGTCGCCTTCAAGGCTGGTCATAAGATTCCATATACCTTTGTCCGGATCAGCATTGGGAGAGGCCCCTGCCGTGCCCATCAGCGCTTCTAGCGAGATTCCAGTTGATGAGCCTCAAGTGGATCTCAGCGAAGACCTGGAAGAGTATTTGCTAGCGTCAGTTAGCAGGCCTTCTTCTCCAGGTATGACAACTTGGCTAGCATCACTGTCGTCTTTTCGTGCCTCTTCTTTAGGAAAATTAACATCATGTTTGACATTAACTTCTTCTTGTCTTCTTCTCAGGGGACGACCTCTTCGGGGAGGGTAATGTATATGCGCCCTTCGGCTCCGTGTCATGTCCTGGCGTTGATACGGAGGTGCCTGATTTTGAAGAGGAAGCATCTTCGGGTGCCGGCTCGCCTGCTGACAAGGTTTCGATACCTCAAGAGGACGACCCTGTCGTTGTGACAATGCCTCCTTTGAGTATGCTGGTTACTTCGTCTGGTGTTAGCGCTTCCTCTTTTGTCGCACCCCCTGTCGAGATGAGGACTATGGCCACGTCGATTGCGGTCGCCTCTGGAGCGTGGTTCGACAATATTGCAGCCACTCCCAGCGTGCATTCTGACCTAGCTGCGCTGACCGAGCAATATTCCAGTATCTTCTACAACACTTTAAAAATGCTGATATCAATGGTGTTGGAGAAGAATCTGAATTTTGAGCGTCTGAAGAAGTCCTCTCGGTTTTCGATAGAGGCGATCAGGGACCTTGGCGATACTGGTTTAACTGACGCCCTAGCGGAGGTAGTTAATGGTTTGGAGCAACCCGTTAACGAATACTCGCAGCTATCCCAAGGCAACATCGAAGCTCTGGCCTAGGCTAGACACGACTCCTTGACTGCGCAACTTGTTGAAAAGGTGGAAGACCTGAATAAAATCCTCCTGACAAATTAGCGGGAGATGGATGAAGGAAAAGTCGTCTTGGAGGAGGCTATTGCTCTTCAGACGAAGTGCCAGGCCGAGCATGACGGGAATGCAGCGAGGGTCCTTAGACTGGAGACGAAGCTTGCTCAGGCAAAGGAGTGTGCTTCTCAGTCGTCAGAAGGTCCCAATGTGGTGAATGGCCGACTGGTTATAGCAAAGCAGAACTTGGCAAGGAAGGATGTTGCCCGCGCTGGTTTCCTTCGAGCTAGAACCGAGCTATCCCTCTTGATTAATGATGAGGCACGGCTGGAGCGGGCCCGTGCTGATGTCTTGGATTCCAGGAATGCGAAGATAGCCAGACTGGGGCAGCAGATTCGCGATTTGACCGCTCCCCCTTCTTGATGTACTTTTGCTTTTGCTTTTTAATGTACTTCTGCTCTCTTTTTGGGGAATAATAAAGAGGCTTTTCATCTGACTTTGTGGACCCGTCATTTCAGAATGTAAATGATGGGTTTGGGTGAGAGTAATATCAGAGGTAGTGTCATGCCCCGATCTTCCGCAGGCTAATCGGCCGTTCCCGCTAGGCGGGAATCACCCTCGCCAGCGCTCCCGCGGAACGATCGCTTTGACCTATCCGGGCGTGATGCCGCACGAGCGTGACCCACGCCCGTGCAAGGCCATGGTTCATTAGCTGGCGGCAAGAGTTCTAAGCCACAGAGTCGCACAGATTGTCCGAGTGCAGCGGAGTCATGAACGCATAGGCGATCGATAACAGGTTCACTGAGTCGACAATATAGCGGAAGCATTGAAACATAAGTTTGAAGTAAAGCAACTCATTTATTGATATGAACATGTGTTACAGGCGGCGTATAGCCAAGATTACAAGTCGCTCAAGCCTCTCTCTCTGAACAGTAAAAGCGTGCCAAGTGGCTACAACTGTGGAATGAATGTACAGGCGATGGTCAGGCAACGCTCCAACATTATATCTTGTATATGTGCTTCAGTCGCGGACGCACCGTTGCAAGGCTTCAGAGGGAACTCCTGGCCTTAGCACGCACGTTGGAGGCATCCGCACCGAACGAGGTTCTCCCGCACCCTGCATACAAACTGGTGGATTATCAGTACATTGAATGCACTGGTGGGGAATCTACTCGCCCGCTCGACAAATCCAAACACGTAATACAGGTTCCATGCACAACTATTAAGTTGTCTTTCTAGTTGCCTTAGGATCAGTTTCATGTAAACATTGAATAGCCTAACGTGTCGGGCAGTGCACCGTGCGATGTTTGAGGAAACACGGCGAGACTTACCAACTTACCATCTCCTTCCCTGTCCAAGGCAAACATTGAAGCAAACATCGTTAATTCAAGCAAGGGCAAGTATAACATTCAGGAGGCATAGCATATGCAAACAGGAGGGTCATTTTAACATGATCGTTCAGGTGTTCAGTTGTTTCTTGATGCGATACAATGACTCGCACGTGGATAGCCGCTAAGCGAGGATGACTTATCTATATGAACACGGTCGCTGGCAAAGCCATTATGGACGTAGTCGAGGACAAGGATAGCATGCTATGCTTGTACACGAGGCACACGAATACGATGCGTTGTAAGCTATCCTCCCTGCACACGAGACTACACACAAGCTCCATCCGGACCGGATCGGCCCCAGTGCCCCGGTGACCGTCCGTGGAACTAGTCCGCGATATGCAAGTCAGGGTTAACCAATCTCAGGCAACATGATTTAACCAATCTCAGGCAACATGATTTATTTGACCAATCTCAGGCAACACAATTTATTTGACCAATCTCAGGCAACACGATTACACGAGATACATGAGAACACGCGTGCACTAGAACACGAGAACACGAGTGCACGGGAACACGAGTACACGAGTATACGAGATACTTGAATCTTGGTTCTGTATAATAACTTTTCTTGATGCATTCCCCTGGTTCGGGGCTGCCTTGGTGACCTAACGGTCCCGGATACTTGCAGGTTCGTTCAGGCACGGAACGACTACGTAGTAGTCTCCCGGGGTTTGGATGAAAACACGGTAACAATCAAGCAGACAAGCATGCGTTCTAAGGAACATAATCAACACGTTTGCTCGGGCCCAAAGGTAGTCCGAGAGATGAAACCGTTAAGGGACTTAGCATGCGAGGGTCTGAACATATAAGCAGTATTTCATTTCCATGTTCCAGCAAGCAATACAAGTTGGGATTATTCTCTTAGCTAGGTGTGTTGGATTTATTAGCATGCAGGAGGTGAATCACCTAGCGACTAACATGAATATTCCAGATTTTATGTGTGCTGGCTAAGCAAAGACAAGTTTACCGTAGCCACCCACCTTAGCGATGATTCGCCTCGGTAGAGCGATACGTCAAGCGAGCCTCTGAAAGCCTAAGCCGGATCTCTGTAGGGACAAGTCTGGATATCCTTTGCTTCTTGTTTGAGGCAAAGCGGGTCGGGACAGCTGCACGATTGCCGATTGAAACGGCAGTCCGCTTGAGCGGAACGGGATGTTACATCCTACCCAACTTAGAAAAAGTTTCGTCCTCGAGACTTACTAAGGACAAGTAGTAATCTAGGGTTGAGGCAATCCTAGACAAGTCGTTGTACTTGTTTCATTTGGATCTTCACTTGCACAAGCTTCAAAATCAGTATATCGCTTAGACTGGATCGTGCGCACTTTCGAAGTGCACTTCTAGCGTGAACACGTCAACCAGCTTAGTGATAGCGAAGTCTTAGCACTCGAGTTTCACCTTTTCCTAAGTCTTAGATGGTGCACTAGTTCAAGGCGTCCCTCGAATAGATGCATTCAACCAAACTTAGAGTTAGTGAAATCGGACAAGCTACTAGCGATACTCTCAAAGGGTTCGCACAGGTTGGCACAAAGGCCACTCGCAGCATACAACCAGACAAGCAAGCATATCATTACATTCAAAACATATTTTGAAAGTATTTAGACTTATTGTTGGAACATCCCATCGAGGCATTGAGAGAGAGCGTGCACATAAACCACGAACGAGATTTTGAAACAGAGATATCGAATCGAAGTCCAAAGGCGTAGAAGCCAGGCTCTGATACCAACATGTCATGCCCCGATCTCCCGCAGGCTAATCGGCCGTTCCCGCTAGGCGGGAATCACCCTCGCCAGCGCTCCCGCGGAACGATCGCTTTGACCCATCCGGGCGTGATGCCGCACGAGCGTGACCCACGCCCGTGCAAGACCATGGTTCATTGGCTGGCGGCAAGAGTTCTAAGCCACAGAGTCGCACAGATTGTCCGAGTGCAGCGGAGTCATGAATGCATAGGCGATCGATAACAGGTTCACTGAGTCGACAATATAACGGAAGCATTGAAACATAAGTTTGAAGTAAAGCAACTCATTTATTGATATGAACATGTGTTACAGGCGGCGTATAGCCGAGATTATAAGTCGCTCAAGCCTCTCTCTCTGAACAGTAAAAGTGTGCCAAGTGGCTACAACTGTGGAATGAATGTACAGGCGATGGTCAGGCAACGCTCTAATATTATGTCTTGTATATGTGCTTCAGTCCCGGACGCACCGTTGCAAGGCTTCAGAGGGAACTCCTGGCCTTAGCACGCACGTTGGAGGCATCCGCACCGAACGAGGTTCTCCCGCACCCTGCATACAAACTGGTGGATTATCAGTACATTGAATGCACTGGTGGAGAAGCTACTCGCCCGCTCGATAAATCCAAACACGTAATACAGGTTCCGTGCACAACTATTAAGTTGTCTTTCTAGTTGCCTTAGGATCAGTTTCATGCAAACATTGAATAGCCTAACGTGTCGGGCAGTGCGCCGTGCGATATTTGAGGAAACATGACGAGACTTACCAACTTACCATCTCCTTCCTTGTCCAAGGCAAACATTGAAGCAAATATCGTTAATTCAATCACGGGCAAGTATAACATTCAGGAGGCATAGCCTATGCAAACAGGAGGGTCGTTTTAACATGATCGTTCAGGTGTTCAGTTATTTCTTGATGCGATGCAATGACTCGCACGCGGATAGCCGCTAAGCGAGGATGACTTATCTATATGAACACGGTCGCTGGCAAAGCCATTATGGACGTAGTCGAGGACAAAGATAGCATGCTACGCGTGTACACGAGGCACACGAACATGATGCGTTGTAAGCTATCCTCTCTGCACACGAGACTACACACGAGCTCCATCCGGACCGGATCGGCCCCAGTGCCCCGGTGACCGTCCGTGGAACTAGTCCGCGACATGCAAGTCAGGGTTAACCAATCTCAGGCAACACGATTTAACCAATCTCAGGCAACACAATTTATTTGACCAATCTCAGGCAACACGATTATACGAGATACACGAGAACACGCGTGCACTAGAACACGAGAACACGAGAACACGAGTGCACGGGAACACGAGTACACGAGTATACGGGATACTTGAATCTTGGTTCTGTATAATAACTTGTCTTGATGCATTCCCCTGGTTCGGGGCTGCCTTGGTGACCTAACGGTCCCGGATACTTGCAGGTTCGTTCAGGCACGGAACGACTACGTAGTAGTCTCCCGGGGTTTGGATGAAAATACGGTAACAATCAAGCAGACAAGCATGCGTTCTAAGGAACATAATCAGCACGTTTGCTCGGGCCCGAAGATAGTCCGAGAGATGAAATCGTTAAGGGACTTAGCATGCGAGGGTCTGAACATATAAGCAGTATTTTATTTCCATGTTCCAGCAAGCAATACAAGTCGGGATTATTCCCTTAGCTAGGTGCGTTGGATTTATTAGCATGCAGGGGGTGAATCACCTAGCGACTAACATGAATATTCCAAATTTTATGTGTGCTGGCTAAGCAAAGATAAGTTCACCGTAGCCACCCACCTTAGCGATGATTCACCTCGGTAGAGCGATACGTCAAGCGAGCCTCTGAAAGCCTAAGCCGGATCTCTGTAGGGACAAGTCTGGATATCCTTTGCTTCTTGTTTGAGGCAAAGCGGGTCGGGACAGCTGCACGATTGCCGATTGAAACGGCAGCCGCTTGAGCGGAACGGGGTGTTACAGGTAGTATAGACGTGATAGTCTCTCGGTAAACTTTTTTAGCAGGGCGTATCTGTTCAGAGGTCATATGGACATGATAGAATACGACCCAACTAGTTTCGTTTTGGAAGTAGTTTTGTCAGAATGAGATTTTTGCCTTATTCCACTTGAGCAGAGGAGGTTAAGCATAGTACCTTTTCAGGAATTTGCCATTGATATGAGCCATTAGTAGGTCTCCATTAGGCTGGGCTAACCTGTAAGCGCCGTTTGAGAACATTGTCTCGATCATGTAGGGGCCTTCCCATTTGGGCTGAAATTTGCCCTTGCTTCTGTGAGTGAGAATCATTGGCCTTCTTACAGCTAAGACTAGCTCGCCAACTTTGAATACTCTTTCCTTTACTTTTTGATTAAAAGCTCTGGAAATGCGTGCTTGATAGAACGCGATGCTCTGTTGAGCTTGAAGGCATTTCTAGTCTAATCCTTCTAGCCCTTGAAGCCTTAAAAGGTCATTCTTTTCCCGAGTTAACTCATTGGCGACTGCTATCCTGAGTGACGAGATTTGAATTTCGATGGGAAGAACTGCTTCGCTCCCGTAGACCAGTGAGAAAGGGGTCCAACCTGTCGGTGCTCGGACCGTTGTGCGGTACGTGTCACTACCACATTCCAAATAAGAGCATTTGTGTAATTTTACTATTTGAATAAATATGTATTTAATTAATCTGCTGAGTTTTATAAACTATTTATATGTGTTAGTGATACTTGGCTTTAGGTCAAACCCTAGAACTCATTAGGACTAACCCTAATGAGAAACCCTAATTTGAAAACCCAATTCTAGTGAAACCCTAGAATTTTAATTTTTGGTGGAACCTCAAACCCTAGAAGGGCTAAACCTGAGTTATTTGGGCTCTACATGACCTAACCTGGGAGTTTAACCTAAAACTATACATTAGAAACCCTAACTTGGTTTATTATAAAAGGGAACCCTCTTTTTCTTCATGTAGAAAGAAGAAACCCTAGCCTCCATCAAGAGAGCCATCTTCCTCACCCAAATTCGGAATTTAAGCCCTAGGATTCCATCCTCCTCCTCCAAAGCAAGGGAAGCAAGGAACTTGGGTCAAGGAACCTTGGGGAAGAAGAACTTCCATTGGAGGAACCATCTCAATAGGTAAAATCCAATTTTTCTCCCTTTAATTCCTGTTTTCTGTTGATTATTGCCCTCTAGGAACCCCCTTGCTGTGTAGATCTCGATTTCTAGGGTTCTACATGAAGACCTAGGAGGAACTAGTGTTTTGGTGACCCACATTGGTTTTCCTAATTTTTTGTGAACCCTAATCCTAGGTGGTTGTATGTAGACTGATTTCATCCCCAACGTGAAGCTTAGATTTCGTTTTAGGGTTTTGTTTTGGGTTTCTTATGTGTTCTTATGTAAATTCATTTTCTGTACTTCTTGTGCTTGATGATATGATTAGTAGGGTGTTTAGCTTTTAGATCTATTCAAAATCTTGCTAGGTTTGTGTATATATATATATGCATATGTGTAGAGGTGTTGTTGTTTTGATTTCTGTGCAGTCGGGTTTTGGGGATAGTTCTGTGCACAGTTGGATTTCCTGTGCTGTGCAGTCAGGTTTGGGGACAGTGTGTGTAGAGTCGTGTGCATCAGTGTTTAGGGTGTTAAGTATTAGTGTATCCAGATCAGTGAAGCCACTGTGTTTTGGTTGTGTAGATACCTATATATGCAGTGACTTGGGGTTGTGTCTGTGTTCAATTTCTGTGTGCAGGGTGTGGTACCAGTTTTACCTATGTGAATCAGTGTGTTATTGATACCCTTTGTTACTGATACTCTCACTTAGCCCTGATACTTGGCCTGATGTTCTATTTACAAGGTTCTTTATGCAGAATTATTGAGATACCTGCATGTAGTGTGTGTGTGATCTTGTGTATCAGTTCGGTGAAAGTTTATCTGTGTGTTTGTGTCTTTGTTCAGGCTGTATCTGTGAGTTTAGATATAGGTGTGTAGTCTGAACATTTTCAGCAATTCCTAATGTCAGTGTGTCTCAGAAGTTCCCAGGTCCTAATGTATACTGTATAGTGTGTATTCTTGAGTAGCAGTGGGAAGTTTCTGTTTTGTGAATTTCTGTATCAGTATGTGTGACTGGGTAGTGTAGGTTATAGTGTATCCTTGTGTGAAGTGTGTCAGTTTACCTGTGTGTTTAGTGTGCAGCTGTGGCATACCTGTGTGTAGGTATATGAATGACAGTGAGGGTATCCCTGTGAGAGTGAGTAAAAATTTCCAGGTCCTAGGTATGTGGCTGTGCAAGCTAGTGTGTGTATCAGTGAATGCATATGTGTGTTGTGTGTGAGTTCAGTTGGGGGGAGAATTCTGTGCAGTGATTTGGGAAATTCCCAGTGTGGTCGGGTTGTGAGAACCTGTGTAAATTCTAGCAATGTGACAGTGTGTAGGTATTTAATTTTCAGTATGTGTGTGTGTGCTCAGAACCTGTGTGTTGAGGTGCAGTTCAGTGTGTTTCAGTGTGTAGTCTAGTGTGTGTTATCCAGTGTGCCTGTGTGAGTGTGTTGCTGTCAGTGAGTTAATTGAGGTAATATCTGTGTGTAGGTTTGAGTGTCAGGGTATCAGGCAGTGTGTGAGATGCTCTGAGTGTTGTGTGTGCTCATGATTGTAGATTGGTGTCATCTTAGCTAATAGCAGTTTGTGTGTTAGCAAACTTTGTGAATCCTAGTACAGGTGTGGACTGATGATGACGAGTGATATCTGGTAATTAGGATTAAGGGAAATATTTCAGGTATTAGGTAGTATCAGTTGGGGCCAAGCTCGAGTGAACAAGTATACCAACACAGGATGTATCAGGTAAGTGTAGTTAGTTACTATTAGAGTTAGTGGTAAGGTCTGTTAGCTAATTATAAGAGAATGCTAGTTAGTAAGTATCTTAATTATTGCTGATATAGTTGGTGTAGGATTAATAGCAGTTGATTAAATTAGTAGTATACTATTATAGTTAATATTAGACCTTGTACAATTAGTATAATTTAGGTACTAAGTACCATTAGTAGTTAGGATATTTTATTGCAGTCAATATCAGAAGTTAATGATATGTAGTAGTGTATGAAAGATTAGGTAGTATATAGATATGTAAATAGTTATAACAGTAGTGAATTGTATGTAGTATTATTTTTAATGGCTGTCAGTAAATTATAGTTTATAAGTATCAGTTAGATATGGTAGTTAGTGTTAGAGCTATGTCAGTCTGTAGTATCAGTTGGATTAGTATTGATGTATCAGTTAAGGTACTAACCCCATAAATAGGTAAACCTTGGTTGAACCATAGTTAGACCTATTAACCTTAGTATGATATAGAATTTGACTAGTGGGCCTATTTAACCTACCTTTTAGCTATTAAACCCTAGTACACTTATACCCTTGGGATTAACCTAGTATAGCCTGAGCCATGACCTAGAAACCTCATTTTTCCTTAATTAGTTAATCATGCTCATTCCTTTAATTCATTATTTTGACATTGATTTTCCATAAATAGGTCATTATGATCCCACTTTGGACATCGATCCTCACCCTTTGCTCAGGACCACAGGCGAGTACATTCTCTGACAGTTTTTATTGTTGATTATTTCTATAATGCAGTTGTATTACATACTTGATTCCGACACTATGGATACACGGGTTAGCACCCTAGATCCCCATCATGAGGAGTCGTGATTGGAATCCATCGTGCTAGCTGGGGGATGGGGAACTATTAGTAGATTATGTGATCATATCCAAATCCTTTACATGCATCATAGCTCACCCCACTTCTCACGTTGGGTGCGGCCTGACCATCTTACATGCATCATAGCTGTTATATATGATTAACCTGACCACTACATACATCATAGCTAACCATATGGTTAGCCTGACCTACAAGAATCATAGTTAATCATATATAACCAGCCTGATCAAGTCCCAAGCCGATCACATGATAAACTAATATTTCAAACACTTAGCTAGATGTCTATTTTATTCAGATTCACCTGTTCCAGCATTCACTACTTATTGTCTAGCATTCACTATTTATTGTTCATTGCTAGATGCTCTATTGCCTATTTCCATTTTCTCCAGTACTTTACATTTCCAGTATTTATTTTCCATCTTGTATTTCTTACACTGTTTATAGATTTTGTCAATTTAATGAAACTGCTGTTAGTGCTTGTGCTTCGCTCCAATCCTGACTGGATAACATTTTTTAGAGGACCTGGAGAGCTTGTGCCCCACTCATTATGGCCCAGGATTAGAGGGTGATTTTACTCCAGAAACCCCAGAGGAGTTGCCTAGTCTAGAGGAAAATTTATCTGGCTGTTCTTAGATTATTTTCTGCATTTATTGTTTTAGACTGAGACTGAGTTGTATTTATTATTTTGTGATTTTATGAGGTCATTTAGACCCAGGATTTGAGTTGGACTTATTGTGGTTGGTTTTTATAGAACTATTTTCTATTCTCATCGTGCCATTATTTCTTATAGCTTGTGATTGAGTATATTATAGAACTGTAGATATTTATCATTGTCCTCCGTGCGGAGTTGAGACTATTGTCAGGATATATTATATGTTGAGACCTAGACAGCGTTCTACCGCCGATGCTGCGACGTAGGCTGGACGTACCCACGACTCATGCCCAAATTTCTGGGTGCGGGTCGTGACACGTTTTAGTGGTGGCCCATGCAGGTCTAGCTTCGCAAGTTGTGCGATGTCGTGGTAGTGCGACAACTTAGTTGTACTACTACGAGCCTGTTTTAGGAATAAGAATTAGACCGAGGATATGCTCAATCACAATTAGGAATTTTCGATTCTTATAATACTACTCTTAATGATTTTCCTTTAGAAATTTACTGTCCTTCCTTGATGATATCGTATCTATTGCTTTAATTAATTCTTTCGATCTGTCTTCAGGATGCCGCCGAGGAGGTCCCAGAGACTTGGAGCAACAGATTCAGAGAGGTCTTCCACCTCTCGCCCTGCCGGACAGACATTCGCAGTACCTCCTACATCTCCAGTACATGTGGGAGTGTCTGCAGCATTTGGGGGTCCTCCACCACCAGTTCAGAGGGTTCCCACAGCTACGACGGGGCCTCTACCACCACCACCAGTTCATCATCCAGGAGGTGTGCCCGTCGATGGGGCACAGATGTTCGCCTTGATTCAGGGCATGGTCGATGCCCAGAGGACGTCGACAGAGGCCCAGAGAGTACAGGCTGAGGCACATCAGGCCCAGATAGAGATGATGAGGGTGAACATGGAGAATGCTCACCAAGTGGCCCTCCAGGCTGTGGAGAGAGTTACTCAGCAGCAGAGCGTCCTGATCAGCACCACCAGAGGCCGGGCACCATTGTGGATTTCAAGAGGATGATGCCTCGGGAGTTCAAGGGGACAGAAGGGATACTCTACGCCGATGATTGGCTAGAGGACATCGAGAGGAACTTATGCTTAGCATAGCTTCCGGAGGCCCTTCAGATCGAGGCCGCTGGCAGCCAGATGTTCGACATTGCCTTGACGTGGTTTCGCACGGAGCCGAGACTCTTGCGCATGGGACTCACTTGGGAGGATTTCAAGGAGCTCTTCAAAGAAAAGTTCTTTTCTGATGTCGCCCTGGGAGCTTTGGAGAGTCAGTTCCATGACTTAGCCCAGGGGAGCTCGTCCGTCGATGAGTATGCCGCGGAGTTTTCCCGCCTGAGCCGCTTCGCGCCATCGATGATTAGAGATCCAGGGGACAGGGCCCGGAAATTCAGAAAGGGGCTGACAAGGGAGATTAAGTCTCGCACATCGGGATGTCGCACAGCTACCTACGAGGGCATATTGATGGATGCCCAAGTAGCCGAGGACGACTTGGGCCTCAGGCCCAAGAGGGGACGCGATGGTTCCGGAGGAGCAAACAGTAGTACGGGACCGGGCAAGCGTCCACACTTTCAGCAGCAACAGCAGAGACCCTTTCAGCAGCAGCATCAGATACCAGCCCGAGGGCAGGTCCAGCAGCAGCAACAGAGACAGACTCAGCCCGCCATCCAGTGTGCGTACTGCAGGAAGATGGGACATACTAGAGATATCTGCAGGAAGAGATTGGGCTCATGTCTATCCTGCGGATCGACGACGCACCAGCTGAAGGATTGCCCTACGATTCGTTCAGGTCAGGGTGGAGCAGCCGCCCAGAGAGGACCAGACAGGGTACCTACCGTACCAGGAGGCCAACAACAGAGGGGACCACTTCCACCACAACATCAGAAGTTTGCCCAGCACCAGCAGCAGAGAGGTGTACCCCAGGGGCAAGCGTACGCCATGGCAGTCGAGGAGATCGAGCCAGCAGGAGACTTGATCACAGGTTCGGTTCTTCTCGATTGTATTCCCGCATTTACCTTATTCGACTCTGGCGCTTCCCATAGTTTTGTGTCTGTATCTTATGCACTTCGACATCATTTAGACACAGAACCATTAGCTAGGACTTGCAAGATCACGACTGGTGGAGGTATTATCCTAGTCCGTGATCACTGCAAGGACCGGAGAGTGTCAGTAGGAGGCCGAGAGTTGAGCGTGAGCTTACTTGTCATGCCACTTCCGGGGTACGATATCGTGCTCGGAATGGACTGGTTGAGTAGGCATCATGCTACTATAGATTGTTATAGAGGCAGAGTATTATTTAGACCACCAGGAGAGCCGGAGTTTGAGGTCGTCAGAGGAGCAGCGGAACAGAGGAGGATCATATTTTGCGGAGCCAGGGCGGAAGAAGAGGAGTTGCCACATCCTCTGATAGCGGAGTTCCTGGATGTATTTCCAGAGGAGTTACCAGGCTTGCCGCCAGACAGAGATGTTGAATTCTCTATAGACTTGGTTCCAGAAGCGGAGCCCATTTCACAACATGTCTATAGAGTCAACAACAGCGAGCTGGCAGAACTGAAAAAGCAAGTTGAGGAGCTGCAGGACAAAGGCTTCATCAAATCCAGTTCATCACCATGGGGAGCTCCGGTATTGTTCGTACCGAAGAAGGACGGCACGGTGCGCATGTGCATTGATTATAGAGCTTTGAACAATATCACTATCAAGAACAAGTACCCGCTACCGAGGATAGATGATCTTTTCGATCAGTTGAGCGGGGCAAGGGTGTTTTCAAAGATAGATTTGAGGTCAGGCTATCACCAGGTGAAGGTGAAGAGAGAAGACATGCCGAAGACAGCTTTTCGGACCAGATACGGCCAGTTTGAATTCATGGTGATGCCATTTGGTTTAACCAATGCACCGGCAGTATTCATGAACTTGATGAACAAGGTGTTCCACCAGTACCTTGACAAGTTCGTGGTAGTGTTCATCGATGATATTCTTGTGTATTCCAAGACCCCGGAGGAGCACGAAGAGCACCTGAGGTTGGTCTTAGAGACTCTCAGGAGGGAGAAGCTGTACGGAAAACTCTCTAAGTGTGAATTCTTCCTTGACAAGGTCGAATTTCTTGGGCATGTGGTATCGGGTGACAGAATCTCGATTAACCCACAGAAGATCGAGGCAGTGGAGTCGTGGGCTACCCCCAGTTCGGTAGCTGAGATCAGGAGTTTTCTCGGGCTAGCAGGATACTACAGGAGGTTTGTACAAGACTTCTCCAAGATTGCAGCGTCGATGACCAGACTGACTAGGAAGGAAGTGGATTTTTTTTGGATGGAGGAGTGCCAGGCCGCATTTGATGAGCTGAAGAAGAGGTTGACGACAGCTCCAATTTTGACGTTGCCAGCAGGGACAGGTGGTTTCACCATCTACAGTGATGCTTCAGGGAAGGGTCTGGGATGTGTTCTTCAGCAGCACGGGAAGGTGATTGCCTATGTTTCCAGGCAGTTACGCCCTCATGAAAAGAACTACCCCACCCACAATTTAGAGTTGGCGGCAGTTATCTTCGCTCTAAAGCTGTGGAAACATTACCTGTACGGAGAGCGTGTGGAGATATTTACAGACCACAAGAGCATGAAGTACGTATTCACATAGAAGGAGCTGAACATGAGGCAGAGGAGGTGGTTAGAGTTGATGAAGGACTTTGACATCTCATTGCAGTACCACCCAGGAAAGGCCAACGTAGTCGCCGATGCCTTGAGCAGGTATCTGATGGCTATGTACTTGACGACAGATAGACATTTGTTGGCTGATTTGGAGAGCTTAGAGATTGAGGTATTAGTTTCCGGTACAGAGATTCAGATGTGGGGATTGCAGATACAGTCCGAGCTGATGGACAGGATCAGAGCGGCGCAGTATGATGATGAGGCCTTGAGGAGTATCAGAGCACATGTTCAGGCAGGATTGTCGGACGACTTTACTATCGCAGAGGATGGCTCCTTACGACACGGCACGAGGATGTGTGTGCCGAGCGGGGAGTTGCGCGAGGAGGTTTTGCAGGAGGCACACCGCTCTCAGTACTCGATGAATCCCGGTGCCAACAAGATGTATCGAGACTTGAGGGAGCACGTATGGTGGTATGGAATGAAGCGCGAGGTAGCACGCTTCATATCTCGGTGTCTAGTGTGCCAGCAGGTAAAGGCAGACCGGCAGAGACCAGGAAGTTTGCTTCAACCTTTACCGATCCCAGAGTGGAAATGGGAGCACGTGACCATGGATTTCGTTTCAGGGCTTCCACGTTCTCCAGGAGGGAAGAACGCGATTTGGGTCATCGTGGACAGGTTGACCAAATCAGCCCATTTCTTACCTTTCAAGGTGGGCACGTCGACAGAGAGGCTAGCAGAGATGTACGTGCGTCAGATCGTTATGCTTCATGGAGTTCCTGTAAGCATCGTCTCGGATCGGGATAGCCATTTCACTTCCCACTTCTTGAGGAGTCTGCAGGCTAGCTTGGGCACTCAGCTCAAGTTCAGTACCGCATATCACCCCCAGACAGACGGGCAGTCTGAACGAACTATTCAGACTCTCGAGGATATGCTACGCACTTGTGTTCTAGATCTCGGAGGTTCTTGGGAGGATCATCTGCACCTGGTAGAGTTTGCTTACAACAACAGCTATCAGGCCAGCATCGAGAAGTCACCATTTGAGGCTCTTTATGGACGGAGGTGTCGTACACCGTTATCTTGGGACGACGTTGGAGAGAGAGCCTTGCTAAGACCAGAAATGGTCGTGGATGCAGCAGAAAAGGTAAAACTCATCAGAGACAGACTACGAGTGGCGCAGGACAGACAGCGGCATTGGGCCGACAGCCACCGAAGACCCCTTGAGTTTCAGGTATAGATTGTTATTTTTCTGGTTTGTGTTGTTGTTTAGACTGCGTGTTGAGACTGTTTTGTTTTAGGTTGGCGATTTAGTATTCCTACGGATTTCTCCGACGCGTGGCATGATTCGTTTTGGTCGAGGCGGGAAGCTTAGCCCACGCTACATCGGACCCTTTGGCGTTCTTGCGAGGGTAGGTGCAATGGCGTATAGACTTGACTTGCCACCTGCATTAGAAGGAGTGCATGATGTGTTCCACATGTCGCAGCTGAGACGGTACGTGGCAGACCCTAGTCACGTACTTGATCACTCGGAGATTGAGGTTGGTCCGACGCTCAGCTACCCTGAGCAGCCCGTAGAGATCTTGGACCGCAGAGAGAAGGTGTTGCGGAACCAAACTATTCCCTTGGTTCGTGTTGCATGGAGACATCACTCTCCAGGGGAGTCGACCTGGGAGAGAGAGGATGGAATGCGCGAGCAATACCCGTATCTCTTCTAGACTTGAGGTATATTTTCTTTTGATTTCATTCTTGTTCTAGTTCAGTCCAATTTCGAGGACAAAATTTCTTTTAGGAGGGTAGACTTGTCACTACCACATTCCAAATAAGGGCATTTGTATAATTTTACTATTTGAATAAATATGTATTTAATTAATCTGCTGAGTTTTATAAACTATTTATATGTGTTAGTGATACTTGGCTTTAGGTCAAACCCTAGAACACATTAGGACTAACCCTAATGAGAAACCCTAATTTGAAAACCCAATTCTAGTGAAACCCTAGAATTTTAATTTTTGGTGGAACCTCAAACCCTAGAAGGGCTAAACCTGAGTTATTTGGGCTATATATGACCTAACCTGGGAGTTTAACCTAAAATTATACATTAGAAACCCTAACTTGGTTTATTATAAAAGGGAACCCTCTTTTTCTTCATGTAGAAAGAAGAAACCCTAGCCTCCATCAAGAGAGCCATCTCCCTCACCCAAATTCAGAATTTAAGCCCTAGGATTCCATCCTCCTCCTCCAAAGCAAGGGAAGCAAGGAACTTGGGTCAAGGAACCTTGGGGAAGAAGAACTTCCATTGGAGGAACCATCTCAATAGGTAAAATCCGATTTTTCTCCCTTTAATTCATATTTTCTGTTGATTATTGCCCTCTAGGAACCCCCTTGCTGTGTAGATCTCGATTTCTAGGGTTCTACATAAAGACCTAGGAGGAACTAGTATTTTGGTGACCCACATTGGTTTTCCCAATTTTTTGTGAACCCTAATCCTAGGTGGTTGTATGTAGACTGATTTCATCCCCAACGTGAAGCTTAGATTTCGTTTTAGGGTTTTGTTTTGGGTTTTTCATGTGTTCTTATGTAAATTCATTTTCTGCACTTCTTGTGCTTGATGATATGATTAGTAGGGTGTTTAGCTTTTAGATCTATTCGAAATCTTGCTAGGTTTGTGTATATATATATGCATATGTGTAGAGGTGTTGTTGTTTTGATTTCTGTGCAGTCGGGTTTTGGGGATAGTTCTGTACACAGTTGGATTTCCTGTGCTGTGCAGTCAGGTTTGGGGACAGTGTGTGTAGAGTCGTGTGCATCAGTGTTTAGGGTGTTAAGTATTAGTGTATCCAGATCAGTGAAGCCACTGTGTTTTGGTTGTGTAGATACCTATATGTGCAGTGACTTGGGGTTGTGTCTGTGTTCAATTTCTGTGTGTAGGGTGTGGTACCAGTTTTACCTATATGAATCAGTGTGTTATTGATACCCTTTGTTACTGATACTCTCACTTAGCCCTGATACTTGGCCTGATATTCTATTTACAAGGTTCTTTATGCAGAATTATTGAGATACCTGCATGTAGTGTGTGTGTGATCTTGTGTATCAGTTAGGTGAAAGTTTATCTGTGTGTTTGTGTCTTTGTTCAGGCTGTATCTGTGAGTTTAGATATAGGTGTGTAGTCTGAACAGTTTCAGCAATTCCTAATGTCAGTGTGTCTCAGAAGTTCCCAGGTCCTAATGTATACTGTATAGTGTGTATTCTTGAGTAGCAGTGGGAAGTTTTTGTTTTGTGAATTTCTGTATCAGTGTGTGTGACTGGGTAGTGTAGGTTATAGTGTATCCTTGTGTGAAGTGTGTCAGTTTACCTGTGTGCTTAGTGTGCAGCTGTGGCATACCTGTGTGTAGGTATATGAATGACAATGAGGGTATCCCTGTGAGAGTGAGTAAAAATTTCCAGGTCCTAGGTATGTGGCTGTGCAAGCTAGTGTGTGTATCAGTGAATGCATATGTGTGTTGTGTGTGAGTTCAGTTGGGGGAGAATTCTGTGCAGTGATTTGGGAAATTCCCAGTGTGGTCGGGTTGTGAGAACCTGTGTAAATTCTAGCAATGTGACAGTGTGTAGGTATTTAATTTTCAGTGTGTGTGTGTGTGCTCAGAACCTGTGTGTTGAGGTGCAGTTCAGTGTGTTTCAGTGTGTAGTCTAGTGTGTGTTATCCAGTGTGCCTGTGTGAGTGTGTTGCTGTCAGTGAGTTAATTGAGGTAATATCTGTGTGTAGGTTTGAGTGTCAGGGTATCAGGCAGTGTGTGAGATGCTCTGAGTGTTGTGTGTGCTCATGATTGTAGATTGGTGTCATCTTAGCTAATAGCAGTTTGTGTGTTAGCAAACTTTGTGAATCCTAGTACAGGTATGGACTGATGATGATGAGTGATATCTGGTAATTAGGATTAAAGGAAATATTTCAGGTATTAGGTAGTATCAGTTGGGGCCAAGCTCGAGTGAACAAGTATACCAACACAGGATGTATCAGGTAAGTGTAGTTAGTTACTATTAGAGTTAGTGGTAAGGTCTGTTAGCTAATTATAAGAGAATGCTAGTTAGTTAGTAAGTATCTCAATTATTGCTGATATAGTTGGTGTAGGATTAATAGCAGTTGATTAAATTAGTAGTATACTATTATAGTTAATATTAGACCTTGTACAATTAGTATAATTTAGGTACTAAGTACCACTAGTAGTTAGGATATTTTGTTGCAGTCAATATCAGAAGTTAATGATATGTAGTAGTGTATGAAAGATTAGGTAGTATATAGATATGTAAATAGTTATAACAGTAGTGAATTGTATGTAGTATTATTTTTAATGGCTGTCAGTAAATTATAGTTTATAAGTATCAGTTAGATATGGTAGTTAGTGTTAGAGCTATGTCAGTCTGTAGTATCAGTTGGATTAGTATTGATGTATCAGTTAAGGTACTAACCCCATAAATAGGTAAACCTTGGTTGAACCATAGTTAGACCTATTAACCTTAGTATGATATAGAATTTGACTAGTGGGCCTATTTAACCTACCTTTTAGCTATTAAACCCTAGTACACTTATACCCTTGGGATTAACCTAGTATAGCCTGAGCCATGACCTAGAAACCTCATTTTTCCTTAATTAGTTAATCATGCTCATTCCTTTAATTCATTATTTTGACATTGATTTTCCATAAATGGTCATTGTGATCCCACTTTGGACATCGATCCTCACCCTTTGCTCAGGACCACAGGCGAGTACATTCTCTGACAGTTTTCATTGTTGATTATTTCTATAATGCAGTTGTATTACATACTTGATTCTGACACTATGGATACACGGGTTAGCACCCTAGATCCCCATCATGAGGAGTCGTGATTGGAATCCATCGTGCTAGCTGGGGGATGGGGAACTATTAGTAGATTATGTGATCATATCCAAATCCTTTACATGCATCATAGCGCACCCCACTTCTCACGTTGGGTGCGGCCTGACCATCTTACATGCATCATAGCTGTTATATATGATTAACCTGACCACTACATGCATCATAGCTAACCATATGGTTAGCCTTACCTACAAGAATCATAGTTAATCATATATAACCAGCCTGATCAAGTCCCAAGCCGATCACATGATAAACTAATATTTCAAACACTTAGCTAGATGTCTATTTTATTCAGATTCACCTGTTCCAGCATTCACTACTTATTGTCTAGCATTCACTATTTATTGTTCATTGCTAGATGCTCTATTGCCTATTTCCATTTTCTCCAGTACTTTACATTTCTAGTATTTATTTTCCATCTTATATTTCTTACACTGTTTATAGATTTTGTCAATTTAACGAAACTGCTGTTAGTGCTTGTGCTTCGCTCTAATCCTGACTGGATAACATTTTTCAGAGGACCTGGAGAGCTTGTGCCCCACTCATTACGGCCCAGGATTAGAGGGTGATTTCACTCCAGAAACCCCAGAGGAGTTGCCTAGTCTAGAGGAAAATTTACCTGGCTGTTCTTAGATTATTTTCTGCATTTATTGTTTTAGACTGAGACTGAGTTGTATTTATTATTTTGTGATTTTGTGAGGTCATTTAGACCCAGGATTTGAGTTGGACTTATTGTGGTTGGTTTTTATAGAACTCTTTTCTATTCTCATCGTGCCATTATTTCTTATAGCTTGTGATTGAGTATATTATAGAACTGTGGATATTTATCATTGTCCTCCGTGCGGAGTTGAGACTATTGTCAGGATATATTATATGTTGAGACCTAGACAGTGTTCTACCGCCGATGCTGCGGCGTAGGCTGGACGTACCCACGACTCATGCCCAAATTTCCGGGTGCGGGTCGTGACAGTACGCCCAGAGACATTCTCCCAGCTTCTCATTCCAATCTCTTTTGTTCGAAGAGACGAACTTCTTTAAGAGTTTGATAATGGTTTTGTTGAAGGCTTCCGCCAAACCATTAGCAGCTGGATAATACGCCGTAGAGGCAATATTTTATATCCGATTTTTATCGCAAAATTGATGAAACGCTTGGCTGATGAACTGAGGACCATTGTCTTAGATTATCCTTCGGGGAATCCCAAAGCGATAAATGACATAATGCTTGATGAAGCTGATCACATTAGATGTTTTTACCTCAGCGAGAGGGATCGCCTCTGCCCATTTGGAGAAGTAATCCGTGATGGCCAGTATGAACTGGTGACCTCTAGAAGAAGACGGGTGAATAGGACCAATGATGTCCATACCCCATGCTTCGAAAGACCAGGATGCAACCGTAGGATGTAGATGTTCAGACGGCTGGTGTATGAAGTCTGCATGAACCTGACAGGCCTTGCATCGTTTGGCATACTTGATTGCTTCTGCGATCATAGTGGGCCAGTAATAGTCCATTCTCCTGACACGATCCTGTAGCTTAGGACCGGGTTGATGTGCCCCGCATACGCCGTCGTGAGCTTCGCGGATGATCTGCTGTGCTTCGTCATTAGAGAGACATCTCAATAGTAGTCCGTCGTAGGTCTGGCGATATAGGCATTGTGAAGATGCATCGAAGTAGAAGCGTAATGATTGTCTTTTGGCGGATGCTGCTTCTTTAGGGTCCTCCGGCAAGATTCTGTATGCCACGAAATCTATAAATGGACTTCTCCAATCTCTCGTAGGAGGATCGGTGTTCACAGCATAACTGCGTTCGATGTGAGCGTTGTTCTTCACGCAAAATAGATCTTTGTTAAGAAGGATTATCGAATTCTGCCTTCTTATAGGAGTAGCTAAATCTGCAGCTAGATTGGCTAGGGCATCGACTTTCAGATTCTGAGATCGAGGTACATGCTCTAGGAAGAACCCCTTGAATGTCACGGCTATCTCGACCGTTGCTTGGTAATAGGGAATGAGGTCTGGATTCCGGACTTCATATATTCCTCTGACTTGATTGACGATAAGCAGAGAATCACCAAAAGCTTCCAGAGATTCGACCCCCAGCTCTTTAGCGACTTGGAGCCCGATTAGTAGAGCGTTGTACTCTGCTACATTGTTGGAACAGGGCTCGTTAAGAGAGTATGCTCGATAGATGATAAGTTTATCGGGAGTAACCAGGATAATTCCTACCCCTGAAACCACGTTTCCTTTGGGACCAGTCCTGGAGGCGCCGTCGAAGAACAGTTGCTATGCGTAACTTTCCATTGCGGAACTATATTATGTAACTTCGTCGGGAATGTCCTCGTATAATTTGGAGGCCTCCGGGATCGGATGAGCAGCTAGGAAGTCGGCCAATGCTTGGCCTTTGATGGACTTCTGAGGGACGTACACCATGTCATATGGTGTCAATAACATCGCCCAAGTTGCGAGTCGGGAGTTAAGCACACTTGGCTTGTTCATCAGTACCCGAAGAGGATTGATCTTGGAGATGATGTGAATAGTCTGGCCGGTGACATAGTGCCGCGTCTTCTGGATAGCGAACATCAGAGCCAAACATTCTTTTTCCACCAGATTGTACCGGTGCTCAGCTCCGATCATCATTTTACTTAGATAGTAGATAGCCTGTTCATGTCCTGCATCGTTCTTCTGCGCGAGAAGAGCTCCCAGAGAATGGTCCATCGCTCGAACGTACATGAAGAATGGTCTTCCTACGACGGGAGGCACCAGAACTGGCAGACTAGTGAGGTAGCGCTTGATATCCCCGAACGCTTGCTGACAGGCTTCGTCCCATACGAAGGATACACCTTTCTTCATGAGGCAAGAAAAAGGTTGGCATCTTCCAGAGAGGTTGGATATGAATCTCCGGATATAGGCCAGACGGCCTTTAAATCCCCTGAGTTTCCTCAGATTACGGGGTGGTCGCATTTCCAAGATGGCCTTGACTTTATCAGGGTCCACTTGAATGCCTTTGGCGGTAATAACGAATCCCAAAAATTTGCCACTAGATACACCCAGAAAGGACTTTGTAGGATTTATTTTGAGTTAATGTTGGCGCATCAGCTCAAATACCGTCTTTAAGACTTGGATATGATTGACCCTGAGGCGGCTTTTGACAGCTATATCGTCTACGTAATATTCCACTGTCTTGCATAAATGCTTGTGGAATATGTTACTCATAGCCCGTTGGTAAGTAGCTCCGGCGTTCTTCAACCCGAAGGGCATGACCGTATAGCAATATACCCCCAGTGGTATCCGGAAGGCAGTATGCTTCTCGTCTTCAGGATGCATCTTGATTTGATTGTATCCTGAGAATCCGTCCATGAAAGACATACGTTCAAAATTGCAGGTATTGTTGATCATGACATCTGTGATGGGAAGAGGAAACTCATCCTTGGGGCAGGCCGCGTTCAGATCTCGGTAATCGATGCAGACTCGTACTTTCCCATTCTTCTTCATGACCGGGACAACATTGGCGACCCAGTTGGGATGTTGTTCCTTCCGGATGAAACCGCAGGCTATCAACTTCTTCACTTCAGCTTTAATGGCGTCCATCATATCCGGGCGGAACTGGCGTTGGTGCTGCTTTACAGGCTTTGAATCGGGCAATATGTTAAGTTTATGAGTAGCCACCTTTGGATCAAGTCCTGGCATATCCTCATAATTCCACGCAAAGACGTCGATGTATTCTCTTATCAGTTGGATGACTTCTTTCCTTTCAGCTGGGGAAAGATTTTACTGATAAATATCAGCTTTGGTGAAAGTTCCTCCCCAACATTAATCTGGATAACTTCATCTTTGGTGGGAGGTTCTCTCTGCTCGAAGCGGAATTCCCACTGTGTATCCATTTGCTGAGCCCAAGCGTCATTCTCGAATAGTTCGGATTTTTGTTCTTCTGATTCGAAGGGATCCGTCACTACCATATTTACTGGTAATGTTTGCTCGAGAGCACGAGATGAGTTGGAGGGCGACGAGCCGTCTTGAAAAGGGGAAAAGGTGTCCTCATTTGACTTGGAAGTCGTAAGGGAGGTGGCATACCCTAACCCGAAACGAGTTTGTTGATAGTGGGGATTGCCGTGCGGCTGTATTCGTCTGCCTTTCCCATAGTTGAGACCTGGCTTCAGTTTCAAGTCATAACCCATATTTTGTATGATCTTTAAGGCTTGTGGGCTGTACCTGTGAACTTGTATTTCACCAGCATCATCATCGAAGGAATCTTCTCGTATAGTCGATTCGTCGCGCGTTCGGCCGAAGACTATTGAATGCCGATTGCTGCAGGCAGGCGGAACAATGAAGATAGAGTCCTCATGGGGTTCATATGTCGCGACGACATTGGATGATGACGCTACTTCTCATATGTACGGACGATAGGAATCTATAGCTTCCAAGAATTTTTGCGCTATAGGTTCTATATCGTCATGGGGAGAGGATTCCTGATTTGGAATCTGAGCGTCGATATACTAGAAAAGAGGATATTTATTATCATCTGGAACTCCGTTCCTGGTTGTATTTACATCAGTCGGATGCTTATTGCGCCGAAGGTTAATGACCAAGGGTGGAGGCTTCTGGTTCAAAGTGATCACTAGAGGATCACCCCCTTTTCCTGACCTGGTTTTGTTTAGGTGGATAGCTATAGGCTCCATAGCTTTTGGACGAGTAGTTCGCCCTTTCACTCTGATAGACAGTGGATGCTCGACAGAGGGTCCTTCAGGCTCCCGGTGGGATTCCTTCTTTGCTTGGGCTGACACCTCCTTCGCGTAGTCTTGAGAGTACAACACGGCATCGGAATAGTATGATTCTATTCCTTTGAATGGGTTTAGGTCAGCAACCTCCGTTTGTACTGTTCCTTGGGGGTCTACATATTTAAGGCATTGATGTAGAGTTAAAGGAACGATGTTGTGGTCATGGATCCACGGTCTACCCAGCAAAATATTGTAGGATACCTCTGAATTGATGACATAGCATGTAGCCACCGATCTGAGGTTGCCAATCTGGATCCTTAGGCAAATTTTCCCCAATGGCTTACTTCTTTCGGCATTGAAACCCACGATTGTAGTGGTGGTGTAAGCCAATTCGCTGGTAGAAATCCTCAACGGTCTGAGCAGACTATGAGGAATGATGCTGATTGATGATCCCGGATCTATGTGGATCCGGTCGACCTCCATGGAAACGACATATCCGGTGTAATAGAGGGGTCTGTCATGCCTGTTATGTTTTAACAGCATGTTATCTTGTGTAAAAGTGATGTTCGGGACCACCTCCATCATACTGTGGCATTGAGGACACGCCACTGGTTCCTCGTCAGGGGACTTGAGCTGGGTCAAATATGCTTCCGCCTGTATTAGTGCTTCACTCAGGGCTAGACGAGTGTCTTGGGAGAGCCTGAGTAGCTCAAAGATGGACAACCTGGCTGGTGTATTGGCCAGTTGGGCCAGGATGTCGAAGTTGTAAGGCTTCTCTAAACCTTTGTTTTGAATATTTTTCACAGGTTTATCGAAGCATACTTCTTTTTGCTTCCCCTTGTCCGCCGAAGTCGGTCTTGCAGGATCGGCCTGTGGTATGGTGGGCTCTGTAGCTGAAGCGTCTGCCGGTGCATCTTTCGGACTTGCTCCGTAGTCCTTGAGGTAAGCTTTCCCTGAACGGGTTGCAGCCAAAGCCTTGTCTTCGTCTGATGGCGAAGAAGTTGCAACCATATGGCATGGTTTTCATTTGGAGTTCTTCCTAGACTTAGCTTTAGCAGCATTAGTCTCTTTCTCGAGTTTCGATACTAAATCCAGATGAACCCACATGATCTCACCCTGCCGGGTGGTTAAGGTACCAGGTCATGATTTTGACCCCTAGCCGGAGGGAGATTGACGATGTTCATCGTTGTCCGGGAAATAGGTGTCACACCGTCCGGGACTTTTTGGGGAGGCAGATTGCCAAATTGTAGGGAGATCATATTGGCCGTGACCGTCTTCTCGGTGTTATGCAGAGTGATGGCCTTAGCATCGATCAGCCCCTGGATCTTCCTTTTTAGTATGTAACACGCCTTGGTCGGGTGGTGTACGTATCTGTGGAAGATGCAGTACTTGGGGTTGTTGGCACTTCCGGCTTCACTGGGCCGCTTCTCCTCCGGAAGGGTGATCTTGCCACTCTTGACGAGACACTCGAATATACTCGGAATATCATCGTCGTCGAAAGAGTATACTTCGACGGGCCTGGAAGTCCCAGGTTTCGTCTGCGTGGTTGCCGCAGTCTTTTGTCTGGACGTATTGATTGCTAGAGCTTCTTTTTCTTTGGAACTGCGAGGATGGTCGTTGTTGGGGGATGACCTTTTGCCTTTGTCGTAGGTAGAGATCATAATGCCATTGTCGCGCACCTTGCGACTGTTGTCATCGGCGGCCACTGCTGAGATGATGAACGAGGGCCAATCGTGGAACTGATATGGTCCTATGAACACCGAGACCACGGGAAGGAGGTTCTTCCTGCAAATGTCCACCAACGTAGGATCTGGAACTCCTGGAGGCATCTGTAGCGTGGCTTGACGAAAATGTTCGATGAAGGTACGAACGTCCTCTTTTTCCCTCTGCTTGACTTTGATGAGAGAGGACATAGACATGTCCATTCCTCCCTCGTAGAATCGTGTGAAGAATAAAGCCTTGACGTCTTCGAAGGAAGTAATGCAGTTGTCTGCCAGGCTACGGTACCACTGGTAAGCCACTCCTGAGAGACAGCCCTTGAACACCCGAGTGAGGAGGGTGTCATTCCCTTATAGCAACACTGTCATCATACTAAAATAGTTCATGTAATGACTTGGCGACGTTTTCCCCTCGAACAGAGCCATAGTCTGAGGTTTGTATCTTGGAGGGAAAGGGACCTCTTCCCAGATAGCTGGGTAAGGCTGGTTGATTCCTAATTTCTTGAACTGATCTTTGTGCTTCAAGGCATCGAATTGGGCTTTCAACTCCCGTACTGCTTGTATCAGATTTTCAGCCGGTAGCGAGACCACGGATTGGTGCGGAGTCGGTTGTATCACGACTCCCGCAGGAGGTAATGCATTCTCCGAGTGAGGAAGTGGAGGACCAGCTGACTCTTGATCTAGAGCAGGTTCTTGGACCGTGTTGGATGGTGGCAAGTCTACCCCCACACGTATCTGCGCTGGCGGGACTGATGTTTGAGCCATAGCAGCCGCCTGTTGAGTTAGCATCATCTGGTGCATGTTCTCCATCATGGATTGCATTTGTTTCAGAGACGTCTCCAGTGTAGTGATGCGCTGTTCCTCGCTTCCTGACGGCGAAGCTTCCTCATGTTCATCTCCAATGGCGTATACTCCCATTTCCCTGGGCATCGTCGAAGGATGTGTATAGGTCACTGCAGAAGTCGACTCTATACTCTCAGTATTTGATTCGGGAGAATGGCGACCCCCAGCGTCGAAATCAGAGGAGTATGAAGTCAGTTGTTGTGACCTCGAACTAGTGTTCTGGAACACCCCATCTTCAGCGTCTCTGAGGAGTATGTTGAATCTCCTTCGGCTCGGAGTTCCAGAGGACGGACGTCTTGAGCCTGAGCTTCCTCCAGGTATATGTGAAGCCATGTTCACAGATGCATGTGTGGGCTCTTCTTCTAGGAAAGATGGAGAGTAGCTTAGTCGATCAAAAACTGGCTATTTTGCTTTAGAACAACAGCAATTAATTACAATCCTGTAACCATCACAATAGTGCTCGCTAGGAGGCGTAATAGCCATGCTGGAAGATTCCCTCTCCTTGCGTTTCTGGATTAGATACTTGCGCAGGTCAGGAGAAGTTGCAGAAGAAGACGAAGAAGACTGCTCGTTCCTTCGGTTCGTCGTGGTAGGTATGCGGATGATGGGGACCATAGTCTTCCTTGTGCCACCCGTATACAAAAGATTGGCCATCTGGGTGGCGGATAATCTCCGATGAGCGTGTCTTTCCATCAATCGAGCCTTCTGTACGCTTAGGGACTTCGCCTGGCAGAATTTTAATCTTCGCTCTGGTTGGCGTAAGGCTGAGGATATCCTCAAGCGGACATCAGCTTCTCGCATAATTTGGAGGGCGGGTAGATTGTTCCCTTGCTGGCGTGAATGCCGAGAAGTTAAGTAGCTCGCCGCTTGCTTTCCCTTGCGGAGATCACGGGTGTCATCTGGTTCCCCGTAGAGGTCAGATGTTGTCTTATGCGCGGAGCGTGCTTTGTACTTCAGATTTGGCGCTGAGGCATCATCCAAAGTTTTTTCTATTCCGCCACGGACGGGAGACTGGTTTCTATGCGTAGAGCGCAGTAGATACCTCTAGGTTAGCGCTGAGGCTTTGCCTGAAGTTTTTCTGTACCGCGCATAGCGGGAGACTGGTTTCTACGCGTAGAGCGCAGTGGATACCTCTGGGTTAGCGCTGAGGCTTTGCCCGAAGTTTTGTCTGTACCGCGCGTAGCGGGAGACTGGTTTCTACGCGTAGAGCGCAGTGGATACTTCTAGGTTAGCGCTGAGGCTTTGCCCGAAGTTTTGTCTGTACCGCGCGTAGCGGGAGACTGAATTTTACGTGCAGGGCACGGAGGGAGCAGTGCTACAACCTCATTGGTCGGAGAGATCGGAGAGATCGGAGAGTCCACAGGGATGGTAGAGGATGTCTTGGGCATCCAGACCTTGCACAGCTTCCTGTTGTTTTGTACAGAGAGAGAGTGAGAGCTACCCCCCTCGGAAGCATGTCTTCGTAGGCAGACTAGTCGAACTGGACGACCAGTGTCTTCTTTATGGATCCCACGGATACCGCATCATGTTGAGCAATCGCTTCCTCATCAGAAGAGAAAGATGTCCCCAGCAGAGTCACCATCTGATTTGTGGTATTAAACGAAAGAACGAAATGTATATAATACGAGGTTTGCACGAAACCCGCTTTCTTTGGTTTACAAACAAACTTGTACAATTTGATCCTATACGAGGATGTAGGAGTACAATTTATTTAATCTGGGTAGATGATTGCTATAGGTGTCTGATCTGCAGTCGATCACTTTAGCCCTTGGACTACACGATGGTGAAGAAGTGCCGTGGAAGACGGAAAGCAGCTTCGTAGGTGGCGAAAGAGGATGGATGCATGATGCTAATATCGTCGATCGCTACTCTTTACCTGAGCTCTGGATGCTTCTCTCTCTCTCTCAAAGACTCTTCGATCTCTCCTCAATCTCCAATGTTTTGACCCGTGGTTCGATCTCTTTGGAGGTTCGACCTTGTTCGATTTTTAAAGTCTCGACTTGTTCCTCTGTTGATAGAGGTCTCTATTTATAGAGTTTTGGTGACAGTGAACACTCAATCGGCATAGAAACCGAGTAGTGGAAAGTACAGCACCCTTTTATACAACGGTTAAAATAACCAAAGCTTGCGTATAGATGACCTTTTGAATGAGCGTGTGACGCGGGTCCAACTAAGGGACAAAACGTGTATAATCGCTACGAAGATCACGGCGTAGAAGCCACGTAGGTAGGTATCCCTCGTGTAGAAGAGGTTGGCGTAGAAGCCAATGTCTGTCACCATGGCGTAGAAGCCAAGTAGGCATAGAAGCCGAGTAGGCGTAGAAGCCTGATGGCATAGAAGCCGAATAAGCACAGAAGACCGAATGAGCATAGAAGCCGAACGAGCATAGAAGCTGAATGGGCGTAGAAGCCGAGGTGATGTGGACGTCTTTTAGCCAAAATCACGGCTCTTGGAGATATAATCAAATCTCTCGCATTAAATGCAGAGATCCACCATCATCATTAATTGCCGAGGCATGTTCCGAAGGCCTGCCACCGTTCTGAGCATTCGGTGCAGAGACGTGCCTCGAGCCCTGTACGAAGAGCAGCTTTTGACGTGGTAGTCTGTTTGTCTTCTACGGAGCGTAAACAGTTCACGTTTGTCTGTGTAATATAAGGCAGCGTATCCCCTTGTATGCGTAAAAGCAGTCTCCGATGAGGGGATGTCAGTAAACGACGGTTCGGTAATATTTAATCAAATCCTCTGCATTAAATGCAGAGATCCACCATCATACCGTGGGGCGCATCCCGAGTGGTCTGCCATCTTTCCAGCCGTCGTCTGGGTAGCCGTGCAACACTTTTTGTCAGGAGTCAGATGTCAGGTTCACTGCGTGACTTGACAGGTTCATTTCGACGAAGACGAAGCGTTCCTCGTACGCTTTAACGTTGCTTTGAAAGCAGATGAGTTTTACGCCATGGAGGCGATGAAGCACTCGGTCTACGCTGAAGCGGCCTGGATATACTGCATTTACGTGGATGGTCCCATCATATTTTACGCCGTGCTCAGTGGAAAAGCTCCGTTGCACTCTTTATGGCCTTGAAGTCCCCTGCTTACGCTGCCCTGCATCACCATGTTGCGTAGAGCTATCCAGCGTATTTTTCATGCTTCTACACCAGAGGAGCATGAGGAGCATTTGAGGATTGTGTTGGATGTGCTGAGGAAGAAGAAGCTGCATGGGAAGTTGTCCAAGTGTGAGTTTTTCTTGGACAAGGTGGAGTTCTTGGGGTATGTTGTGACTGGTGATCGTATTTCAGTGGATCCGAAGAAGATTGCAGCAGTGAAATCTTGGAAGACCTCGAGTTCGGTAGCAGAGATCATGAGTTTCTTGGGATTGACAGGCTACTACAGGAAGTTTGTGCAAGATTTTTTGAGGATTGCCGAGCCGATGACCAGACTCACCAGGAAGGATGTAGAGTTTGTTTGGACAGAGGATTGCTAGGTTGCTTTCGAGGAATTGAATAAGAGGTTGACGTCTGCTCATATTTTGACGTTGCCATCAGGGTCTGGAGGTTTCACTATTTATAGTGATGCATCAGGGAAAGGTTTGGGTTGTGTTCTTCAGCAAAATGGGAAAGTGATTGTCTATGCATCCAGGCAATTGCGTCCTCATGAAAAGAACTATCCTACCCATGATTTGGAGTTGGCAGCAGTCATCTTCGCTCTGAAGTTGTGGAAACATTATTTATACGGAGAGCGTGCGGAGATCTTCACAGACCACAAGAGCTTGAAGTATATTTTCACGCAGAAGGAGTTGAACATGAGGCAGCGTCGGTGGTTGGAGCTGATGAAGTATTTTGATATATCTTTGTAGTATCATCCTGGAAAAGCTAATATAGTTGCCGATGCTTTGAGTAGGTATCCGGTAGCTATGTTCTTGATGCAGGATCGATATTTGTTGGAGGACTTGGAGAGCTTGGGCATTGGGGTGATAGTTCCTGGTGGTGCTTACAGATGTGGGGATTACAGATACATTTAGATTTGATAGACAGGATCAAGACAGCACAGTATGAGGATGTATCTCTGAGGAGTATCAGAGCTCAGGTGAGAGCAAGATTGGAGGATAATTTTACCATTGCTGAGGATGGATCTTTGAGGCATGGAGTTAGATTATGTGTGCTTAGTGGGGAGCTGCGTGAGGAGGTGTTGCAGGAAGCGCATCACTCTCACTATTCCATATATCCAGGTGCCAACAAGATGTATCGGGATATGCGAGAGAGTGTATGGTTATATGGCATAAAGAGGGAAGTGGCACAGTTTGTATCCAGATGCTTAGTGTGCCAGCAGGTGAAAGCCGAAAGGCAGAGGCCAGGAGGTTTACTTCAGCCATTACCCATTCCAGAGTGGAAGTGGGAGCACATTACTATGGATTTTGTATCCGGACATCCACGATCTCCAAGAGGGAAAGATACGATTTGGGTCATCGTTGATAGGTTGACCAAGTCGGCCCACTTTTTGCCTTTCAAGGTGCTACGGAGAAGCTGGCAGAGATGTATATGAGGCAAATTGTTAGGATATATGGAGTTCTCGTCAGCATAGTCTCGGATCGGGATAGTCATTTTACTTCTTATTTTTGGAAGAGTTTGCAGGAGAGTTTGGGCACTCAGCTCAAGTTCAGTACTACATATCATCCCCAGACAGATGGACAGTCAGAGAGAACTATTCAGACTCTCGAGGATATGTAGCGCACTTGTGTACTAGATTTTGGGGGTTCTTGGGAGGATTATCTTTATTTGGTAGAGTTTGCTTATAAAAATAGCTACCAGGCTAGTATAGAGATGTCACCTTTTGAAGCTCTGTACGGCCGGAGGTGTCATACTCCCTTGTCATGGGACGATATTGGAGAGAGAGTTTTGCTTGGGCCAAAGATGGTTGTGGATGCAGCAGAGAAGGTTCAGTTGATCAGAGACAGACTTCGAGTGGCGTAGGACAGACAACGACATTGGACAGATAGCCACCGAAGACCTTTGGAGTTTGAGGTATAGTTTATATTTTGTTTTATGCTTGTTATTAGTTGTTTGTTATAGATTAAGTTCTTAAGGTTGTGTTTTGTTCTAGGTGGGTGGTTTGGTGTTTCTGAGGATTTCTCCGACACGAGGCACGATTCACTTCGGTGGAGGCGGGAAGCTTAGTCCGCGATTCATCGGACCTTTCACTATTCTAGAGAGGGTCGGTGCAGTTGCTTATAGACTAGACTTGCCACCTACATTGGAGGGAGTGCACAACATATTTTACGTGTCGCACTTGAGACGATACGTAGCAGATTCTAGTCATGTATTGGATCACTCGGAGATAGAGGTGGGCCCTACTCTTAGCTATCCAGAGCAGCCAGTTGAGATTCTGGATCGGAGAGAGAAGGTGCCGAGGAACCAGACTATTTCTTTGGTGTACGTCGCATGGAGGTATCACTCTCCGGGGGAGTCTACCTGGGAGAGAGAGGATGACATGCGAGAGCGTTATCCATATTTGTTTGTGCCTTGAGGTATATTCTTTCCTTTTATGTTATGTTCTTTCATAGTTAATTCTGTTCATGTTCTTTCATAGTTAATTCTGTTCTTAGTTCTTTTGTTATGATCTATTATTTTCTGGGGATAGTTTTCGTCTTTGAATTTTGAGGACGAAATTATTTTAAGGAGGGTAGACTTGTCACTACCACATTTTCTAGGGAAGGGTATTTTAGTAATTTTATAATTAATTAAATATTATGCATGATAATAATTATTTGTTGTATTATTTAATGGTTGTTAGATATTAGTTATTTATTTTGGACTTGTGTTAGTGGACCTAACTAGTTTAGTTTAGACCCATGGACCAACATGAATTAATTGTTAGAATTTAGCCCATTTAGAAAGCCCACTGTTAAGGAGATAGATTAAATTAATTAAACCATTAGACTAGAAGCTTCCTTCCTTAATTATTTCTTCATGAAAGGCCCTAAGGGGTATATTAGACAATTCATGGTAGCTTGAGGAAGGGGAAAGGGGGTTCGTCCTATATAGAGAGGGAAAACTAATTTCTCTCTCCTCTTTTCATTTGGAAACTAGATCTAGAATTTCCCTCAACCAAATTTCTTCATTCCTACTTTATTTCCCTACCAAATTTCATCCCAATTCCTTCCCAAATCACTATTGGAGGCTAGTAGAGCAAGGATCTAGAAGGAGGAAGTAAGGATCTATAAAGAGGAGCAATGATCTACAAGTTGGAGGCCAATTTTATCACATTTGGAGGTTTCATTGGAAAATTATCCCCCAATAGGTACAATTCAATTTTTTCCCTTAAATTAGGTTATAAATCTGAGATTTAACCATGAAAAATCAACCCATATGCATAGGCTACCCATAGGATTTGGTTTTGTGTTCATAGGAGGCCTATTAAGAAAGTTATGGTACTTTTTGTGTCAATTTTGGGGAAATTCCGAGATTGACATTTGTTGTGTGTGTCAATTGGTCCTATAGATCAATTTGCCATGTGCTTGTGTGTTTGGGGCTAGTGTCGTATCCACAATTGGGTACGTGTAGGTCATATTCCAGCAATTTGGTGATACGTATTGTTTTGGGAATTTTTCCTCCGATACTGGACTTTGTACATGTCACATTTTGACACGGACACGTAGAATTATTTTGGACTCTTTGTATTGTTCATAAATAATATATATGACTTGTTCGTGTCCTTCGGGGTACGTTTGGATGTGTGGAGGACTCATGTCTCAAGCGTATCATAGATCTAGTGGAATACGGGGTGATACGATCCATGTAGTTGTGTAATTTAAATTGTAGATCTAGTTCTCTTGTCATTGTGATGTAAAATTATATATATATATATATATATATATATATATATATATATATATATATATATATATATATATATATATTGTTGTGTAATTATATTTATGTAATATTGTGTCTTAGATCTATGTATCTATGTATATATTGTTAGGTGGCTATTCTTCTAATTGTAAGTATAATTACATATATTAGTATGTATAGATATACATATGTTCAATAGATAATTATATGTTGTTATAGTCCTATTTGTATATATGTGTGACATATTATTGTATGATTATGTATAGGTAAACATATATGTATAGTTATATATATACATAATACTATGTATGTGTGTAAGGTACCATGCATTTATTATGTACATAGTTTATTTTGAGGATAGCTATATATATATATATATATATATATATATATATATATATATTTTATATGATACTATATTATGTAATATTGTGTGCATATATATATATATATCCTATATGTATAAGCTATATGTATATGTATGTAATATGATGTTATGTATGTACATATATTACTATTTGTATATGTGTATGTGAGGGGTAAGAGTGTAGGTATATTTACATGTAGTAATTGCATGTATTAATAATTATAGATGTGAGTATATATATTATATAGTGGTATGTATATATGAGTATATATATATATATATATATATATATATATATATATATATATATATATATATATATATATATATATATATATATATATATATATATATATATATATATATAATAGTTCAGCGACAGCAGCAAAGGGTGACAGCAGCTGCGTCACAACAAAGCAGCAGCCGCTGTAGCAGCAACAGTAGCTAAAGGTGACAACAACCGCAACCGTCGCCAAAGCAGCAGCAGCAGCGGGAACAGTCAGCAGCAGCGGCGACAGCAGTTTAGTGACAGCCGTAAACCGTCGCAAAAGTAGCAGAAGTTGGAACAGTCAGCAACAGCAGCGACAGCAGATTTAGCAACGGGCAGAACCGTCACTAAAGGGGCAGCGTATCAGTGTATCAGAGTTTTAGAGACAGTTTTTAGTGACAGTTGGCAGATTTCTATATAAATACTTATATATATATATATATATATATATATATATATATATATATATATATATATTGGTATTTAGTATATAAGTAAATGTATTCTTAAATTGCTAACAAGTATAATTAGTATAACATATGTATATTACGGGTAGTTAGTATAAATAAGTTTGAGATATTACATTGAGATACCAAGGTAAATACCAAGGTAATTGGGAATACCCAAGGTATTGGGTTTGAGGTATCAAGATTATGGTTTTATGTTGTGATACCAAGTTGGTTCAAAACCAAGGTACCTTTTTGATGTTTGTCTTTAAGATTTTATTTAATAATATTATTTTGGCATTATATGTTATATTTTACCTATGGATTTACGTATCCGGAGATATGGTATCATAGTAAGTAAGATATGGGTTTTGTAACTTAGACTTTAGTATTTAAATCCAATATCCTTGTGTAGACTTTTGCAACCAAGAATTAGGCAGTTGACTATAGTTTGACCATATTTGACCATAGTTGACTTATAGTTGACCAAGTTTGACTTTTGACTTAGAATTGACTTATTTATCTAGAAGTTGACTAGTTTAACTTATTCTCTTTCCAAAACCTTGTATTGATGTTGTATTCCATATCCAGGTCTTCGAGGCACCGTATCAGACATCTGTGAGGATATTCATTAGAGTTCAGGCGAGTATATTCTATAATATTTTCTCGTTTATGATATCCTCTATGTTCATTGTATCTAGTGTAGATATCCATGTTTCTTGACACGATGGTTACACGGATTGGTATATCCGGATCTCGTCATGAGATGTTATTCCTTGTATAAGGTGTATCTTGTGCAAGTCTTGTTTCATTGATTATCTTGTGCATGTACAGACACTGATTCTCGAAGAGATTTGCTACCTTCCTAGAGAATCCCGTGCCAAAGTATACCATGGTTGGATCTATTATACCAGTCGGGGGTGGAGAGTACTTTAGTGTAGATATGTGATCATACCCTCATTTTGCATGTCTTGTTCCTTGTGAGTGTTGATCATATACCGCACGTATGATCAGCCAGGCCATTATACTCTTGTGTAAGTTTCCAAGTCGATCACATGTTAAAGCTAGTACTCACACACTTAGACATTAGTATTCTTGTTCATTGTCATATTGTTTATTCTTGTATTTATTCCAGTACTTCCTTATTGTGTATCACTTGTATCTATTGTGCATCTTGTATATTCACATCTATTTACTATTACATAGTTTTTATCTTTGATTAGAACTGTTGTTAGAGATGTACTCTTCTCCTTTCCTGACTGGATATATTTTTCCCAGATGACACTAAAGACTGATACCCTACATATTATGGACCTCAAGATGTTATGGGTTTAGAGTCTGAGACCCTGGTTCAGGAGGAACTTATCCCGACTGAGGCAAATGACCCGAGTTTAGTAGCTTCTTAGTATTTCTTGTACTGAATTTGTCTCCAGCTTATTTGTTAGTATTCTTTCAGACTCGTTGATGTATTATTTTAACTCATGAGTTGTATGTGACTTTTTATTCTTTATCTGATTCGTGCCCATTTCCATCTTAGTTATGTGATTGAGTATATTGTTATTGTTGGTGGTTCATTATATTGCTAGATAGATTACCCAGACAACGTTCTACCGCCGATTCTGTGACGTAGGCTGGGCGTTGTTCCCGACTTGTACCCTTACAGTGGGTGCGGGTCATGACAAATACATAGGCTCATAGATATATGATACACTAAAACATAAATATATGTATACATAACAATATATATATATATATATATATATATATATATATATATATATATATATAATTACATATTATAAAGACTAAGAACAATGGAATTAGATTTAGAAATAAATGCACAAATACATGGAGTGCATCGCTCCCGTATCACACTAGATCTAGGATACGCTTGCGACATGAGTCTACCACACATCCAAACGTACCCCGAAGGAAACAAAAAAGTCTAATATATTATTTACGAACAATACGAAGAGTCAAACACAAATTTACGTGTCCATGTCAAAATATGACATGCACAAAGTTCTGTGTCGGAGGAAAAACTCCCAAATCAACACGTATCACCAAATTATTAGGATACGACCTACACGTACCCAGTTATGGACACGACACTAGCCCTAAACACACAAGCACATTCCAAATTGATCTATAGGACCAATTGACACACACAACAAATATCACTCTCGGAATTTCCCCAAAATTGACACAAAAGCACCATAACTTTCTCAATAGGCCTCCTATGAACTCAAAACCAAATCCTATGGGTAGCCTATGTATATGGGTTGATTTATCATGGTTAAATATCATATTTAGAACCTAAATTAAGGAGAAAAATTGAATTATACCTATTGGGAGATGGATTCCCAATAAAACCTCCAAAATTGGTAAAATGAGCCTTCAACTTGTAGATCCTTGCTCCTCTTTGTAGATCCATGCTTCCTCCTTGTAGATCCTTGCTCTACTAGTCTCTAATGGTGACTTGAGAAGAAATTAGGTGAAAATTTGGTAGGAATTTGATGGAATTTGGTTGAGAAAAATTCTAAATCTAGATTTGGAATAAAAATAAAGAGAGAGAAAGTTTTTATTCCCTTTATATTGGCCTCACTTGCCCCCTCCCTCAAGATACTATGTAAAGTCTAAAATATTCCTTGGGGCCTCTCATAAAGAAATTAATTAAGGAGGAAAGATTCTAGTCTAATGGGTTTAACATAATTAATCCTCCTCCTAATGATTGGGCTTCTACTTATTGGGCTCAATTCTAACTAGAAATAAATGTTGGTCCATGAGTCTAAACTAAACTAGTTAGGTCCACTAACATAAGTCCAAAAATAAATCTAACATGCTAAAAATAAATAAATAAAATAATAAATAAATATTAAACATGCACAATATTTAATTAATTACTAAAAGACTAAAATACTCTTTCCTAGAAAATATGGTAGTGACAAGTCTACCCCCCCCCCCCCCCCGAAGAATTTTGTCCTCAAAATTAAAACTCTTATCCCTCTCCGTTGGGCTAGTCACAAACTATTCATACAAATTTTACTATGGTTAAACCACATCAATCACAGTCTAAAATAGTATATATCCTATAACATACAATCCTACTATACTACTGAAAGAGAAATCATACTTGGATATAGTCTATTAACTATCATGAAATCAGTCTCTGTCCGGCTGGGGTGTCTCCCTCTACTGGTGCAGGATAATCTCCTATGCCACCTGTGGCCTATTTTATCATACACTAAACATTCACTAATCATCAACCTAGTCATAATATTTTTAATACTGAGGGTTACCAAATATTAGTGATATACTCTAATTCTAGGTCATGGTCATGCTTAACTCACTGACACTCGCTACCCAGGATACTATACAAAACACTGCTAAGACACTGCCTCCTTTATCTGTTTCAATTCTTGTAGTCACCAAAATTTCTCAATTATTTTCTTGCAAGAGACACTTGTATACCTTTTCAATCATGTGTTTTATTAGCACGCCCTCGTCCAACTTTAATACTCCCAATAGGATGCCTTACATAAATCTTGTTACTGTCTACCCAAGGCACCAGCTCTCATATACATTTTAGATGACATCCTCATACCAAGTTACTCATGTCTCTCCTCTATATCATTATATTAGTTATTAAAATACTTGTGCCTAAACTTTCATAATACTTGAGGTACTCTGGCTTTTGTTACTAGGGTATCTCTTTCTATCTGATACTTGGTGCAACTCACCCTCTAATATTTTTTAATCATCTTAAAGTTCTCATCTGTACATTAGTATTATAATACATACACAATTATCTTCTAGTCATTATAACACCATGACATCTCACTGGTATCTTTATACCCCTCTGACTATTCTTTGATACATACGACCTCTATAATCAAATTTAGCAAGGTACTATACTTACTTACTTCTATATATATATTGTCTCTCTCCTCTACTGCTTGGATCACTTGTACTATTATTTCCAAATATTTTTCTATCCATTAACTGATACCCCAATCCAAGATTATCACATAAGGTACTTACTGTTACTAGCACATTACTCAACTAATTTCTGATATAGAAACACTAGTACTCTTGATATAGTAACACTAGCTTCCTAACTACACAACGTCTGTCCTTAAGGTTCTAGGATACTAGCTTCATCATTAGATCACCTCATCACATTCACTAAAACTCATGATCACTTGTATCCAATGCACTAGTTATTAACTTCTATAATACACATGTTTTACTTCACTCTCAAAGGTAGACATATGGTTCCATATCTCTATTAATATATATGTATCTCTTCTCAAACCTTTTATAGACGGATACACAAATCAGTGATACACTACATATCTTCCATGACCAATCTTGATATTTCTTAACCCATGACATACTATTAACACTCAAGCTTCCACTTTCTGATACTCATGAACTCACACTGACACTCATCACCTACTATGTATCCTGCATATAATTTCTAGATACTCTTCTATCTATTGCTTCCAACACATCACTAACCTCAAAATCAGGTGATATACCCATCACTAGTCATATACTGGTACCCTCCTATCTACTCACATCAACGCTCTACTTTTACCTGTAAGACAAGTCTTACTACTTTAGCATAATGTATTATTATTCCCTCACACTCTCCCATACACTTATGGGTACTTTTTTACTATGGCACACTTACTAATACCTTTGATGCATATATATTTCTTTACTCTTAACACACCCAAGTATCAACCATCCAATTGCATATCATGCTCTATTGATTTTCAACATAATTTCCTTGATACTTAATTGTTTGCATTGATCACCCAACTATCTGAATTCATGACTATCCAGAACTGGCATGCTGACTCTGATGCTAACTCATGGGACCACTACTGATACTCTCTACTCTCCCTTCTACCATTATTACCAACACTAACTATGATGACACCTATCATAGAACTATTGCTATAAGGTACTACGCTATGGGTTATCTCTAGATTGATGCTCTCTAGATTGATGCCTATTGGTCTCATGCCCAATCAAGAACCACTTACAGACTCACAAGTCACACTCTCAATAGTCAATACTGATACTCAAGATACAGACTTAATTGTAATTCACTAATTATTATACTAACAAGAAGCTCTATAAGGAACTGGACTAAAGAACTGAAGGTATATCTACTGCTAAGCTAAAGAATAATGGAACAAAGTTTTATAATAACAGGAGTGGAAAGTATTGAGATGATACTTTAAGAACCAATTTAAGATACAATCTGATAATCATACACGTTTGTCCGAAATTATGACATTCAGAATCCTCGCCACTCCAGTAAGCATAGCTACGATAAATGATAGATCCTATAACTTAGGTATGCACCTCTATAATCATGTCGTCTAGAATCCTTGCTGTGCCAACTAGTATAGCTGCGAGAAATTTTAAATTTCATAACTAAGATATGTACATCCGAAGTCAGGTCCCTATATTTTTGCTACTCCAGCTAATATGGCTACGATAAACTCTATGCTCGATAACCAAAGCAGACGTTTCACCTTTCTTATTATCCTCATATGTCATCACATGATACCGTAATTTAGTCCGTAAAATATCTCTCGATATAAAATCAAACTCAACAATGACACCAAGAATTTAAATTCGATAACCGATCACCAGGAATTAAAATAACGACAAGTGGGAGCGGACGAAAAATAAGGAAAAGATTTGAAATGGTAATTGTAATAAGATTCTCAAGGGTCATCCCAGGAATCTTTCAAGAAATTTGTGATTGAGTATCCTCTCATCCTAATATCTTATATCCTATAGCCTATATCTCATATCCCATCACAGGCTTGCAGTAGTACAACTAAGTCATCGTACTACTACGATATCGCGCAACTTGTGAAGCCTGACCTGCATGGACCACCACTAAAAATATGTCACGACCCGCACCCGGTATAGGGATGCAAGTCGGGAATAACGCCCAGCCTAGGCCGCATAATCGGTGGTAGAATGCTATCTTGGTCAAGTATGCTATTTAAACATCTCACAATAACATAAATCTGCTAAATATCTCAACACAAAGCTCCATCACAATTCTAAAAGCACGAGAAGATATGGAGGAAGTCTAACTATACATCAAATATATATTATCAACAATAGAAATAATATCCAATCTCAAACAATATGTCAAAAACAAATCTGGTACCAAAATGCTAAAGAAACTAACTATGAAAAACTAGTGATCCGGATAAACCTCCCGGCAATCACTCCAGAACTAGCGGGTCTAAGTCTGCACCATCTATAAGTCAAAGTCCATAGTATGTCGGACACCAATCTCTCGGATCCTCTAAAAAATATTTTTCAGTCAGGAATGGAGCAAAGTACATCTCTAACAACAGTTCTAATCAATGATATAAACTATGTAACAGTAAATAGATGTGAATATACAAGATGTCATATATATGTACAAGAGATACGCAATAAAAAATATACTGGAAATAAATACAAGAATGAACAATATGGTAATGAACAAGAATACTAATGACTAAGTGAGTGAGTACCAGCTTTAACATGCGATCGACTTGGGAACTTGCACAAGAGTAAATGGCCTGGTTAATCATACATGCGGTGTATGATCAACACTCATAAGGAACAAGACTTGCACAAGAAGGTTATGATCACATATCTACACTACATACTCCCCAACCCCGACTGTTATAGTGGATCCAACCATGGTATGCTATGGCACAGGATTCCCCAAGAAGACAACGATACTTTCCGAGAATTAGTGTCTTACATGTACAAGATAATCAATAAAATAAGGGTTGCACAAGATACACCATATACCAAGAAATAACATCTCATGACGAGATCCGGATATACCAATCCGTGTAACCATCATGTCAAAAAACATGGATATCTATACTAGATACAATAAATATAGAGGATATCATAAATAAGAAACTATCAGAGAATGTACTAGCCTACGGTCCAGAGCAATGAATGTCAAACTGTGTTTGAACTGGTGTCACACAGACCTATATATGGAATATTGTATTAATACAAGGTTCTGGAATGAAAATAAGTTAAACTAGTCAACATCTAGGTCAAAGAGCCATTTTTAAGTCAAAACAGTCAAACTAGGTCAACTCTAAGTCAAACCGGTCAAACTTGGTAAAACTACCTATTTCTAGGTTGCAAGAGTCTATCTCAAAGATATTTGGTTCATACACTATGAATCTAGGGCATACAAGCTAAATCTTATGATACTAATATACCGTATCTCAGGATACGCAAACAATAGATAATTATCATATATCTATAATAAAGCAATATTAAATATATAAATCCTAATTACAAATGCTAAATTGATACCTTAGTTTTGAACCAACTTAGTATCGCAACACTAAACCTCTATCTTAATATCCAAATCCAATACCTTGGGTATCCTCAATACCTTGATACTTACCTTGGTATCTCAAGGTAATTGCCAAAATTTTATGTATATACTAACTACCCATCAGTAACTATATGTAAAACAACTAACTATATAATATACTAATACCTAGATACTTAACCTACAATACATTACTTATAAGATACCTATAGTTAAGAATCTAACTAATACCTATCATACATAGATACCAACTAAAAACATCAAATATATTTAAACACATACTGTATCATCTATCAAATTCCTAATTGTAACTACTAGTTACCTTAGTATCAATAGCCTCTTTAACCAAAGTTCACCATCTAGACAATACCTCAATCACTAACTGAACCACTAGCTATAAAGAGCATAACTAGTTAATTACTCAACTATATATTAACAGTTATCTCAAGGTATTTGTCATAGCTAGTAAATATTAGTTACCCAACCACTAACTATACAATAATAGGTATATATACATCAATCTAATATAACTATCAACTATTAAGTGCTACCTAACACAACTACTATACTTTACTAACTATAATACTTACTGATACATATATACCTACATGTTAACTAATCTAACCAATTTAACTGGATAACTAATAATTAGATATCACATACTAACTATCAAACTAAGTAGACTACTAGTTAACTAATTAAACTAATAACTAACTATTAGTCAGGACTTAACTAATACATACTTTGATACCATGCTGCTACTAGTGTTGCTGCTACCAATCTGCTGCTGAGCTTCATACTGCCGCTAATGTTGCTCTACCAATCTGTTGGTGCTGCTTCTACCAACCTGCTGCTGCTTCTGAGATTTATGTTGTCGCTGCTGCTGTTATTACATATCTACTGCTGGTTTTGGTGTGGACTGCTGCTGCTCTTTTACTTACTTGCAGCTGTTGCTGCTCATATATTTACTTGCATCTGTTGCTACTTATCCATTTACTTGTAGCTGCTGCTGCTCATTCAGGTGCCCAATCCCCCATCATACAACACACAAACAAAAACCAACACATATATGTATCCCATAGATCCCATCATTCTCTAAATATATGTATATACTCTCTCTCAACTATATGTATATGTCCGAACAATATATATATATATATATATATATATATATATATCCCTCATAATATATATATATATATATATATATATATATATATATACATATATCCATGTGTACACACATCTATATAATATCAAGTACTACCTACTCAAATATACATATATTATACATGTATATATATATGACATACAAATATACATATATAACATAACTCATACAAGTAGCTATTATATATCAAAAGTATCACTACATACATATATAATACATAGGCTCATAGATATATGATACACTAACACATAAATATATGTATACATAACTATATATATATATATATATATATATATATATATATATATATATATATATATGATTATTTATTATAAAGACTAAGAATAATGGAATTAGATCTAGAAATAAATGCACAAACACATGGAGTGCATCGCTCCCGTATCCCACTGGATCTAGGATACGCTTGCGACACGAGTCCACCACACATCCATACGTACCTCAAAGGACATAATTAAGTCTAATATATTATTTATGACCAATACGAAGAGTCAAACATAAATCTACGTGTCCGTGTCAAAATATGACATGCACAAAGTCCCGTATCGGAGGAAAAAACCCACAAATCAACACGTATCACCAAATTATTGGGATACGACCTACACGTACCCAATTGTGGATATGACACTAGCCCCAAACACACAAGCACATGCTAAATTAATCTATAGGACCAATTGACACAGACAACAAATGTCAATCTCAAAATTCTCCCAAAATTGACATAAAAAGCACCATAATTTTTACAATAGGCCTCTTATGAACTCAAAACCAAATTCTATAGGTAGCCTATGCATATGGGTTTATTTTTCATGGTTAAATCTCAGATTTAGAACCTAAATTAAGGAGAAAAACTGAATTATACCTATTGGGAGATGAATTTCCAATGAAACCTCTAAAATTGGTAAAATAAGCCTTCAACTTGTAGATCCTAGCTCCTCTTTGTAGATCCATGCTTCCTCCTTTTAGATCTTTGCTCTACTAGTCTCCAATGGTGATTTGGGAAGGAATTGGATAAAAATTTGGTAGTGATTTGATGGAATTTGGTGAGAGAAATTCTAGATCTAGATTTGGAATAAAAAATGAAGAGAGAGAAAGTTTCCATCCCCTTTATATAAGCCTCACTTGCCCCTTCCCTCAAGCTACTATGTAAAGTCTAAAATATCCCTTGGGGCCTATCATGAACAAATTAATTAAGGAGGGAAGATTCTAGTCTAATGGGTTTAACATAATTAATCATCCTCCTAATAATTGGACTTCTAATTATTGGGCTCAATTCTAACTAGAATTAAATGTTGGTCCATGAGTCTAAACTAAACTAGTTAGGTCCACTAACACAAGTCCAAAATTAAATCTAACATGCTAAAAATAAATAAATAATACAATAAATAAATATTCAACATGCACAATATTTAATTAATTACTAAAAGACTAAAATATCCTTTCCTAGAAAATGTGGTAGTGACACCTTCATTAACTCCAACCACTGCCTCTGCCTCATGTTGAGCTCTTTTGGTCCAAACACATATTTCAAGCTCTTATAGTCTGTGAAGATCTCTACCCGTTTTTCATACAAGTAGTGCTTTCATAGCATAAGAGCAAAAATAATTGCTGCCAACTCCAAGTAATGGGTAGGGTAATTCTTCTCATGCGAGCGTAATTGCCTGGAAGCATAGGCAATCACCTTCCCGTTCTGCTGCAACACACAACCCAAACCCTTACCCAAAGTATCAATATATATATAGAAAATTCTGCTGTCCCCGATGGTAACGTCAATATTGGAGCTGTAGTCAACAACTGCTTCATTTCCTCAAAATTATCCTGACACTCCTCAGTCCAGACGAACTCCACGTCCTTTCTAGTTAGCCTAGTCATTAGCTCTGCAATCTTAGAAAAATCCTAAATAAATCTTCGATAATAGCCTGCAAATCCAAGAAAGCTCATGATATCCGCCACTGAACTAGGGGTAGACCACGACTCTACTGCTAAAATCTTCTTCGGGTCTACTGATATCCCATCTCCTGTAATCACATGCCCGAAAAATTCAACCTTATCAAGGAAGAACTCACGCTTAGAAAGCTTATCATACATCTTCTCCTTCCTGAGAGTCTCCAAAACTATGCTCAGTGCTTCTCATGCTTATCCAGAGTCTTCGATTATATCAATATATCATCAATAAACACCACCCCGAACTAATCAAGGTACAGATGAAATACCTTATTCATCAGGTTCATGAATACCTTCGGGGCATTGGTCAACCCAAACGGCATTACTAAGAACTCAAACTACCCAAACCGAGTCCTGAAAGTTGTCTTCGGAATGTCTTCCTTCTTCACTTTCACCTGGTGGTACCCCGACCTCACGTCTATCTTTGAGAATACCATCGTTCCGCTCAACTGATCAAATAAATCGTCAATATAGGACAACGAATATTTATTCTTGATAGTGAGGTTGTTGAGTGCCCTATAGTCAATACACATACGTACTGACCCATCCTTCTTTGGTACGAATAATATAGGAGCACCCCACGGTGATAAACTAGAGCGGATGAAGCCCTTGTCCTGTATCGCATCCATCTACTTCTTCAACTCTACCAGTTCGCTGTTGTTCACCCAATAGACATGCTTTGATATCGGCTCTATGCCTGGTACCAAGTCTATAGAGAACTCTACATCTCTGTCTGGTGGCAACCCCGACAACTCCTCCAAAAATATGTCCATATACTCTACAATCAATAGATGTGGCAGCTCATGCTCTTCCACCATAGCTAAGTCTTCCTTGCTCTGCTCTGCTGCTCCTTTGACAAAATCAAACTCTGGCTCTCCTAGTGTCTGAAATAAAACTCTGCCTCTATGATAATCGATACTAGTATTGTGTCTACTCAACCAATCCATTTTGAGTACTATATCGTAGCTCGGAAGTGGCATTACGAGTAGACACGCGCTCACCTCTCGGCCTCCCAAAGAAACTCTTCGATACTTACAAACATCACTAACCTGGATATTGCCATCCCCGGTCATGATCTTGCAAGTCCTCACCAATGGTTCAGTCACAAGATGATGCTTCAAAGCAAAGATACAGATACAAAACTATGTGAAGCACCGAAATCAAATAAAGCATGAGTTGGAAAAGAATCAAGATAGACTGGACCTGAAATAACATCTCCAACTGGATCATCCTCCTCGACGGTCAAGACGAAAGCTCGCCCTGCTGTCACCCTTACTTTTTTAACTAAGGGTAGTTTGGTAATTGGGCATTGGTATATTTATTTTAGAATATAATATTAAATATTGTGCATGTTGTAAATATTATTTATTACTTTATTTATTTATTGATTAGATGTTAGTATTTGATTTTGGACTTTTTTTAGTGGACCTAACTAATTTAGATTTGATCTATGGACCAATATTTGATTCTAGTTAGAATTGAGCCCAATAGTAAGCTCATTCATTAAGAGGATGAATTAATTAGTGAAACCAATTAGACTAAAACCTTTCCTCCTTAATTATTTTTTTATGACAATCCCCAAGGGATATTTTAGAAAATTTAGAGTAGCTTGGAGGAGGGGTAAGGGCCGACCACCTATTGGAGTAGGGAAATGTAAGAACCCTAATTCTGAAACCGTATTTCTATATATTAATTATGTAATTTATTATTTATAGTAATTATGAATAATAGAGAAAATAGAATTTCCTATTTGATCAAACCCAAAACCCGTAAACCATTAACTACCCTTCCTGCGTAAAAGAAAGAGTTAATCAGTAGCAGCTCATCACCCCGCGTAAATATCCATTTAGCGGAATCCGCGTATACTACTTCCCTGCGTAAAATCCACAATAGCAGCAACAACCGCGTAAAACTTTGCCTCCCTTCTCCACGCGTAATTATAATAGCAGCAGTAGCAAAATCCATGCGTATAACTCAAACGCGTAAACTTTTCTTTTCCTACGCGTAAAAGCAATTTCCTGCGTAACATTCTTTACCCCTTAAAGATTCCTTTCACCACGCGTAGAACCACACCCTTTAGAAAATATCAACAACAGAAGCAAAACTCAACTTTGCTTTGCTTTTCTGACCTACACGTGTAAGTTTCTCATTCCACCACTCCTTAAAAATCTTCTCAGGCGCACACCTAAACCAATAAAAGGAAAATAACAGTGGCAACAGTTTCTTAACCATTAAGTAAATTTCACCGCCTCTTTATTCCTATATATAGTTACTATACATCCTAAACCCTCACTTCCTCTTACCACACCTTAGCATTATTGAAATATGAACTACCCAAACTTTGCTCGGCAAGTATACCTTGCCACAGTACTATTATTTCCATTTTATATGAAGCATGTTTCTGTCTTAATTATGTAATTGCATTGGACCTCGTTCATGAGACCACCCCAGTATTATAGAGCATTTTTGGTTTATTGGCCGTGACACAGTTGCTACACGAGTTATGAGTCTCATATAGCTCTCGGCCTACGTATTGGATTGGCCGCCCGTACGTAAGAGCCGTGCGTTAGGGATGACTGCTGATAGAAACTTGGTATGCTAGTAGACCTGGCAGTTATCTAGAGGTATTATTCGTGTTGTGGATACAACATGCTTAGATTATTGGGTGGGGAGGATGACTAGTAGGCGTATGGGACAGCTATTTCCACTATACTGATTTCATGTTCCTGATATTACAGTGCACCCTTGTTCTGTGGGGCATATATGGCATATACTAGCCAGTGTCACGATTGGTGAATTACGTCAGCATATGTCTAGCCTACACTTTCTCATATACTCTAAGGTTGTCCTCAAACTGTATTCACTTAGACGGATAGGCGACCCAGTGGATATTTACTTTTCAGTACTTATTGGCATGTTATTATGTATCTTGTTACGTCCCTCTGAGGACCTGGTCCCTTTCCAGATATGGACGAGCAGGAGTACCCACAGGAGTACGGACCTGGACCTGACGCTACATACCTGACCGAGCATTCACTTAGATGGATAGGCGACCCAGTGGATATTTACTTTTCAGTACTTATTGGCATGTTATTATGTATCTTGTTACGTCCCTCTGAGGACCTGGTCCCTTTCCAGATATGGACGAGCAGGAGTACCCATAGGAGTACGGACCTGGACCTGACTCTACATACCTGACCGAGGAAATCTTACCCTCAAAGTACCTGTGATCTACTACCACTGTTCTGAGATTTTGTGCTACTTCGTATAGTCATTTTATAGTGGATTTGTTTCCACCAGACTACAGACTCGATTCTCATTTTGGATATCCAGTTATTATTCAGCTCTTTATTTTGTGCTATGGATGAGATATAGATTCTGTGTGACTTGTTATAACAGTATATTACCACTTATGGATTTGATATTCATATTACAGCGTACGTGTGTATACGGTTTCCATATATTGGAGTTCATATACATATGACTAGGCGTGTTACGTATTCCTAGTCCTACGTATTTTGAGACTGGGGTATGACATAGTTTTGGTGGTGGCCTATGCAGGTCCAGAATATATTGTCTTGGTTACGTAACAGTACCAAACAAGCCTGTGTCTAGGAATAGAGAATAAGGATCTCATCTACACTTGACTAAAATCTTATTCTTTCTCAAATTTTATGCCAAAAACCCTTTACTCTTATTGGCGTAAAAGGCTAAACTGACTGTCTTGTTGGCGTAGAAAGCTAAGCTATGATTACCTACTTAAGCTATAGAAGATTGCCTATTTTACGTTGTTGAGTGTTCCTAAATTCAACATATAAGACAACAAGTAAGCCACATAGGTAAATACCCAGCGTAAATAGCTTGATTAGGCGTAAAAAGAAGGATGATGAAGTGAGCGTATTACCACTGTCCTAGTTTTAGTTTTCCCAGTTGAAACCAGTCAGAACCAAATCTCGTGCATTAAATGCAGAGATATACCTCGAGCCCTGTGCATAAATAGCTTTTGACTTAGTGTCTGATTTTTTTTTATCTTGAGCGTAAAACTCATTCCTGTAGATAGCGTATGCAGAAGCCCCAACTTTTCTCCTTATTGGATGCATAAAATGACGTGTATTAGAGATGCCGCTAAACGACAACCTGGGTCCCTGTGCAAAATCATTATCACAGCCGTCCTCTCGATCATCGAGCGGTACTTTTGTCAGATGTCAGGATCACTGATTTGACTGACAAATTCGTTCGAGGAAACTTTACGCAATAACGTATGTTAGACTTTTTCGCACAAAGTATAGATTTTATGTACAGACCTTTTGCGCAAGCTTTACTCAGAAAGTATAGCAAGACTTTACAGACAGATTTTATGCCACATATCTTTTACGTATCCGATCTTTTATGCATAGACTTTTCACACAGAAACTTTTACGCAGACTTTTCCCAGACAGTTCTGAAGCCCTATTTTACGCGAACAGTTTTGAAGCTCTATTTTGCTGACTTCTTTTGAGTCTCTGTTTTACACAGACAACTCTAAAAACCTTACGCTTCTCTTCTTTACACAGATATTTCTGAGACCATATTTTACGCCAACAATTTTATAACTCTGTTTGATCCCTGTAATCCTTCTAAATGTTGTGTACATCACCTGCAGAGAAATGGATATGCAGAAGGGATGTACTGTTATCGATAGTGACTCAACTCCTGGAGTCAATGGTCAGACTCAAGGAGAGACCTCAACGAATCCTAGACTTTCAGGACCAGATGGACAGATTCATAATCAAATTCCATCTGACTTTCCTGTTCCACCAAATGGGAACCTTCCAGCATTATCGACACCGCAGGATGGCCAGGCACAACTATTCTAATTTTTCTAAATAATGATACAAGAATAGAGACAACAAGCAGCCGAGCAGAGACAAGAATTCCTGGCAGAAATTGAAAGGATGACTGCAAGGACTACTGTACCAGCTCAAGCACTAGCTCCTGAACATCGAGCTAGAGTTGGTTCAGTAAAAGACTTTGTACAGATGGGTCCAAGGCCGTACAAAGGCATTAAGAGCCCAGAAGAAACTACCAACTGGATCACCCATACTCGGAAGTTATTAGAAGCATCACAGATACCTACAGAGCTGTGGATGACAGGTGTAAGGACGCTTCTAGATGGTAATGCTCATTACTGGTGGGAATCCATGGAGCGCCAACTGGGTACTTACCAGACATGTGAGCAATTCTTAGAGTACTTTGAAAGGAAGTACTTTCCGGACACTGTCAAAGATGCATTGTACGACCAGTTTCTCCACCTGGAGTAGGAAAACCGAACGGTGGACGAGTACGATGCTGAGTTTAATCGCCTCAGTAAATATGGCCCTGCCTTGATACCAGATGACTTGGCCAATGCTAAGAGATTTTATCGTGGACTGACTCAGGAGCTTTAACATTATACTAGCTCACAGTCCCGAATCTCTTATGCCGAGTTATTGACAGAAGCCAGATTACAAGAAATTATTAGCAGAGGAAAAAGAGGGCAGCAGAGGACGCATCAAGGACCAGCCAGGACACAACAAGGGGGACCTATCAAGCGTCCTTTAGTTCAGCAACAGTAGTCCCAATATAGAGCGGGACCATACCAGATCCCAGAGAAGCCCCTCTGCTATCATTGTTGGAAACACGGACATATCAGGAGGGACTATCGAACTCGCCTAGGACAATGTATGAGATATGGTTCTGGGCATCATATATTAAAGGATTGCCCTATGCAACAAGCAACGACACTTCCACCGCCATCACAGAGGTTAGCACTTCCAGCACTAAGGCCAGCTCAATAGATGGCTAGACCAGGAGCACCTCGACCTCCAGCAGCAGGAGGATTTCAACGAGGACCACCACTACCTACCCAGGAGGATCAGTACCTGAGGACTAGTAATGGACAGCCACAGAAGAATGGGCAAGCTTTTGCAATGGAAATAGATGACATGGATTAGGAGATTGATGTCGTAGCAGGTATCATTCTTGTTTTACTTTTCCTGCTATGACATTATTTGATACGGAAGCCACCCACTCATTCATATTATCTAGTTTTATTGCCAAATACAACATTACCTCTACATCATTACCTAGTTGTATTAGAATTCTTACCGGAGGAGGAGTTGTACCTATTAGTAGAATTTGTAGAACGTGTCCTATAGTGATACGTGGCAGAGAGATGAATGCCCGACTCTAAGTCCTTCCCATGCCGACTTTTAATATTGTGCTCGGAATGGACTGGCTAAGCAAGTACCATGCTTTCTTCGATTATTTTGGAGGAAGCATTCTTTTCAAGGTACCGGGCCAGCCTGAACTTGAGTTTGCACGAGGATCCACAGAAATCCTTGAGGGTATGCAACTCGTAATGAATGATGTTGTCTATCACCCCATTATTTTAGAATTTTAAGACATCTTTCCAGAAGAATTGCCAAGACTACCCCCAGATAGAGACGTAGAGTTTTCGATTGAATTAACACCAGAAACAGCACCTATAGCATTACATGTTTATAGACTGGCGAAGAAAGAGATGGATGAACTAGAAACGCAATCGAAAGAACTAAATGAGAAAGGTTTCATCCGACCAAGTGCATCACCCTGGGGAGCACCAGTATTGTTTGTACCAAAGAAGGATGGGTCAGTGCGTATGTGCATTGACTATAGAGCATTAAATGCAGTGACAGTGAAGAATAAATATCCATTACCATACATTGATCACTTATTTGATCAACTTAGTGGAGCCAAGATGTTCTCTAAGATAGATTTAAGATCGGGATATCACCAGGTGAAGGTACGAAAGGAGGACATCCAGAAGACCATATTCCGGACAAGATATGGGCACTACGAGTTTCTGGTCATGCCATTTGGGTTGACCAATGCTCCAGCTATTTTTATGGACTTAATGAATCGAGTATTCCATCAGTATTTGGACCAGTTCGTGGTTGTCTTCATAGGTGATATACTTATCTATTCAAAGAACTGCGAGGAGCACAAGAAACACCTGTGGATTGTTCTGGAGACCTTAAGGAGAGAACAATTATATGCGAAGCTCAATAAATGTGAGTTCTTCTTGGACAAGGTTTTATTTCTTGGATATGTTATTACAGGAGATGGTATTTCTGTTGATCCAGAAAAGATCTCGGCAGTTGAGACATGGCCTGTTCCTAAATCAGCAGCAGAGGTGAGAAGTTTCCTTGGACTTGCGGGATATTACTGACGGTTTATGGAGAATTTCTCAAAGATAGCAACACCTATGACTCGGTTGACTTGCAAAGATCAAGAGTTCATATGGACCAACGAGTGTTAAGCCGCTTTTGAGGAGTTAAAGAAGTGACTGACTTCAGCACCAATATTGACTATTCTATCAGGATCAGGAGGCTATGTGATCTACAGTGACGCATCAGGGAAAGGTTCGGGATGCGTATTGATGCAGCATGGCAAGATAATTGCATATGCATCTAGGCAATTATGAGTACATGAGAAGAATTATCCAACTCATGACTTGGAACTTGCAGCAGTTGTATTTGCTTTGAAGCTATGGAGACATTACTTATATGGGGAACGAGTGGAAATCTATACCGACCACAAAAGCCTCAAGTATGTCTTCACACAAAAAGAGTTAAATATGAGGCAGCGTCGATGGCTCGAATTAATGAAAGATTTTGAGATAGAGCTAAATTATCATCCAGGCAAGGCTAACGTTGTAGCAAACGCGTTAAGCCGGAAGCCAGCAGCTTACTTCTTAACAACACAGAGAGAATTATTAGAAGACTTGCAATATCTTGGCATTGAAGTGATATTACCCAGAGCAGACGGGATACTAGCCAATTTGCAAGTACAATCATCACTAGTAGAGAGGATCATGGCGGCTTTGCCTACAGACGCCAGATTTAGAAGATTAAAGAAAAGGACAGAGGTCGAAGAACAGACTGGACTGCACCTTCATGATGACGGGATACTACGATGTGGTAATCATTTTTATGTTCCCAATGGAGAGATTCGACAGGAGCTAATGACAGAAGCTCATAGTTCGATATATTCTATTCATCCTGGAGGCACCAAAATGTATCGTGATTTATGACAGCCCTTTTGGTGGCATGGAATAAAAAGAGAGATAGCTCGCTTTGTAGCTAAATGTTTGGTATGTTAACAAGTAAAGACAGAGCACCAGAGGACAGCAGGTTTATTGCAACCACTCCCGATTCCAGAGTGGAAGTAGGAACACATCACTATGGACTTCATCATGGGTTTTCCCAAGAGTCCAAGTGGAAGAGATGCAGTATGGGTAATAGTGGACCGACTCACCAAGTCAGCCCATTTCTTGCCTTTTAGAGTTGGCCAAACTACAGAAGCTTTGGCTGACTTATACATGAGGCAGATCGTAAGATTGCACGGCGTACCAGTCAGTATTATATCAGACAGGGATTCGCATTTTATATCATATTTTTGGAGGAGCATACAAGAAAGTCTTGAAACTCGTCTAAAATTCAGTACGTCTTATCACCCACAAACAGATGGGCAGTCAGAACGTACTATTCAGACATTGGAAGATATGTTGAGGGCCTGTATGTTAGACTTTGGAGGATCATGGGAGGACCACCTACATCTTGTAGAATTTTCTTACAATAATAGTTATCAGGCAAGCATCCAGATGGCTCCATTTGAAGCATTGTATGGAAGGAAGTATAGATCTCCCATATGTTGGAGTGACATAGGAGAACGTCAAATTTTGGGACCAGAGTTAGTGGTCAACACCGTGGAGACAGTTAAGAAGATACAAGGACACTTGCGAGCAGCACAAGACAGACAGAAGCAGTGGACAAACCTTCATCGTCGTCCCTTGGAATTTAAAGAGGGCGATCATGTTTTTTAAGGATATCACCTACCAGAGGCACTATTCGATTTGGAGGGCGATGTAAGTTGAGTCCTAGGTATATTGGACCATTTGACGTGCTAGAGAGAGTGGGAGAAGTAGCGTATCGACTTGCATTACCACCTTCACTTGAGGGAGTACATGATGTATTCCATGTGTCACAACTCAGGCGATATGTGGCAGACAGTAGTCATGTTCTAGATCATTCGGAGATCACCATTGGGCCAAGCTTGTCATATCAAGAACAACCTGTGGGAATCCTTGATCGTAGAGAGAAAGTATTATGGAACCAGTCTATTCCCTTAGTCCGCGTGGCATGGAAGCATGGCGCGCCAGGAGAATCTACTTGGGAGCGCGAGGATGACATGTGTGAACGTTTTCCAAACCTATTCACAGACCAAGATATAAATTTACTCTGGTAATTTATATCTACTACCATTCTTAATTTTCTACCGTGACTTAGTTTTAATTTCGAGGACAAAATTTTTATAAGTTGGGGAGAATATAAGAACCCTAATTCTGAAAACCGTATTTCTATATATTAATTATGTAATTTATTATTTATAGTAATTATGAATAATAGAGAAAATAGAATTTCCGATTTGATCAAACCCAAAACCCGTAAATCGTTAACTACCCTTCCCGCATAAAAGAAAGAGTTAATCAGTAGCAGCTCATCACCCCGCGTAAACATCCATTTAGCGGAATCCGCGTATACTACTTCAATGTGTAAAATCCACAATAGCAGCAACAGCCGCGTAAAACTTTGCCTCCCTTCTCCGTGCGTAATTATAATAGCAGTAGTAGCAAAACCCACGCGTATAACTCAAACGCGTAACTTTTCTTTTCCTACGCATAAAAGCAATTCCCTGCGTAACATTCTTTACCCCTTAAAGATTCCTTTTACCACGCATAGAACCACACCCTTTAGAAAATATCAGCAACAGAAGCAAAACTCAACTTTGCTTTGCTTTTCTGACCTACACGTGTAAGTTTCTCATTCCACCACTCCTTAAAAATCTCCTCAGGTGCACACCTAAACCAATAAAAGGAAAACAACAGTGGCAACAGTTTCTTAACCATTAAGTAAATTCTACCGCCTCTTTATTCCTATATATAGTTACTATACATCCTAAACCCTCACTTCCTCTTACCATACCTTAGCATTATTGAAACGTGCACTACACAAAACTTTGCTCGGCAAGTATACCTTACCACAGTACTATTATTTTCATTTTATATGAAGCATGTTTCTGTCTTAATTATGTAATTGCATTGGACCTTGTTCATGAGACCACCCCAGTATTATGGAGCATTTTTGGTTTATTGGCCGTGACACAGTTGCTACACGAGTTGTGAGTCTCATATAGCTCTCGGCCTACGTATTGGGTTGGCCGCCCGTACGTAAGAGCCGTGCGTTAGGGATGACTGCTGATAGAAACTTGGTATGCTAGTAGACCTGGCAGTTATCTAGAGGTATTATTCGTGTTGTGGATACAACATGCTTAGATTATTGGGTGGGGAGGACGACTAGTAGGCGTATGGGATACCCATTTCCACTATACTGATTTTATGTTCCTGATATTACAGTGCGCCCTTGTTCTGGGGGCATATGTGGCATATACTAGCCAGTGTCACGATTGGTGAATTACGTCAGTATATGTCTAGCCTATACTTTTCCATATACTCCAAGGTTCTCCTCAAACTGCATTCACTTAGGCGGATAGGCGACCCAGTGGATATTTACTTTTCAGTTCTTATTGGCATGTTATTATGTATCTTGTTACGTCCCTCTAAGGACCTGGTCCCTTTCCAGATATGGACGAGCAGGAGTACCCACAGGAGTACGGACCTGAACCTGACTCTACATACCTGACCGAGGAGATCTTACCCTCAGAGTACCTGTGATCTACTACCACTGTTCTGAGATTTTGTGCTGCTTCGTTTAGTCATTTTGTAGTGAATTTATTTCCACCAGACTACAGACTCGATACTCATTTTGGATATTTAGTTATTATTCAGCTCTTTATTTGTGCTATGGATGAGATATAGATTCTGTGTGACTTGTTATGACAGTATATTACCACTTGTGAATTTGATATTCATATTACAGTGTACGTGTGTATATGGTTTCCATATATTGGAGTTCATATACATACGGCTGGGCGCGTTATGTATTTCTAGTCCTACGTATTTTGGGACTGGGGCGTGACAGGAAAGACTCTCTTTCTCTCCTCATTTGTCATTCCAAATCTAGATCTAGAATTTTTCTTGTTCCAAATTCCTTCATTCCCACACCAATTTCTACTCAAATTTCTTCCCAATTTCTTCCCTATTCATCATTAGAGGCTATTAGTGTAAACCTCCTGAATTTTTAAATTATTAAATCTTGGATTTTCTCTAATTTTTTGGAATTTTCTGGGAATTTTCTGTAATTAAAATCAAGGTTTTTAATTAATAAATGATTTTTAATTAGCAATAAATAATATTAAAATATCATGAAAATAATGTTTTTGGGTGTAAAATGGAAAACTGGACTTAGGGTAATTTTTCTGGATTTTTTTGGGCCTCAGACCTATTTTTAAATACCTAAAAACTATTTTTATTAATTAATTATTAATTCAATAATTTTATTAAATTATTATTATTATTATTATTAATATTTTTATTATTTTTTTCCTTGGGCCGGCCCGGCCCAGTGGACCGGCCCAGTAGGCCGAAGCCCAACCCAGCCCAGCCATCCTTAGCGGGTCGGGCGGGTCCACCCGAACCCGACCCGCCACCCGTCACCCGCACCCGCACCCCAGCCCTCACCCCGCACGACCCGCGCTGCCCCGCGTCCGGCGCCGCCGCCCGCGCCCGCCGCGCCATGTCCCCGCTCCACCCGGCTCGCCCCGCCCTCCGCGGCCACGTCCTTTTCCCTCTCCGCCTGGCTCGGCCCCGCTAACCGCCCCTCTCCCCTATAAAGCCCGAGAACCCTCTCCCCTCCGGCCACCATCTCCCCTAACCGCCCCCACTCGCCGCCGTGCCGCCGCCTGAGCCCCGTACAGCCCCGACGCCACCGTCCTCCTCCCTTCTCCCCTCCTCGAGCGCCGCCTCCGGCTTCTCTCGTCTACGCAGCACAGCAGCAGAGGCCGCAGCAGCCGCCGACGACGCCATCCGCCGCCGACGAGCCCCCAGCCGCCTCGCCGTACCTCCCCGCAGAGCCCCCGAGCCTGGCGACGCAACCCCGGCCCTCCTCCGCCGCCCAAACCGCTGCCTCCGGACAAGATCCAGAAACCCTAACCCTAACCCTAATTCCTAATTTCTTTGTGTCGTGTCGGACACGACACGGACACAAAAAGTCCCTGTTTCTCGAGCTTCGTTCAGGTACTCGTATCTTGCACCCTGTATCTCCGTTTTCAATTCCGTAAATTGCGTTGCGAAGCCTGGACGACCCTCTCGGTGCCCGGATAAACCGCTCGGGGCATCGCGTCCTGTGGTGATCGCACACCGCGATCCAAAAACAGGAAAAACCAGACCCTGTTTCACCCCGGAACTGAGTACGCCTCGCCAAACGGGACAACTTGGTCGTATGCGGTCTTCACAGATACGTGCGCATCGTCGATACGGACGTGTGAGATTTCGTGGAAGCTGATTCGGGTGTGCGTGCACACCGGAATCAACGCGTATCCGCGGACATCGTCCCGTATCCGACTTTTCGACAATTTGCCCTAACTTCTTGTACACTCGTCAGATCGAGACGAAACTTGCGCCATCGGACTCGTAGCGATACGCTGGTCCTGTGGGTCAAGTTTGGTTCGATTCTGAGAACGTTGACGAAATTGCGTGTCGTAGGCCCCACAGGCCCCGCTCGATGGGCGATTTTGTGTTCGGCTCATCGGAATCCAAATCTGGAAGTTCCGTTGGGTTCATATCAGCGTTCCTGACCTGTTGACATTAAGTTTGGTGAATTTGGAGACCTTTGACCCGGACACGTTTTTCGGTGCAAAGCGGGCCCACCGGCGGATCCCGTTTTGACCCGAAACTGCCGTTTTTGCCCTTGTCTCCAAATTGGACCCAAGGACAGGCGTTTCTAGCTATTTGACATCTTCTGAGCATGATGGTAATGTTTATTTCAGCTTTTGGACTCATCTCTGAAATTTTTCCCCAAGAGCCAATATTAATCAGATCCAAACAACAGGCAAGTACCTGCACCTCAAGTTAATCTTTATATACATGATAATTAATTCCCTGCCTTACATGTACCCTTGATGATTACACCTAGTATTAGAAATGCTGGATTTCATATCTTGAATATTTGAGTTCCTGTCTTGTTTTTCATGTCGGGTGGGAGAATACCTAGAAGGCATGTAGTTTACCCTTTCCCTTGTCATGTTTAATAGCTGTTGGTACACGACTGTACCTCAGTCGGATCTCAATTTCCCCTGTTTAATAGCCGTTTATGACGGCCAGATTAGCCTTATAAACCCCTACATGCCAACTATGTATTCTAAAAACAAACACAAGTTCACACAGATAGTTTCTGGTCTCGTTACATATATCTTGCTGACTGTTGTAGTTTCATTTCCTGTCTCATTTATTTCTGCTTTCTCATATCCCTGTTTATAGCTTTAACTTTGAGATAATGATGTTCTGTTATGCAATTTCTCAACCTGATATTCAATATTTAATTGTCATAAATATTTAGTTTAACCTTGTTGTGCACTGTGTACTTTGCTCCTTTCCTGACTGGATCTGTTGATTTAGGCGATGATGAGGATCTTGCCCCTACTTATTATGGTCCCTATGAGAGGACTGATGATACCTATGAGGAGCCAGATCCCACCCAGGAGACCCCTGCTACAGAGTAGCTAGTAGTAGCTATCTTTTATTTCTGTTTCTTATCCTATTTATCGGGTTTGTCCCCGATTTCATTCTGATTTTGCTGTACTAAACATTTGAATCTGTTGTCACATTTATTTCAATTGCAATCTTAAGTTTTTGTTCTCATTATTATCTTACCTATGTTAATTGTGAATGAGCTAGTTAGTAAATATGGATTTGACCTAGACAGCGTACTACCGCCGACTCTGCGGCGTAGGCTGGACGTACCCACGCACTCGTGCCCAAATTTTCGGGTGCGGGTCGTGACACATTTTTATGGTGGCCCATGCAGGTCCTATCCTTAAATAGGGTAATACCCTAGGACAGGGTATGGAATAAAATTGTGGATTCTAGGAAGAGCTCATTCACAGTATATGGTCCTTATTTCAATTTTTGATATCATTGCTGCTCAATTTTTCTATCGCCTTTGATTTTCAAGTATTCTATTCTGATCTTCCCTATCCCTTAATCTTTCAGAATGGTCCAGACAAGGAACACAGTAGGAGGCACATCAGAACCAACTGAGCAGAATGTGCCCGAGACTCTTGCACTCCCGCCGCCTCCATCTGTTCCGGCAGTTACTCTGGATGGGGCACAGCTACTTGGAGTGTTCCAGGGATTGGTGGAATCCCAGAAAGAACAGACTGCACTTCTGCGGACCAGTCTCTCAGAAGCTCTTAAGTCCCAGGAGTCGTCACTCAAAAGGCCAGGGAGTGCTAAAGACTTCAAGAATCTAAGACCCCTGGAATTTTATGGAACTAAGGGCATTCTCTATGCCGATGAGTGGATAGAAAATGTCGAGAGACTCCTGAAGACTGCTCGGGTCCCTGATGACCTCAAAGTGGAGTCCGCAAGCCTGCAACTGTTCGACATTGCTCGAACCTGGTTCAGAGATGAACCCCAACTATCTGCTCCTGACATCACCTGGGAGGACTTCAAGAGACTATTCAAGAAGAAATTCTACCCCGAAGTGGCTCGGGAAGCTCTCGAAAGCCAATTCGAGAGACTGGAACAAGGTAACCTGTCTGTTGATGAATATACTGCTAAATTTAGAAGGTTAAGCCACTTTGCGGAGTACATGGTTCGTACCCCGAAGGACAGAGCCCGTAGATTCAAGAAGGGGCTGTCTCCGGATATTCGCCTTGCTGTCACCACTAGCCGAGCTCGAACCTATGAAGAAATCCTGAGCGTGGAACAAGGCGTTGAGAGAGATATGGGGCATAAACTGAAACGGGAGAGAGATACCGGAAATGTGGGACCCAACAAACGCCCTTTTCAACAACAACAACAACAACAGCAGAGGGCCCCGCAGCAAACTCAGCGTCCTCTCCCTAGAGCTCGAGCACCTCAACACCAGGCTCAGGGACAGAACCAACAAGCTGCTGCTTGTAACTTTTGCCAAAAACCAGGTCATACTTGGCAAGTCTGCAGGAAGAGGCTAGGTGCCTGCCTCTACTGCGGCTCAGCAGCGCATCAAATGAGGGACTGTCCAGCTGCTCAAGGACGCACCGCTGCACCAAAGGCTCCAGCCCAGGCCAGGGCCCCAGCAGTACAACAGAGGGGACCCCCACTTCCAACACAACAACAACGCTTTGCTCAGCACCAGCAGCAACAGAGGTGTGCACCGCAGCAAGGCCGTGCTTATGCAATGACTCTGGAAGAAGCTGAGGCCACAGCAGACGTGATCACAGGTTCTGTGCTTATAAATTCAATACCAGCTATTACTTTATTTAACTCTGGAGCTTCACATTCATTCATGTCAGTAGATTTCCTTATGAAGCATAGCTTAATCACTAAACCCCTTAGGAATTGTTATAAGATCATTACCGGTGGAGGAATCATCCCGGTTAGTGATGCCTGTAACAATTGTCCTATTACATTATGTGGAAGAGAACTGTATGCTAGACTACTTGTAATGCCAGTGCCCAGTTTTGACATTATACTGGGTATGGATTGGTTAAGTCAACATCATGCCACAATAGACTGCCACAGAGGTAGTGTAATCTTCAGGCCCCCTGACAAGCCAGAATTTGAATTTGCTAGAGGTTCTAGAGAAATGGGTAATAACAAAATTTGTGGAGCCCTAATAACAGAAGAAGTGCCACTACCTATCATCTCTGAATACCTTGATGTCTTCCCTGAGGATCTTCCAGGCTTACCCCCAGACCGAGAAGTTGAATTCTCCATTGATTTAGTGCCAGGAGCAGCACCAGTATCTCAAAATCCCTACAGAATCAACAAGAAGGAGATAATAGAACTAAATGAGCAAATCAAAGAACTAGAAGACAAATATTTCATTAGGTCTAGTGTCTCGTCCTGGGGAGCTCCAGTATTATTTGTGCCCAAGAAGGACGGAACATCCCGAATGTGTATTGACTATAGGGCATTGAATGCCTTAACAATTAAGAATAAGTATCCCCTGACCAGGATAGATGACCTATTTGATCAGTTGAGTGGAGCTCGAGTATTTTCAAAGATTGATTTGAGGTCTGGTTACCACCAAGTAAGGGTGAGGAAGGAAGACATCCCTAAAACTGCTTTCAATACCCGGAACGGACACTACGAATTCTTAGTAATGCCGTTCGGGTTGACGAATGCTCCAGCAGTTTTTATGAACTTAATGAACAGAGTTTTCCAGCCATACCTAGACAAATTTGTAGTGGTCTTCATTGATGATATTTTGATCTACTCCAAGACCCCCGAAGAACATGAAGAACATTTGAGGTTAGCATTGGAGACTTTGAGGAAGGAAAAACTTTATAGAAAATTATCTAAATGTGCTTTCTTCCTAGACAAAGTAGAATTCTTGGGACATGTTGTGACTGGAGATGGAATAGCAGTAGATCCTAAGAAGATAGCTGCAGTAGAATCCTGGCCCACTCCAGACTCTGTAGCAGAGATTAGAAGCTTCCTGGGACTAGCTGGCTACTATCGGAAGTTTGTGAAGGACTTTGCTAGAATTGCGGAGCCCATGACAAAATTAACAAGGAAGGATGAAGAGTTCACCTGGACTGATGAATGTCAGCATGCTTTCGAAGAATTGAAGAAAAGGCTGACTACTGCCCCTATTCTGACCTTACCTTCTGGAACCGGAGGTTTCGCTATTTATAGTGATGCTTCCGGAAAAGGTCTAGGTTGTGTTTTGGAGCAGAACAAGAAAGTAATAGCATATGCCTCTAGACAGCTTCGACCCCATGAAAAGAACTATCCAACTCATGATTTAGAATTGGCAGCTGTCATTTTTGCTCTTAAACTATGGAAGCATTATCTTTATGGAGAAAGGGTGGAAATATTTACAGACCATAAAAGTTTAAAATATATCTTCACCCAGAAAGAGCTAAACATGAGGCAAAGAAGGTGGCTGGAACTAATGAAAGACTTTGATATCACCCTTCAATATCATCCTGGGAAGGCCAATGTAGTTGCTGATGCTTTAAGCAGATATCCTATGGCGATGTACTTGACTATGGACAGACACCTGCTAGAGGACTTGAAAAGTTTAGGTATTGAAGTAATCATCCCAGGAAAAGAAGGCCAAATGATGAACTTGCAGATTCAGTCTACTTTAATAGACAAGATCAAGGAGGCTCAGTTTCAAGACGAAGGCCTGCGAAGCCTCCGAGGACAAGTGCAAGCTGGATTAGTGGAAGATTTCAGAATTCATGAAGATGGATCACTGAGGCATGGCGATAGATTATGTGTACCCCAAGGAGACATAAGAGAAGAAATTATGCAAGAGGCGCACAGATCGCAATACTCTATATATCCAGGAGCCAACAAGATGTACAAGGACCTGAGGACGCATGTTTGGTGGCATGGCATGAAAAGAGAAGTAGCCAGGTTCGTATCTCGTTGTTTAGTGTGCCAGCAAGTCAAGGCAGAAAGACAAAGACCTGGAGGATTGCTTCAACCACTACCCATTCCGGAGTGGAAGTGGGAACATATCACAATGGATTTTGTTTCCGGACTTCCAAGGACACCTAGTGGGAAGGATGCAATTTCGGTGATAGTAGATAGACTGACCAAGTCTGCACATTTTTTACCCTTCAAAGTAGGGCTATCTACAGGGAAGCTGGCAGATCTATATATCAGACACATTGTCAGGCTGCATGGAGTTCCAGTAAGTATTGCCTCCGACCGAGATTCAAGATTCACCTCTCACTTTTGGAAGAGCTTACAAACCAGCTTGGGGACGCAACTCAAATTCAGCACAGCTTATCATCCCCAAACCGATGGACAATCGGAACGTACAATCCAGACACTTGAAGATATGCTCCGTACATGTGTTCTGGATTTTGGAGGATCCTGGGAAGACTATCTACATCTGGTGGAGTTCTCTTATAATAACAGTTACCAAGCAAGTATTGAGATGACTCCATTTGAAGCTCTGTATGGACGAAGATGTCGTACCCCGCTATCATGGGACGACGTTGGAGAAAGAGCCCTGCTGGGACCAGAGATGGTGATCGATTCAGCTGAGAAGGTAAACCAAATAAGGGACAGACTTCGAGTGGCTCAAGACAGGCAACGACATTGGGCAAATAGCCACCGAAGGCCCTTGGAATTTGAGGTAATTAAATTTATAAAATTCAAGTCAATTTGAATATTTTGATTATGGAACTAAGACTTGATTATGACTTTGTTAAAGGTTGGAGAACTGGTATTCTTGAAGATTTCCCCAACACGTGGCACCATTAGGTTCGGAATGAGTGGAAAACTCAGCCCGAGATTTATTGGACCTTTTGGCATACAGAAGAAAATCGGAGAAGTGGCATACCGACTGGCATTGCCACCCTCTCTGGATGGAGTCCATAACGTCTTCCACGTGTCGCAGCTGAGAAAGTACGTGTCAGACCCCAGCCACATTTTGGATCACTCAGAGCTCGAAGTAGGCCCAAGTCTGACTTACCAAGAGCAACCCGTGGAGATACTGGATCGATCGGAGAAAGTTCTACGGAACCAGATCATTTCCCTGGTTCGCGTAGCTTGGAAGCACCATTCTCCCGGCGAATCCACCTGGGAGCGAGAAGACGAGATTAGAGAGCGATACCCCTATCTTTTTGAACCCTGAGGTATATTGTATTCTCGGCCTTTCCTTTTCGTGCCTTTGTTATTCTTAAATTTCGAGGACGAAATTTTTGTAAGTTGGGTAGGTTGTAAACCCCCTGAATTTTCAAATTATTAAATCTTGGATTTTTTCCAATTTTCTGGAATTTTCTGGGAATTTTCTGTAATTAAAATCAAGATTTTTAATTAATAAATGATTTTTAATTAGCAATAAATAATATTAAAATATCATGGAAATAATGTTTTTGGGTGTAAAATGGAAAACTGGACTTAGGATAATTTTTCTAGATTTTTTTGGGCCTCAGACCTATTTTTAAATACCTAAAAACTATTTTTATTAATTAATTATTAATTAAATGATTTTATTAAATTTTTATTATTATTATTAATAATATTTTTATTATTTTTTTCCTTGGGCCGGCCCGGCCCAGTGGATCGGCCCAGTAGGCCGAAGCCCAACCCAGCCCAGCCATCCTTAGCGGGTCGGGCGGGTACACCCGAACCCGACCCGCCACCCGTCACCTGCACCCGCACCCCAGCCCTCACCCCGCACGACCCGCGCTGCCCCGGGTCCGGCGCCGCCGCCCGCGCCCGCCGCGCCACATCCCCGCTCCACCCGGCTCGCCCCGCCCTCCGCGGCCACGTCCTTTTCCCTCTCCGCCTGGCTCGGCCCCCCTAACCGCCCCTCTCCCCTATAAAGCCCGAGAACCCTCTCCCCTCCGGCCACCATCTCCCCTAACCGCCCCCACTCGCCGTCGTGCCGCCGCCTGAGCCCCATACAGCCCCGACGCCACCGTCCTCCTCCCTTCTCCCCTCCTCGAGCGCCGCCTCCGGCTCCCCTCGTCGACGCAGCACAACAGCAGAGGCCGCAGCAGCCGCCGACGACGCCATCCACCGCCGACGAGCCCCCAGCCGCCTCGCCGTACCTCCCCGCAGAGCCCCCAAGACCGGCGACGCAACCCCCACCCTCCTCCTCCGCCCAAACCGCCGCCTCCGGCCAAGATCCAGAAACCCTAACCCTAACCCTAATTCCCAATTTCTTTTTGTCGTGTCGGACACGACACGGACACAAAAAGTCCCTGTTTCTCGAGCCTCGTTCAGGTACTCGTATCTTGCACCCTGTATCTCCATTTTCAATTCCGTAAATTGTGTTGCGAAGCCTGTACGACCCTCTCGGTGCCCGGATAAACCGCTCGAGGCATCGCGTCCTGTGGTGATCGCACACCGTGATCCAAAAACAGGAAAAACCAGACCCTGTTTCACCCCGGAACTGAGTACGCTCCGCCAAACGGGACGACTTGGTCGCATGCGGTCTTCACAGATACGTGCGCATCGTCGATACGGATGTGTGAGATTTCGTGGAAGCTGATTCGGGTGTGCGTGCACACCGGAATCAACACGTATCCGCGGACATCGTCCCGTATCCGACTTTTTGACAATTTGCCCTAACTTCTTGTACACTCGTCAGATCAAGACGAAACTTGCGCCATCGGACTCGTAGCGATACGCTAGTCCTGTGGGTCAAGTTTGGTTCGATTCTGAGAACGTTGACAAAATCGCGTGTCGTGGGCCCCATAGGCCCCGCTCGACGGACGATTTTGTGTTCGGCTCATCGGAATCCAAATCTGGAAGTTCCGTTGGGTTCGTATCAGCGTTCCTGACCTGTTGACACTAAGTTTGGTGAATTTGGAGACCTTTGACCCGGACACATTTTTCGGTGCAAAGCGGGCCCACCGGCGGACCCCGTTTTGACCCGAAACTGTCGTTTTTGCCCTTGTCTCCAAATTGGACCCAAGGATAGGTGTTTCTAGCTTTTTGACATCTTCTGAGCATGATGGTAATGTCTATTTCAGCTTTTGGACTCATCTCTGGAATTTTTCCCCAAGAGCCAATATTAATCAGATCCAAACAACAGGCAAGTACCTGCACCTCAAGTTAATCTTTATATACATGATAATTAACTTCCTGCCTTACATGTACCCTTGATAATTACACCTAGTATTAGAAATGCTGGATTTCATGTCTTGAATATTTGAGTTCCTGTCTTGTTTTTCATGTCGGGTGGGAGAATACCTAGAAGGCATGTAGTTTACCCTTCCCCTTGTCATGTTTAATAGCTGTTGGTACACGACTGTACCTCAGCCGGATCTTGATTTCCCCTGTTTAATAGCCGTTTATGACGGCCGGATTAGCCTTATAAACCCCTACATGCCAAGTATGTATTCTAAAAACAAACACAAGTTCACACAGATAGTTTCTGGTCTCGTTACATATATCTTGCTGACTGTTGTAGTTTCATTTCCTGTCTCATTTATTTCTGCTTTCTCATATCCCTGTTTACAGCTTTAACTTTGAGATAATGATGTTCTGTTATGCAGTTTCTCAACCTGATATTCAATATTTAATTGTCATATATATTTAGTTTAACCTTGTTGTGCACTGTGTACTTTGCTCCTTTCCTGACTGGATCTGTTGATTTAGGCGATGATGAGGATCTTGCCCCTACTTATTATGGTCCCTATGAGGGGACTGATGATACCTATGAGGAGCCAGATCCCACCCAGGAGACCCCTGCTGCAGAGTAGCTAGTAGTAGCTATCTTTTATTTCTGTTTCTTATCCTATTTATCGGGTTTGTCCCCGATTTCATTCTGATTTTGCTGTACTAAACATTTGAATCTGTTGTCACATTTATTTTAATTGCAATCTTAAGTTTCTGTTCTCATTATTATCTTGCCTATGTTAATTATGAATGAGCTAGTTAGTAAATATGGATTTGACCTAGACAGCGTACTACCGCCGACTCTGCGGCGTAGGCTGGACGTACCCACGCACTCGTGCCCGAATTTCTGGGTGCGGGTCGTGACAATTAGAATAAGGATCTACAAGAAGAAAGCAAGGATCTACAAGGAGGAGCAAGAATCTACAAGTTGGAGACTCTTGACACTCAATTTAAGAATTTAATTAGGAATTTATTTCCCAATCGGTATAATTAAATTTTTTCTCTCTAATTAGGTTCTAAATCTATAATTTAATTATTAGAAACCCTCCCATACACATAGAAATTAGAATTAGGTTCATAGGAGGCCTATGAAGAAAGTTATATGGTGTTCCGTATCAATTTTGGGAGAATTCCGAGATTGGCATATCTTGTATTTGTCAATAGGTTAATTAGACCAAATTGGTATGTGTTTGATTGTGTGTGACTAGTGTCATGTCCATAATTAGATACGTGTAGGCCGCATCCCGATAATTTGGCGATACGGGTTGATTTGGTAAATTTTTTCCAACACGAAGGTTTGAGCATGGCACATTTTGACAAGGACACATAGTTGATTAGTTATCTCTTCGTGTTGTTCATAATTATGATTTTAGACTTGCTCGTGTCCTTTGGGATACGTTTGGTTGTGTGGTGGAGCCGTATCACAAGAGTATCATAGAATGAGTGTGATATGGGAGCAGTATATTCCACGTGCTTGTTTCTTTACATTTCAATTCAATATACTTGGTTATAGCTATTAGAGTGATATAATTATATTTGTTATATGATATATATGTATATGTGTAATTATGTATATGTTCTAGATTTTATTTTGATGTATGGATGGCCATAAGAGAATGGGGAGTTCATATACATCACTAGCATAGTTATTATATATATATATATATATATATATATATATATATATATATATATATATATATATATATCGTGTGTGTGTGAGTGTCGAGTGTCAGTGTATCAGTGAGAAGGGGTCGGGTTGCTGGTATCAGCATGCACATAAAAGTAGCTGCAGCAACATGAACAGCAAGAGCAGCAGCAAGAATAGCAAGAGCAGCAGTAGTAGCAACTAGCTGCAGCAGCAAGAACAGCAAGAATAGCAGCTGAGCAGCTAGAGCAACAAAAATAATAAGAGCAACAGCTACAATAGCTAGAGCATGTACAACAGCAAGAGTAGCAAAAGCATGTACAACAGTAACTTAACATATTGTGCACTTGAGAAATAGGAGGTTAGACTTGAACTTATAGCTCAAGTCAGTGAGTTGTATAGGTAAACTAATTAGTTATATGTATATATATTGATAAGCTAGCTAGTTGTATATATATATATATATATATATACATATATATATATATATATATATACATATATATATATATATATATATATATATATATATATATATATATATGTATATATATATATGAGAGATGTATATATAGATAAGCACTAGTTAGCATTGGTTACTATTATTTCTAGATTACTTTGTGTGATACCAAGGTAATGAGAGTTGAGGTATCTTGGGTACGGGTATTAAGTACAGAGGTATGTTTGTAGGTAGGTAGTATAGTATTGTATAAGTTTAATGCATATTAGTATATAGTTAGGTGTATGGGTAGTTAATTACATGTTAGAATTTGAATTTTCTTGTGATACCAAGGTAATGTCAAGGTATTGGTTTATGCTCAAGGTATTGAGTTTGTATATCAAGATGGGTGTGTAGGTGGTGTGATATCACATTGGATCAAGGCCAAGGTATTCACTTAGCATTAGTTTGGCTAAGAGTATTATATTTTGTCGTGTATATATATTATAGTATTTTCATATCTAATAACTTGCATATCTTATGATACGGTATTTTGTTGGTCTCCTAGTATCTTAGCATAGCTAGTATGGCCTAGTTACATAGTGTATGGACCCATTACCCTAGAGATAGACTCATACAACCTAAAAATAGCTAGTTTGACCAAGTTTTACTAGTTTGACCTAGAGTTGACCTGGTTTTACTTTTTTGATTTAAAAATGGCTTTATTACCTAGAATTGAACTAGTTTAGCTTATTTTTATTCCAAAACCTTGTATTGATGCAATATTCTATATATAGGTCTGTGTGACACCAGCTTGGGCATCGAGAGACACACCTTGCTCAGGACCTCAGGCGAGTATATTTCTCTATTAGTTTTTATTTTATAATAGTGTACATCTCTCACGTTCTAGAACTGTATACTTGATTTTGATATAGTGGTTTCACAGACTGGTACTACATGGATCATGTCAGGAAATGTTATCCCTTACCGTGTTCAGCAGGTACTTCTTCACATATATTTCATCGTGTGTATCGGGTATTGATTATCGTGTACTTCGTGTTCACACACTGTTCGTGTTTAGTGTGCTTATATACGTGTATACACATTGCTCATGTTCAGTGTGCCCATATTCATATTCGTAACGAGTCGTGATTGGATCTATTGGTATTAGTTGGGGATGGGGGAGTAGGAGTTGATTATGTGATCAAGCCCCAGTGTATTCATATACATGTCGATTACATACCATACTTGTAATCGATTTACCATATTGTATTCGTGTTAAACCTAAATCAATCACATAATGAACTTGTATTCCAAGGTACATTGGTTAGATTTCAGTTATTCCTTTTTATTACAGATATTCATATTGCTTGTTCTTCATTACAGTATATTACATGTTCACTCTAATTTATTTTATTCTGTTATTTTGTTATCTTGTATTCTTTTCTATTATCTGTTTTATATGCTCGATTATGTATTTGAAACTGCTTTCAGAGGTATGTACTTCGTTCCAATCCTGACTGGATATATTTTTCCAGATGATTGGCTCATAGATCAGTATCATACATTCAACAGACCGCAGAAGGGCATACCATTAGAGGATACTCCTGCAGACCAGAAGGACTTAGTATCAGAGCCTGAGGAGGCTTAGTTTATTTTTGGTGGACTTGTATTAGACTTTTATTGAAACTTTGGCATGTATATATTATTTCAGTCTCGTGGTTGTATTATGATTCTTTTCCTTCGTTATTCCATTTGTGCTCTATCTTTCTTAGATTGTACTATGATTGAGTATAGTTTACATTTATGAGGTACCATATTGTTCCTCCATTTGGAGTTGAGATAATTGACAGGTTCCTTATATATATTGTGTGAAATATTTAGATAGTAGAGTTGACCCAGACAACGTTCTACTATCGATGCTGAGGCGTAGGCTGGACGTACCCACGTACTCGTGCCCGAATATCTGGGTGCGGGTCGTGATACATTTTTAGTGGTGGCCCATACAGGTCTAGAGTCACAATTAGAGCGATATCATAATAGTGCTTACCTATAGTACTGCTATAAGCCTGCTTTAGGAAATAGGATTTAGGCTGAGAGTATACTCATTCCCAACTAGAAAATACTTCCAGTATCAGTTTTGCTATCCTTATCTATTGAATGTTGCTTTGAATAAATTTTATCCTTCTTTGATGATGTCGTATCATACACAATATTGATTCCTTTGTTCCATCTATCTTCAGGATTCAACTGAAGACGCATTTCCAACGCTTAGGCACAATGTCAGCGAGGTCGGTCAATTCGTCGCCTATGAGGGTAGCACCATCAGACGCTGTTCCAGCATCTACATTCTAGAGGTCCGCTTTACCGATCCAGGTGAGCATTTTTGCAGCAACTTTCGGAGGTGCTCCACCTCCGGTATATAGGACAACACCGACAGTTTCAGGGGATCTTCCACCTCCACCATCCGCAGTCGATCAGATGCAGATGATTATGCTCTTTCAGCAGATGATAGAGGTGCAGCAGTGTCAGTTAGAGGTTATGAGACAAGGCATTGAGAATGCTCACCAGATTACACTTGCAACAGTCACCTTAGTCCAGCCACAAACGGTACTACCTCAGTTTATCCCATAGCAGTCGAGGTCGGGGACCATCACATACTTCAAAAGGATGGGGCCGAAGGACTTTAAAGGCAATGAAGGGATCATTTATGCTGATGATTGGATAGAAGACATTGAGCAGAACATGCTGCTGGCACATATTTCAGAGAGATTGCAGATAGAGGCTGCGGGGAGCATGATGTTCAACATTGCGTTGACTTGGTTCTGGACGGACCCCAGAATCTCAGCACTAGGACTTACTTGGGAAGCTTTCAAAGAGATCTTCAAGAAAAATTCTTTCCAAATGTGGCTTTGACATCTCTAGAGAGCCAGTTCCAGTACCTTATTCAGGGAGGTATAATGGTGGATTAGTATGCGGCAAAGTATTACATATTATGCCACTTTGTGGAGGGGCAGAACCCTAGAGAAAGAGCCAGGAAGTTCAGGAAGGGCCTGAACAGGGAGATCAAATCACATACGAATGGAGATCCCACCTCCACCTTCGAGAAAATTCTGAGACAGGCACAGCGGGCAAAGGATGATCTAGAGCTTGGCTCTAAGAGGACAAGAGACACAGGAGGATACAGTACCAATACGGGTCCAATGAAGCGGTCTTATTTTTAGCAGAAACACCAAAGGCACTTCCAGCATCTGAGGCAGCAGTATCATGGACCAGCTAGAGCGCCGGTACAACAGATGTACCAGATCTAGTAGACAACTATTCCTTATACTTTTTGTAAGAAGCAGGGACATGGATGGGATGCATACAGGATGAGATTGGGCCAGTGCTTATTCTATGAATCAGGAGACCATAACTTTAGGGCTTGTCCTAAAGTTTCAACTCGTTTAGCTCAGGATGGAGCTCAGGCACAGAGAGCACATGCGAGACCACCAGCAGGACAGCAGAGAGGACCTCCACTACCACCATAACAGCAGCAGCTCGCTCAGAACCATCAGCAACAGAGAGGTATCTAGCAACAGGGGCAAGCTTTGGCCTTGACCGTCTAGGAGAAGGCGCCAGTTGGTGATGTTATCTTAGGTTCAGTCTATCTTGATTCTTTTCCAGCTCATGCTTTATTTGTTTCTGGTGCTTCACATAGTTTTGTATCTGTATCTTTTGCTCTGAGATATCATCTTGAGTCTGAACCGTTGGTGAGGACTTGCAAGATCATGACTGGGGGTAGCATTATCTTGGTCAGTGATGTTTACAAGGACCGGAGAGTTTTTTAGGAGACCGAACTTGAGCGTATGTCTACTCGTAATGCCACTTTTGAGCCACAATATAGTACTCGGGATAGATTGGTTTAGTAAGCATCATGCTAGTATCGATTATCGTAGAGGCAGAGTTTTATTCCAGAGACCAGAAGAGCCAGAGTTTGAGTTTGTCAGAGGAGCAACAGAGCAGGGCGAAGGAGACTTCTGTGGAGCTTTGGTAGAAGAGCAGGAGCTGCCACATCCATTGATTGCAGAGTATATGGACATCTTTTCGGAGGAGCTGCCGGGGTTGCCACCGGACAGAGATGTGGAGTTATCTATAGACTGGGTGCCAGATACAGAGCCAATATCACAACATGTCTATAGAGTAAACAACAGCGAACTGGCAGAGTTGATGAAGCAGGTGGATGAGTTGCAGGACAAGGGCTTCATCCACTCTAGTTCATCACCGTGGGGTGCTCCGGTATTATTTGTACAAAAGAAGGATGGGTTAGTATGCATATGTATCGACTACAGGGCAATCAACAACCTCACTATCAAGAACAAATATCCGTTGTCGCGAATTGATAATTTATTTGATCAATTGAGCGGAGCGAAGGTATTCTCAAAGATAGACTTGAGGTCGGGGTACCCCCATGTGAGAGTGAAGAAGGAAGATATTTCGAAGACAGCTTTCATGACTCGGTATGGGCAGTTTGAGTTCGTGGTGATACCGTTTGGATTGACCAATGCCCCGGCGGTATTCATAAACCTGATGAATAAGGTATTTTATTAGTACTTGGATCAGTTTGTGGTAGTATTCATTTATGATATATTGACTTATTCGAAGACCCCGGAGGAGCATGAGAAGCACCTGAGATAGTTTTGGATACCCTCAGGAAAGAGAAGCTATATGGCAAGCTTTCGAAGTGTGAGTTCTTCTTTGATAAGGTTAAATTTTCTCGGGTATGTGATTACAGGAGACGGGATCTCAGTAGACCTAAAAAAGATTTTAGTAGTTGAGTCATGATCTACCCCAAGTTCAGTGACAAAGATCAGGAGTTTTCTTGGACTGCCAGGCTATTATCAGAGGTTTGTTCAAGAATTTTTCCAGGATTGCGGAGCCAATGACTAGACTAACCAGGAAGGACGTATAGTTTGTCTGGACTGAGGATTGTTAGTCTGCTTTTGAGGAGATAAAGAAGAGGTTGACTACAGCTCCAATATTGATATTGCCATCTGGGATAGGAGGATTTTTTATATATAGTGATGCATCGGGTAAGGGTTTGGAATGTGTGTTGTAGCAGAATGGGAAGGTGATTGCCTATGCTTCCAAGCAATTATGCCCGCATGAGAAGAATTACCCTACCCATGACTTAGAGTTGGCAGCAGTTATTTTTGTTCTTAAACTATGAAAGAACTACTTGTATGGAGAGCGGGTAGAGATCTTTACAGATCACAAGAGCTTGAAGTATGTGTTTACACAAAAAGAGCTCAACATAAGACAACGATGGTCGTTAGAGTTGATGAAGGACTTCTATATTGCTTTGCAGTATCATCCAAGTAAGGCCAACGTAGTCGCAGATGCCTTGAGCAGGTATCCAGTGGCTATGTACTTGATGAGGGACATATATTTATTAGCCGATCTTGATAGCTTGGGCATTGAGGTATTAGTTTCTGGAGTTGCAGCACATATGTTGGAAATTCAGGTATAGTCTGAGTTGATGGACCGGATCAGAGCCGCACAGTTCAAGGATGAGTCTCTGAGGAGCATCAGAGCACAGATCCAGATAGGATTGGCAGAGGACTTCAGCATTGCAGATGATGGATCATTGTGGCACGATACCAGATTGTTTGTGCCGAGTGGAGCATTGCGCGAGGAGATTCTTCAGAAGGCGCATTGATCTCAATATTCTATGCATCCAAGTGCCAAAAAGATGTATAGGGACATGAGAGAGCATGTTTGGTGGTATGGTATAAAGTGGAAGGTGGCTAGCTTCTTATCCAGATACTTAGTATGCCAGCAGGTAAAGACAGAGAAACAGAGGCCAGGTGGAATGCTTCAGCCTTTACCCATTCTAGAGAAAAAGTGGGAGCATGTGACGATGGACTTTGTTTCAGGGCTTATGCATTCTCTGGGAGATAAATATGCGATTTGGGTCATCGTAGACAGGTTGACCAAATCAGCCTACTTTTTGCCATTTAAAGTGGGTACATCTACAGAGAAGCTCACGGAGATATATATGCGTCAGATAGTCAGATTGTATAGAGTTTCGGTGAGCATAGTCTCGGATCAGGAAAGTCACTTCATATCCCACTTCTGGAGGAGTTTGTAGGCTAGCTTGGGCACTCAGCTCAAGTTCAGGACCGCATATCACCCTCAGACTGACGGACAGTCAGAGAGGACTATCCAGAATCTCGAGGATATGTTATATACCTGTGTTTTGTATTTTGAAGGCTCTTGGGAGGATCATCTTCACTTGGTAGAGTTTTCTTACAACAACAGTTACCAGACCAGTATCGAGATATCACCATTTGAGGCATTGTATGGATGAAGATGCCGCACTCCGTTATCATGGAATGATGTTGGTGAGAGAGCCTTATTGGGACCAGAGATGGTTGTGGATGCAACTGAGAAGGTAAAGCTCATCAGGGATAGACTTCGGGTGGCGCAAGACAAACACCGGCATTGGGCCGATAGCCACCGGAGACTATTGGAGTTTGAGGTATAGATTTTTGTTTTGTATTTCTTGTGATTGTTTGTTTTGTTAGAGTGCTAAGATTGTGTTTTGTTCTAGGTTGGCAATCTGGTTTGCTTGAGGATTTTTTCGACACGTGGCACAATTTGTTTCGATGGAGGCGGGAAGCTTAGTCCGCGATTCATCGGACCTTTAAGTATTCTCGAGAGGGTCGGTGTAATTGCTTACAGACTAGACTTGCTACTTGCATTGGAGGAAGTGTAAAACATGTTTCATGTGTCGTAGCTGAGAAGGTACGTGGCAAATTTTAGTCATGTGTTGGATCACTCAGAGATAGACGTGGGCTCTACTCTTAACTATCCAGAGCAACCAGTTAAGATTCTGGATCGGAGAGAGAATGTGTTGAGAACCAGGCTATTCCTTTGGTTCACGTCACATGGAGGCATCACTCGCCAGGAGAGAGTACCTGGGAGAGAGAGTCCGAGATGCGCGAGCGATATCCTTATCTGTTTGAGCCGTGAGGTATAATTCTTTTTTGCTTGTATTGATTGATTTTGGTAGTTAGTTTCTTCCTTAATTTTGAGGACAAATTTTTTCTAAGGTGGGTAGGATTGTCACCCTTAATTTTTTAACTAAGGATAGTTTGGTAATTGGGCATAGATATATTTATTTTAGAATATAATATTAAATATTGTGCATATTGTAAATATTAGTTGTTGCTTTATTTATTTATTGATTAGATGTTAATATTTGATTTTGGACTTATGATAGTGGACCAAACTAATTTAGATTAGATCCATGGACCAATATTTGATTCTAGTTAGAATTGAGCCCAATAATAAGCCCATTCATTAGGAGGATGAATTAATTAGTGAAACCAATTAGACTAGAACCTTCCCTCCTTAATTATTTCTTCATGACAAACCCCCAAAGATATTTTGGATAATTCATAGTATATTAGAGGAGGGGTAAGGGTCGGCCACTGTCACGCCCCAGTCCCAAAATACGTAGGACTAGGAACACATAAGCATGCCAGCCGCATGTATATGGCAACTCTAATATATGGAAAGCATAACACATGCGTACGCTTTATTATGAATAATAATTCACAAGTGGTAAATATGTTACAAGTCACAGGGCATAACTAAAATCTCATCCACAGAAATTAATATAAATAAATGACCAATAACTATGTAACTAAATCTTAATATGAAGTATCAAAAGATAATAGTCGGGTGGAAACAAATCCACTACCAAACAAGAATATAAAAGCAAATACAATATAAGTACAACAACTAACAATCACTGAGACTCGGAGAGAAGACCTCCTCGGAACATAAGCAACAAGTCCGGATCTGCGCTCCTGCAAATACTTATGAACATCTACACTTGGAAAGGGACCAGGTCCTCAGAGGGACATAACAAGATACATAGAAGCATGCCATAAAGTAAATACTAAATAAATAAAGGGGGTGTGCTAACCATCTAAGTAAATGCAAATTAAGGACAACTTCGTGCGTATGGAAAAGTGTAGGCTAGACATATGCTGACGTAATTCACCAATCGTGATGACTGACTAGTATATGCCACATATGCCCCCATAACAAGGGCACTCTGCAATATAATAACGTCCAGCTCCGAAGAGCATGGTATCTGTATAAATAATAACGTCCAACGTTCTATAGAGTGTGGTATCTGCAAAAACCACAAGTAACGTCCAACACTCTAAAGAACGTGGTATCTGCATAAATATATACGTTTGTATCGCTCCGAAGAATGCGGTATCTGTATAAAGGAGGTGGGTGTCCTAAACGCCTACTAGTCGTCCTTCCCGCCCAATGATCTATGCATGTTGTATCCACAATACGCTTTAGCTACTACGCCGAGACGGAGTGCAAGTATCAGCGTCGTAACTCTGGCTCATAGTCTATCGTTAGAAAAATAGCCCAACCTTACAACCAAACAAGGACAAGGATTGGACCACCATACTACAATAGTCTATGCTCCGACTACTAATAACTGCTAAGTCTTCTAACATGCATCACTAATAGCATTTATTCCCTATCTGTCGCACGACCTACACGTACAGGTGGACAACCGCATACGCAAGTCCATGCCCTACATGAGACTCACAACACGTGTAAGAAATGTGTCAAGGCCTGGAGAGTCATACCGATAACTCCACAACTTTAGGTGGGTCCACTAGACACTAGGTCAGACACAAGTCCTAACGTCAACGCCTTCGTTGACTGCATCCGAGTCTTTCTCGGACGCGCACAGTTCTATAAAAACAATAAACATGCAACTAAAATAATAACTGAATTTAAACAGTACAACAAGGCAAGGTATACTTGTCTGGCAAAAAAGCTGTATAGTACCAATAACTTGCTCCAGAAGTTGCATAGAACGATCCAATTATCCTATACACATATAATATAATATAATATAACATCACTCATTACACTAGCACATACACAACCTTAAATGCACTGAACTCAGAGGGTACGCTAGGTATGACACTAGTCAACTAGGGTCAAGTGTGCGTCTAGTTGCACGGGTGTCGCGTCTGTAATTGCTGTACAAAACAGACAGTCAAAATGATACGGGCTCGCCAATACGTCAGTGTACATAATGGCAGTCTTCTAACACTTCATAAGGTCCCAGGTCAATGCAACTACGGGGTATCCGTATGTACACTCGGGTCACCTAGTTCATATATAAATCTACATAATATTATCTAGCATATATCATTAATACTTATAATATATATGTACACCAATTAAATACATATACAATATATATATATGTGTATGTACACTAATTAAATTTATACTATATATTTATATTAAATATATACTAGGAAATATATATATTATACGTATATATACCAATTATACATACTAACATATACTAAATACCTATACTAATACATACACTAAGTACATAAATATACCTATTTGAATACCTATACACATACGTACCTAAAATTACGGAGGAGGGGACATGTACGAACCTTGGCGGGCATATACGGGATCGACGATGACGATGATGACGATGATAACAATGATGATGATGATGATGGCGATGATTACGACTACGACGATGATGATGGTGATGATCATGGTGAAGATGATGGTTATGGTAATGGTGATGAAGGTGAGATAGGGATGGACGGGAGTAGGAGAACGCTCAGGCGAGCTCGGCAGGGGACGTCGGGGGCTGCTCTTCGTTGATAGGGCTGGTGGCGGTGTAGAGTGTTCAGGTTAAGGGAAGCAGGGAGGAGGAGATCAGCGAAGGCTTGTCAAGGTTGGAATGGATGAGGGACAGGGTGTAACGGGTCATGCTCAGGCAGAACGGTAGAGGACTCCGGCGTGATGGGTGAGTTCAGCAATGGGTCGTCGTCGGCTGGCGAGTTCGAGGAGAGGCAGGAATCGACGTGGGGGCTTCAACGGGGACTGACGAGGCGGCAGGTTGGTATGGAGGAGTCTCCGTTCGACGAGTGAAGGGGATGCGGGTTGGCAGCGGGTGAGTCGGGGAGATGAAGGAGAGGCGGGGGTGTGCTGGGTTGTCGTGTGGAGGCGACGAGTTAGCCGGAGATGGCGAGCTCCGGCGAGGGGTTCGAGACTCGGGCGGTTGAAGAGGAGGAAGAAGAAGATGAAATAGGAGATGGGTTGTTTGTCTATTGTGGCTCTTTGGTTTTGGAATAAGAAAAAAGTAAAGAAAGGAAAAAAGGGATTATTTATATATGTGTAATGCATTGGTTGACCTAGAATTAGGGCTTGGTCAAATCCTTGGGAAAAGGGCTTGGCATGGAGATATTTTAAGGGCTAGGATTCAAATGGATTCAAAAATGAATGGCTATGATGCATTGGGTTCAAAGTTTTGAGGGCTAAGGTTTAAGGAGGTTGATGTTGAATTACGCACTTCCAAAAATTATGGAAAAATTTACATGAAGGAGAAATGGGTTTATTCATGTGTCATGTCCAACGGGGTGGACACCTTAATGCACTTTTGCATAAAAGTGCCCAACAATTAGAAAATTGCACAAAGTTGGTTTTATGGTTTAATTTAATTAAAATTAATATCATGGGCATTCTAGAACTAATTAGAAGTATATGGGGCTGAAATTAAGTGGAAAACAAGTGTCATAGACATAGAAGACTCAGAATAGAATATTGTTATAAATTGGATTGCACAAAATGGGTCAATATTATTTCTCCAATTTTGATTGGAAAGCACAAGGATACAAAGTTGAATTTATTTAGAATTAGATACAAACGTCTGCGATGAATATTGTGCAACTAAAATATAGCACAAGAGAGCATAATTATAAGTTACACAAAGGTCAGAGTAGATGGTTGGCACGTCTAGGACAAGGATGTAAAATTTGTAGGAAGACAATGGCTGATGTAGTGCTCCAATTATCGAAGCAACGGTAAGGTGCACTAAGTGATATAGATATTATATAATTAAATAAAATATCGTGTTCTATTTCTAATTGGATTCAAACTAGCCCTAGTCTCTCTATCTAAGCCAAGTAGGCCTAATTATGGGTGAGAGGGTTTACAGACCTGTTGGAGTGGGGAAGACTCTCTCTCCTCATTTGTTATTCCAAATCTAGATCTAGAATTTTCTCTCTTCCAAATTTTTTTCATTCCCAAACCAATTTCTACTCAAATTTCTTCCTAATTTCTTTCCTATTTATCATTAGAGGCTATTAGAATAAGGATCTACAAGGAGGAAGCAAGGATCTACAAGGAGGAGCAATGATCTATAAGTTGGAGGCTCTTGACACTCAATTTGGGAATTTAATTGGGAATCCATCTCCCGTTAGGTACAATTCAATTTTTCCTCTATAATTAGGTTCTAAATCTATAATTTAATCATTAGGAAATCTCCCATATACTAAGGCTACCCATAGGAATTAGAATTAGGTTCATAGAAGGCATATGGAGAATGTTATGTGGTATTTTGTGTCAATTTTGGAGAAATTCCAAGATTGGCACATCTTGTGTTTGTCAATAGGTCAATCAGACCAAATTGACATGTGTTTGATTGTGTATGACTAGTGTTATGTTCACAATTAGATACGTGTAGACCGTATCCCGATAATTTGGCGATACAGGCTAATTTGGTAGTTTTCTTTCGACACGGGGGTTTGAGCATGGTATATTTTGACACGGACATGTAGTTGAGTAGTTAACTCTTCGTGTTGCTCATAATTATGATTTTAGACTTGTTCGTGTCCTTTGGGATACGTTTGGTTGTGTGGTAGAGCCATATCACAAGTGTATCATAGAATGAGTATGATACGGGTGCGGTGCACTCCACGTGTTTATTTTTTTGTATTTCAATTCAATATACTTGGTTATATATATTAGAGTGATATAATTATATTTGTTATATAATATATATGTATATGTGTAATTATGTATGTATATATTCTGTATTTTATTTTGATGTATGGATGGCCATGAGAGAATGGAAAGTTCATATACATCACTAGCATGATTATTGTATGTATATATATATATATATATATATATATATATATATATATTCTACTATATAATGCCAAAACTAGGCTTCACCGTGAAAATTTTTCGTTCCAAAAATACCCTTCATTATATTTCAATATGTATTAACGTTGATAAGGATATCTAAGTAATTAAAAAAGTAATTAAATACATATTAAATATATGTATGCATGCATGAGACAACTTGGGGAATGATAGTTAATAAAACAAAGATATGCATGCATGCAAAGTAGGCATATGAGCCCAAGAGATAAGAGAAACATTTTGTATTCCCGTCATTTAATTTCTTCCAACTTTCATGCTCTTGCCTATTATATTTTCACCTATAATAAAATTAAGAAATTGTCGTTTGCACTTTTAATAAACTATTTTTTTCAAGTAATATGAAATACGTGTAACGCACGTGCGTATATACTAGTATATATATATATATATATATATATATATATATATATATATATATATATCGTGTGTGTGTGAGTGTCGAGTGTATCAATGAGAAGGAGTCGGGTTGCTAGTATCAGCATGCACAGAGCAGCAGCTGCAGCAGCTAGAGCAGCAAGAACAGCAAAAGCAGCAACTGCAGAAGCTAGAGCAGCAAGAGCAACACTAGCAGCAACTAGCTAGTTATATGTATATATATTGATAAGCTAGCTAGTTGTATATATATATTGGTTGTTAGTAAGTTATAAATATATATTTGAGAGATGTATATGTAGATAAGCACTAGTTAGCATTGGTTAGTATTATTTTTAGATTACCTTGTGTGATACCAAGGTAATGAGAGTTGAGGTATCTTGGGTACAGGTATTAAGTATAGAGGTATGTTAGTAGGTAGTTAGTATATTATTGTATAAGTTTAATGCATGTTAGTATATAGTTAGGTGTATGGGTAGTTAGTTACATATTAGAATTAGAATTTTTTTGTGATACCAAGGTAATGTCAAGGTATTGGTTTAGGCTCAAGGTATTGAGTTTGTATATCAAGATGAGTGTGTAGGTGGTGTGATACTGCATTGGGTCAAGGCCAAGGTATCCACTTAGCATTAGTTTGGCTAAGAGTATTATATTTTGTCGTGTATATATATATATATATATATATATATATTAGTTTTTACATATCTAATAACTTGCATATCTTATGATACAATATTTTGTTGGTATCCTATTATCTTAACATAGCTAGTATAGCCTAGTTACATAGTGTATGGACCCATTATCTTAGAGATAGATTCATACAACCTAGACATAGCTAGTTTGACCAAGTTTGACTAGTTTACCTAGAGTTGACCTAGTTTGACTATTTTGACTTAGAAATGGCTTTATGATCTAGAATTGAACTAGTTTAACTTATTTTTATTCCAAAACCTTGTATTGATATAATATTATATATATATAGGTCTGTGTGACACCAGTTTGGGCATCGAGAGATATACCTTGCTCAGGACCTCAGGTGAGTATATTTCCCTATTAGTTTATATTTTATAATAGTGTATATATCTCATGTTCTATAACTGTATACTTGATTCCGACATAGTGGTTTCACGTACTAGTACTACATGGATCCTTTCAGGAGATGTTATCCCTTACCATGTTCAGCGGGTACTCCTTCACATGTATTTTATCATATGTATCGGGTATTGATTATCGTGTACTTCGTGTTTACACACTACTCATGTTTAGTATGCTTATATTCGTCTATACACAGTGCTCATGTTCAGTGTGCCCATATTCGTGTCCGTAACATGTCATAATTGGATCCATTGGTATTAGTTGGGGATGGGAGAGTAGGAGTTGATTATGTGATCAAGCTCCAGTGTATTCGTGTACATGTCGATTACATACCACACTTGTAATCGAGTTACCTTATTTTATTTGTGTTCAACCTAAACTGATCACATAATAAACTTGTATTCCAAGGCACATTGGTTAGATTTTATTTATTCCTTTTTATTATAGATATTCATATTTCTTGTTCTTCATTCCAGTATATTACCTGTTCAATCTAGTTTATTTTATTCTGTTATTTAGTTAACTTGTATTCTTTTCTATTATCTATTTTATATGCTCAATTATGTATTTGAAACTGCTTTCAGAGGTATGTACTTCACTCCAATCCTGACTGGATATTTTTTCAGATGATTGGCTCATAGATCAGTGTCCTATATTCTACGGACCGTAGGAGGGCATACTATTAGAGGATACTCCTGTAGACCAGGAGGACTTAGTACCAGAGCCTGAGGAGCTTTAGTTTATTTTTGGTGGACTTGTATTAGACTTTTATTGAGACTTTGGCATGTATATATTATTTCAGTCTCGTGGTTGTATTATGATTCTTTTTCTTCGCTATTCCATTCGTGCTCTATCTTAATTAGTTTGTATTATGATTGAGTTTAGTTTACATTTATAAAATATCATATTGTTTCTCTGTTTGGAGTTGAGATGATTGACAGGTACCTTATATATATTATGTGAGATGTTTAGATAGTAGAGTTGACCCAGACAATATTCTACCATTGATGTTGCGACATAGGCTGGACGTACCCACGTACTTATGCCCGAATATCTGGGTGCATGTCGTGATACCTGCTGAGCACCTCTCTATTTTTGTTGGTGCTGCACGAACCTCTATTGCTAAGTCGGCAATGGAGGTCCTCTCTTCTGTCCCGTTGGTGGTCTCGGTGGTGCTCTCTCTACCTGGGTCCCGTCCTGAGCTAGATGAGCTGGAGCTTTAGGATAAGTCCTCAACTGGTGGTCTACTAATCTGCAGAATAAACACTGGCACAATCTCATCTTGTTCGCATCCCATCCATGTTCCGACTTCTTATAAAATGGGCAAGGAATAGCTGACCTCTAGATCTGGTATGCCTACTGTACTAGCGCTTTAGCGGGTACAGGGTACTGTTGTCTCGATTGCTGGAAGTATCTTTGATGCTGCTGCTAAAAGTAAGGACGCTTCGTTGAACCTGTGCTAGTACTGGAACCTCCTATGCCCCCCGGCCTCTTAGAGCCAAGTTCTAGATCATCCTCTACATGTTGTGCCTTTCTCAGAATCTTCTCAAAAGTAACGATAGTGTCTCCATTCGTATGTGATTTGATCTCCTTGTTCAGGCCCTTCCTGAACTTCCTAGCCTTGACTCTGGTGTTCTGTCCCTCCATAAAGTGGCCTAATCTACAATACTCTATCGCATACTCATCAATCGTCATATCTTCCTGAACGAGGTAGTGAAACTGGCTCTCTAGAGATGTCAGAGCCACATCTGGGAAGAACTTTTCCTTGAAGAAATCCTTAAAATCTTCCAAATTAAGTCTCAATGCTGATATCCTGGGGTCCGTCCTGAACTAAGTCAATGCGATATCAAACATCATGCTTCCTGCGACCTCTACTTGCAACCACTCTGGAATCTGCACTAGTCGCGGTTTCCTCTCAATGTCTTCTATCCAATCATTAGCATAAAGAATTCTCTCAGTGCCATTAAAATCCTTTGGCCCTATTTTCTTAAAATCTATG